>VZTN01028570.1:20471-55127 GCA_013400515.1 Erpornis zantholeuca
GGCAGAGCGGGCGGCGGCGTCACAGCCCCGGTGTCGGTGCTGGACCCCGGCTTTGGAAGTACCGCCGTTCGCGGGTTTGCGGAGCACGGGCGGCGCCGGGTCCGTTGCGGGAGGGCGGCCGTGCGGGCTCTTGAGCACGCCGGCCCTTCTTTCCGTGCTCTTGCTTTCCTGCCTTTTTATGGCATTGGGTGGTTGGGCTTTTTGTTGTTCATTTTTTTCCAGGCAGGAAGAGCGGTTTGTTCGGCTAAAGCGGCCGAATGGAGCCGTGGTTGTGCCACGGCATCGTGTCTCCGGGAGGAAGCGGGCGTTGATGGATCGGGAGGGGAAGTAACGCGCTCGGGGTGTTCTGAGCGGTGCCTTTTGTTGGCGCCTTTCTAAAATTAAACTGTTGGTGGAAAAATAATCTTTGTTACAGATCCAACTTTCCACTATTCCAGCGGAAGCTCGGTAGGCACGGGCGATCCTGCAGATTCCCTCCAACAGGGGAGGGAATCTGAGAGAGACTGAGGTTTAACATCCTTGATTTTTGCCTATGTTTGTACCAGAGAAAAGAGCAGGACCCTGGTACTTGGTGATGACTTTTACCTTCTTTTGCCCTACTCTTCAGTGTATATTTTTTGTATCGTTTCTTTTAAGGAACCCAATATTTTTCCTGTAACTAATTTTTAAAGGCATAGCTTTATCAGCAAACCAAATTTTTTCTTTCCTTAGTGCTTGCAGCTCATCTCACATTTACTTACATATTGAAATTTCTCTTTCTAATACTAATCTTGTTTTCTGTTTTGATATCTGTTGATGACTTGTTGACTGACTTTCAGAAATGGTAAAGTCTCAGTCTTAGCGTGCTCTCTGTATACAGTGTATCTTCATAACTATTTGGATAAAAAACCCAAAATGTGATACAATTTTGTTTAACAAAGCAGCCAAACTGTGTACGTTTCCGTGATTTTAAAAAGTCATGGAAATACAGGGGTGTACCACCATCTAGTTTTACTTGCATCAACAAGTGTAAATAAAAGAGATTGGTTTGGACTTCAGATTATAACAGATTCCCTTGACTTCTTTTGTGGGAAACCAAAAATGCCATTGAAGGAAATGCCGTTGAAGCACAAGTGCTTTTAATATTCTGATCCAGAAGAGTATCCCCATGTATTGCTAACAGAAGTATGTCACTGACTCAACCACGAAGGCTGAAATTAGGATTTAAGTGGTCTTTTGTCGGTTCACCGCAGGGTGTGAGTTTTACCTGCTGTGAACAAATTTTGTGATACTACAGTGCCTTGATAATCTCTGTGGCACTATTAAGTAATGAGAGCCTTCAAGCTTCCTTTTGCATTCAAAAACACCCTCCCCAAGCCTGTCGTGCGTTCAGCATACAAAAGTGTGACTATTACATTCCTTTTATTTAATATGAGAATGCCAGTATTGCCGTCGCACCCTAGATCACAGAGTGAACAGGCAATTTTTCCTTGGCAGCCTCACTGGATCTCACTTGGTGAGTAAGGCTACAGGAGTGCTCCATCTGCAAGGGTAATAAAATACTTTCAGTGCTAGTTAAAACATGTTTCTCACTCTTACCTGGCTTCTGTATGACCTTCAGTCCTGTCATATGCAGACATTTCACAATCTTCAGTTTATCCTTGTGAGATTGTGATGAAGTGGCATTGCCTCCGTTTTATGAACATCATTTGAAGCATGGAGGCAACAAGTGATTTTTTTTCAAGGCAGTGTGGGGAGTCACTGTCAGGGCAGGGAACTGGAACATGAAAATTTAGGTTCTGTGCCTTTGTGTCTGGCCCCTTAATGCATTTTCTTTTATCTGCTGCATCTGTTTGTTTCACATATCTAAGATGTGAGTATTACTGCTTGGTAATTAATAATTTACATTTTGGGTATTACGGTGGGAGAAGGAAATGTTAACCTCACTGTGATTCAAAATATTTTTTACATTTTAAATTATATGTGTACATATTAAAAATTCCCTATTTCCTCATCAGGTGATACATCTGATACTTGTGATTTGTGAAATAGGAACCAGTGGTGAGATTTTTCCCCAGTGGTTTGCTGGTTTTAGTGCCTGCAGGTGTGCTCCTGGGGATTTGTGATAGCAACTGTTACCAATGTATAGGTGATCCTAAGTGCCTGTGTGCAATTGTCAAGAGTAAGATTCATGCAAGAAAATAACAAGGATTTCTTTAATTAAGTAACATTCATTTTGGGAGAATGTACAGAGCAATAAGCTTTTTCTTGGGTCAAGTTTGGAGAGAAAAGTCTGGCTTATGTCTTGGAGAGTGTACCATGAGACTCTCAGTCTTTGGACATGGAAGAGAGGGAAAGGAAATGGGGAACTGGTTTCATTGTTTTCTCTCCAATGAACTACCCTCACTTCTGTGTTGGAGGGTTGCCTGAATTCTGGCCATGTACTCTGCAGAGGTCAAAGATCCTATGTCTCTTTCAGTGCCTGGGCCTGGCAGTGTCTGAAACCTGTCTGACCCACTATATTTTATCCAGGGGAAAATACAATAATAGGTCAAACAAGTACACATACTTCTATGACTTACTTCCTAGCTCCCATCTCACTGGTTCATGGCTAGGGATTTCCTCGGCAAAAAGTGGTGTCTTTGTCTTTACCTTTATATCTGACAGCCTAAAGTAGGTTGATCAGCTTTTTGAATTAAGGTAAATTGTGTGTATGCAGCATCCCATGATTATAACTTTCCTGTCTGCTTGAAAGAGGATCTCTTCTTTCCTGTTTTTGAACATGCTACTTCATGGTTTTGTTCAATCCCCAGCCCCCAGTTCCTGTTTTGGGAGCTGATGAGGACTTGGTTCCTGTTCAACCTTGACATGCAGTCATGCATTGACAGACCTGTGGTGTCCCCTGCCATTGTCTTTTTGCCAAGTTGAAGTTTTAGGTGTACTGAGTCATTCCTATGTAAAATCCATTTCATATGGTTGCCAAGACTGTTCTTGTAAACTAGCTTTGTCTTCCTGCATGCCCTGGGCAATAGGAAATCTCCTGCAAGTGGAGCTGAGCCTTGCAGACAGACCCCCACTGGGTTTTGGTCCTGCTCTCTCCAATCCTTATAATTATATCCTGGCCAAAGTTAAGAGGATCTAATAGGATTATTCATTTAGATCAATTCAAGTTCATGCAAGTTCAAGGGGTTTTTATTGCTAGAAACATCCTCTGTTTTTTCCTCTTGGATCTCACAAACAGTAATCTGTGGATAAGTTACTTCCGCCCCTTCCCACCCTGGCCCAATTGATTGGCATTCTATAACTCTTAGACTTCTTTAAGTGTTTTTTTTTTTTTATTGTAAGGGTTGTTTTTTCAACTTTCATCCGTTTCTGGATCTCAGGGCAGCCACTTGATCTTTGTTAAGATCTGTAAACAGTGCTAAGGCCTGTTTTGTACCAGAGGGTAGATTATAAGACCACAAAAGAATAACTGAAACTGGCGAGCACTGACACGTGTTTGAACACAAGTGATGTATCCACAATAGCTGCACACAAGGTATTCCTATAGCTAAGATGCTAATCTGAGGCCTGGATAGAGATCTCCACCTGCTACCAATGTGAGACCTTGCACAAAGTTAGGCTTTCTCTACACTTTAAACTTTAGGAGCAAATCCCAGGGCTTGACTCTAGCTGTATCCAAAGTCTGGCAAGATGAGGCTTATGCTTGCTTCATCTTCTCTTGAATCCTGACTTGAAGGATTCTTACATTTATGGGACAGAAGAACAGCAAAGTATTCTTCAAAGCATTGTCTGATCCAGACTGATGAGCATGGTTGAGGTGAGCAGTATTCTCCAGCAAGAAATACAGGTCAGATCAGTGTGAAAGTACCAGTTTGGGACTTGAAAATCCTTGTAATGGTAAGGTATTCCTGTCTGGGCTTAGTAGTCTGATTTAACTTGGATGTTGGTGGTTTGCTCCAAGACTTGACCTGATTGAGCAGAGCCAGCTTTGGTGGTTTTGCAGCTGAAGTATACCCAGAATAGCAGCCACCTATAGAATTTTCTTTTAAGAAGACTGCTCACAAGTTTATTTGTATAGGTTGTGAAGCATATTTTTGAGCATATGCTTTTAATTTTTTTGTGTTTTTAACTGCTAATCATGCCAGGGCAACCAGAATCTCCCTACAGGGTGCGAACATTAACAGTGCAAAGAAGAAATTCCGAGGTGCTGAGGTATTGTGATGATGATCATGGGCAATGTAAGTGCCTTAGATGAATGTGCATTTGTACTACCTGATTAAAAGCTTCCTTTGAAAAAGTCAGCATTGCTTTCACAACAAAATCAGATATCTGTACCTCTTTCTCCCTTTATATACCCAGCACAGGGAAAAAAAAGGCTCTTTTGCAGCTTGTGTTCACATTCTCTTAACTGTTTGTTCTAGATGGTTCTAGTATGAGCAACTTGCTCAGACAATTCATCTTTTTTTCTTTTCATATTAAGCTCTAAGTCACTGGTTTTACTGAATTAAGAGAAATCTAAGCTTTAAACAATTTGTTTCATGCCTGTGAATTCCATGTAGGTAGGTACTTCCATTTTTTGGAAGAGATGGCATGCAAGCAGCTTTTTGCTCTTAAAGACTTAGATGTGTTTAGTGCCAGTAGAGCAATATGCGTCAGAGTGTGCCTGAGCACCTTTGTGAGACTAAGTTCTTTCCCATTTAAACTTTGCAAGTGGTAGCAAAAACCCACTAAGGCCTTAGCACAGCTTCTATAAGAGTTGATTTGCAATGGCTTTTCAGACAGCTGTTCCTAAAATAAATTCAACATTTCAGAGATATAAAGCAAATAAAATTACCTAAAGCTGCAAGGGAAATATATCTGTGTGTAGAAGGAATTGAAAAACTACAGCACGTACAGAATTTGTACTGCTTTTGGAGATTCATGAGTGCCATAGTGAGAAAAACAGTGTTAGCAGCATCTAGTCGGTGACAATCCAACCTTTTTTTGGTGAAGAGTGGTGGAGGTACTTGGGTTAAACATTTAATTAAATCTAATTAGTGAGTAAGTTTTTTAACCTCCAGACAGGATTATTTAAACTTTGCTTAGGATCATGTGCAGATATATGTACCTGTTTGTAGGCTTAAGATTATTGCTTAGGACAGAGGAATTAGATCATGCATTGAATGGATGTGTGCTGTTCGATTCAGATTGCTTTAAGAGATAGCATCTTTTATTCCTCATCTTATTTTCTGTCCTCATTCCTCCTGTGCAAATTCAAGAATTCCTGTGTCTGTGTTGCTCATAAGGCAATAGGCTGTCATCCACATCCATCTCTCTCTCTGAGCTTACAGTTGAAGTAATTCCATTTTGGTATTTCATGAGCAATAAATCACCTGTGAACTGCCATGGTTGTCTATTAAACTGTAGATTTTGATTTCTGAAACAGTTTCTTTTTCCATGTGATCCACTATTGATTAAACGTGAGTCTTTCCCTCAATTGCAACAGTACTTACACGTTAGTTTAAAATAGTAATTATCTGTTCAAAGATAAATAAAATACTCAGGGATCACTCAGAGGTAATGCTGGTGTGTGAGGGGGAAATTGACAAATGGAAAAACACTATTTTATCTCCCTAGAGAGAAGTCTGTGGAATACAATAATACTCTGCCATGCCTGAAAACCCTTTTGAACTTGCCATACCATAATTCTTAAATGTAGCTGTAAATGTTGTAAGAGACTGAAAAAGTCAAAATAAAAAGCAAAATAGAGTCCACTACCCACATGCAGTGGTGTGGTGGCCATATTTACTGTACCATAGTGCTCTTCACCAGACTTGCATGCTGTACAGCTGAGAGCAGAATGAAACACTTGAGTTTCAGGGTTTAACAGCTTTGGTCTTTGATAAAGTATGGTTGTGTAGTGCAAGCACAATACTGGAAACTCATGTGTTTGTAACAATTTGCTGGTAAACTTTCCAACTTGGGTCACTGTTTGTGGTGGGGATGGTTATGTGCAAGTGGCAGCTCATGTGGATCAGACTGCAGGGCTGTTCTCACTCCATCTTTAGATATGCTTTTGTTGCTAAGATGGTTTTAATAAAGTAAAAAGCTTTCCTCACATGTGCCATATAAAACAAATAACCACTACTGAGTTACATATTTGGTTTTTAAATTCTAGCAGTAATTTTTTTTTTTCATTTAAAAATTTTTTTAAATTTTAATTTCCAGTGAGGAAAATACTTCCAGGAAGTAAATCAGTTCCTGCTTTGTCTATGAGAGCTTTTAATTGCTATGTGTCTAAGAGCTTTTGAATTTAGAATAAATTTAGAAATGTAGTTTTTTTCTACTACAGAAACTATAGAGTGAATTTTAAAATTCACTGAGTCCTTCATACATAGGCATATTTTGGCATTCTTTATGAGGATTTGCTCTGCAAAATCTGAGCTGTTCTTAGGTTGTATGGAGACGTTTTGTGTAGAGATCACTTACAGTTTTTGCAGACTCATAGTGGCAGACAAAGATTACTGCTTTTGTTCAGCCTGTAAGACAGTGGATTACCTCTAGTGAGAATTAGGACTGAGGACGGACAGGTCAGGCAAAGGAAATGCTAGACACAGTCTGGGACAGAGGCTGGCCAGGGCATTGGAAGGAGGCATCTTCTGTGATGTCTTGAATCTCAGTGAGTTACACCCTTCTACAATTCCTTCAGCTACTGCAGGCAGAGCAATTAAATATGGCTTTGGGGTTGTACTTCCTTGTAATAACTACTGTCTCGTGTTTTCCTTAGATGTGTTTTCATGCAGAAAAGCAGTCTAAGCAGTTCAACAGTTTGTAATTTGCAAGCTAAAGTGATCCTTTCATTTTAGGTTTTGTTTCCATAAATAAAATCCTCTAGTTCTCTAAAAATGTTTTTAAGAGGGAAGATACATTCAGCAGTCAAGTTACACATTAGTCATTTTTTCTTCTGATAAGACACAGGGGTGAAATCTTGGGAAGAGACTACTGAGCATTAGCAGGTACAGGGCTTGTCATTTATTTTCACTACCATTTCATGCCTTGAGCAATAGAAAATTATAAAAACAAAATATGTTATTTCTTTTAAATGCTTGAGGAGAAGTCAGCCCTTTAGAAGAGATGATGGTGAGTTTCTCTGCAATCTACAACCTCTGTATGCACCAATATTGAAATGAGTTTGATTTGAGTCTGGTTGTTGTTTTTTTCCATGTCTCTGCCACTTTCTGAAGCCTATATTGTTAAGTCTGTTTCGTCTTAGGTCTGCTTTGACTATATTTTCTTAATGTGTGGTTTCTTGTGACTGAGACCTGAGGATCCCAAAGCCATCAACCATTGCTATGGAAGCCCAGTGTTGTGCTGTTGAATACCTTATTCTGCCAAGATGTTTGTGGGTTTCTTTCCCTACATTTTGTGTGAAAGGAGGCCCCAGTCAATGTGCCATATGAATCTTTGTCTCTGCCCTTCAAATTTTATCATCCTGCATCAGTCTCAGCTCCCTTCCCAGCACAAGGAAACACCAACTTCTATGCTCAAACACATACATGACGTCTTTTGCCAGGTTTTCACTTCATCTGTCTTGTTTTGTGGGCCTTGTTAAAAGGCTTCTAGAGTTAGAAAAAGGAAGGGATGCTTGTAATTTTCTAGAACAGTCAAGGGAAGGGCTTTTATTTTGTCAATTGTTTTATTCCTGTTAAAATGTTTATTGGTGTATGCTGAAAAGTGCCTTTTTCCCAATTCTTGTCTTCAGTATGTCAATTTGTATTGTTGTGACTCCAAGATTCTTCATGATGACAGTGGGCTGGTTGCTTGATGACTTACACTGCTAAATCCTCGAGGCATCAGACACTCAGGTCTCTCCTGTGAGGAAGTTGTGCGATTCTTGAACTTTTATCTGTGAGCAATTCCCAGCTTGCTGAAGCCAAATGTGTCAAGCCAAAGCATTTTGTGAGTAGCCCGTTTGATGCTAGGATTAGTTTAGTATCTTAGTGCCCTCCCTAAGCTGTATTTTGTTCAAGTATAGGAAGGCCTCATTCTGTCTCCATTTTCCTTTGTCCTGTCAGTTTAAACAATTATTGACCTTTTAAGTAGGTATCGGCACTGCAGAAGCAGTGTTATGGTATGAGGAGACAACATAAAGTCTTTTGAAGCTCAGGGAGAGCAAGATGTTGGTGACTGGGGACAAGGACTGAAGGCCACTTACCCATTTATTATTTTCAACATACTTTTTACATTGTTTTTTTGTAATCCCGTGATAAATTATTTAACTTACGTTGAAAACTAGGCTACTAAATTACTGGATAAAGTACTTTAATTTAAACATTCCTGGCAATTGGTTAGTAAAGGTTCATATAAACATATTCTTACCTGAGATATCAACTTTGTTTTTGAAGCACTGTGGAGAATAGCAGAAAAATACTGGTTATTACAAAGCCCACAACTGAGACTTACATTGAATATCTGCTCTCTTCTATTTTAGATTTGAAAAAAAATTGATTTAGGTTGTCGCTTCCCCTACCTTTGCATTTTTATCCTTCCTTAGCAAAGAACATATGCTAGCTTTTCTGGTTTCCGGCTCTACAGAGTGTATCAAACTAGGCAGAGCAACATTTGAGGTGGGATACAAATGTGTTAGTTTGCATGGCCTTCAGCAGTCAGTTCACTGACTTGGAGAATTTGGCTGTATCTATGACTGAACAGCTCTACATTCTAGGATTTAGCTAGGTTAACTGGCGTGTCCCTCTGAAGCCTCAGAGGGACCAGCTGAGTCTTTCATTGTAGCTTCTTAGTCCAGAAAAAAAAATCCTGTAGCTGTCTCATTAGTAAACCTTTTAAATCCTTCATAGTTTTCATCTTCATAGGAGGCGAGTTGTAGAAATTGAGTGTAGCTTTTACTGGTGTTCTTGCTCTCTTGTACATATGTATGTATGCATACACCTATAGATACACATGCTATTAAACCCTTACTAGGTTATCTGCAGAAGTAGGTTGCTGATACTGGTCTTTCCAGTGCATGAACAGTGATGCTGTAAACAAGAAAATAGATTTCCCTATTAATAGTGTCAAATACCATTGTGCCGAGCTGACATTGACACAGGCCAAACAACCACAAAGTGGATGCATGCTTTCTCTGAAGGAAGCAAGGCTGTGTGGCATAGTGATGCTTTATGCCCTTTAAAAAGGGTACTAAACATATTCTGGTTAGAAATCCATAACTCCTGCAGTAATGCTTGGCTTCAGAAATTGGGTTGGAAGTGGGTGGATGGCTGTGGTCTGATGCTGAGAGTATGCTCTCAGCATATTTGTGCTATGCTGGATTTTGAAACTTCTCAGCCAATAATGAAAGTTCTGTGAATTGTTTTGGAAAGATAAACAAGCAGGTCTACTAAATTAACTATAGAACTGAATAGTATACAAATAGTAATTGCATTATTGTTAATTTTGGGTGGGTAACTAAATTCTTAACTCTGCCTGAGTTTATAGACTTTCACACAGATGGCTAATCTGCAGGTGTGAAGTTTGATCTGATTCAGATACCTAAAAAGTGCCTTAAGTCTGAATCTGTGAAGCTGTTCACCCACCTCACTCTAAGATGGGCAAGTAGAATATTTTAGATAAGCTATTTTCTGGAAATGTTTATGTTTCTCCTTATGGTGAAAATAGGCAAGAATTGCAGGGTCTGAGACTTAGATGTCATCATTCATTTTTTAAAAAAGGTCAAACACCTCATTTTTGTGTTCTGACAGTTGGCTGTTTAGTCAAGAAAAGTCGATAGGGGTTTTGGCTTAGCTGATTGCCTCCTAAAATGATCTACAGTGAAACAGGGAGTGGTCCTCACAACCAATAGTATCAATTAAATTGCTGGGTTTTGCATTGAACTGAGCTCTCTAAAAGCTCTTTGTGCTTCCATTACCCAGTACGTGGGCACAAAGCACTGCAGTGTATTCAGCACTGCCTGCTGCCTCTGTGGTGGAGTAGGGTAAAATATTATATACCTGCTCTAGTCTACATCTGGGTGAAACAGATGTCTCAATAGCTTTTACTAGCTTCTTGTAATGTGATTGAGCTGTTAGGAGATGATGCTAATACTGAAAAATAGATACAAATTAGTGATACAACAGGCTAACTGCTTTATTTTTTTTCTACCTTGGGTGATTTATATTGGTGCTTTATTTGACCTCCTTTTATGGCAGTGCTTCTTAACTCTGAGATTTTGGCCACCTGTATATATAAATGTATTTTTGAGAACCAAGTTTTCATCTGATTGCAATTATGATCAAAATTGCATATAATTACCACTTTCTGAGAAGCAAAACTTGAGAAGCATTCATAATAGCCATTGCTTGCAGTGCTGTGTTTATAGAGAGTCTGTGAATTCTTTGGGTTCAGTTTAAAGTATTTCAAAGTCTCCTGAATATGGATTACCAACAGACTTTTCCTCGTTTTATGCATTTATATTTTCTTGCATTTAATGTCATTTATGTTTAGATACATCATGGAAGAAGATTAAGGAAAGCAAAGTTGAACTGTCAAAATTAAAAGAAGATGCAGTGCTTTGAAAATTTTCAGTACTGTGTCTGTGTATGATATTCCAGAGTAAGGGAAACTTTGCCAGACACGATTTTTGGCATTTGAGCTTTTGATTGCCAAACCAAAACTGATCTCCCAGTTCTGATGTCTGAATAGTGTTGGAGTCCAATACTCTCTGACCAGCATCTTTTAGATATTCCACATGTGGAGAGTATGATATTTAATATCTAATTTCCTCACCTGAAGATAGTTGATGATGCATGGGCTTTCTCATTTAGCGGAGTAATACAACTTGTCCTGAAAATGTCATACAATTGTAAATGACACGTAACAAAGTAAAGCAGTTGCAATACACAGTTCAATCACAATAGCAGTTGCAATCATGATTCAGTACCAATGTGATTCCCATTACCAGTCTTGACAATGTTCTCGGTGGGAGTCCCCAGTTTTTGGGAAGAAATATGTAGCTTGAATCACAATATGTCTCAAAGATTTTTTGTTTTCTTCACTGGAGCCAACTGGTTTGAATGTTTTCTCTCAACTTACAAGAAGCAACCTAAAGTCTTCCTGCAAAATTAGTAATACAACAAGCTGACCTGGGATAGTCGTCTTGGGATTTTTTACTTCTCCTAACCTGACCTTACTCAGGTGCCACCCAGTTCTCAGTGATGTTGTAATACTCTCAGGTGAAGTATGCTGTCATGGGTGAGCAATGCTTGTCTTGTGTGTTTGTGGATTTTAGAGACAGCCTTCTCCTACCAAAGCTTGGCTTACTGGGAGAAATTATAGTCTCATCTCTGGAAGTGGCTTGTAGTGTTGGTAGGTGAGGAAAAAAAACCAAAGAGAAGAATAAAAATTCTCCTCCCTCTGAGGGAGGAGAATGTGGTGGCATAAAAATATAGATAGAAGGGAGTGCTACATTTCTTTCTTTCATGTCCTGTCAAACTCACAGCAATTTTCAAGCTTAGAAGATTGTATCATGCATGTGTTTAATATTCCTTGATAGACTCTTCTTCCATGAATTAATCTAAGAGTTTTCAGGTTTCACATAGAGGTGAAGAAATGCTATTCTGAAGTAAGGCTGAGAGTGCTCGTATGGGAACTGCCAAGCAGGGGGTAGGATATCAAGTGTCTGCTCAGTCTGGAATTGTTATTTTTCTGACTAACATTTATTTTTCAGCTTAACAGTTTATTATGTAGACATCCCATGTGTGGCCTTTAGGTTTTTCTTCCTCAACACATAACTTGGATATGAATCAATATCTATTGCCACAGAATTATCTTAGCTTGATCTGAGTGGAATTGTACCCATCATTGCCTAGAAAATAACTGTGTGCATGTTCAAGCAGTCCAAGCATTGACTGCTTCTATTCCCTGCTCCAGGAATTTATTTACCTAAACAAGCGTGTTCTGTCAAAATGTTCACCTGCTCTGAGGAGGAAGAAGCAGCCGCAGGGATTATGGGACTGCTTTTGGGCTGCAGAGTGACACAAGTCAGTTGCAGACTCTTTTTCTTGTCCAAGTGAATACTGCTAACAGCATAATCAGTGTTAGCTGGTGTGTTTGGAATACTAGATATGGTGCAAAAAGCATTGTGCGTTTTCACTGCTGGCCCTTTGTGCCAGAAACATCAGACTTCAGATATCTGGAGGCTGATTCACTTTCCCGCAGGTAAAAAAACCATGTGTTATCTTGGTGCACTCCTTGCACATGCTTTGAAGAAATAATTAGGGAGTTCTGAATTGAAACTTGCTTTAATGCTTAAAGCAGTTCTATTAAAATCAAGGCCTTCACCAATTACAAGTGTGTAGGAGGTGCTGGCTATTAATACATCTCTCCTCCCATTACTTTATTTAGTTCATGAAATAATAAACTGTCAGCAACTGGGGAATGCACAGATTATATTTATTTATTTTTATTTTTAACCTTAGCCCCTTAGTTTATTGGTTTTCAAGTGCTGCAGTACTGTGTCCTGGAGGCACTAGTGATGTCCAGTGCTTTTGCTGCTTCTCAGAGCTTTGAGGTAGCAAGAAGAATGGAAGATGCACATCTTCTGTTTTTATTGTTGATACTGAAATTGCATGAGTAGGGTCAACATTGTAAAAACTTTAAGTGGGCTGATACATTTAAAAAAGCAGAAGCAGGATGGAGTTGAACAGTGGAGTGGTACTCCACCTGAGAAAGCTGATCTTCTTGCCTTCATTACTGTGCTGTTACTGTGTTGTCTTCTGTCTTACAAGCTTCATTCCTGGGAATGAAGCATCTCTGGTGTTTTTTTAACACGTTTTCCTCCAAATATCTTTATTTATTGATTTATTAGACACCTGGTTCAAGGGAAGCCTATAAATTAACTCCATTAATGATTTCTTCCAAATGTACTGTGAACAGTGGCTACAGCAATTCTCCCCCAAACATTAATGAAGGATTGAGCTAAATTGTTGCAGTACCTTTACAGTCATGTTTTTGCAGAATTTTAGCTACACCATTTTTCCTATAACAATATCATCTCTATGGCAATTGCTAAGACAGTTGTATTTTTCAGGATGATCAGGACATCCAATGTCTCCAAATTCGAGAACCCTGTTTTAGCATTTACATAGTCCATTGAAAGTGGTGTCTTGTGTGAGGAAGAAACTTCATTGGCTTTGGAAAAGTTCTGTCTTCTCTGTTTTCTCAGTTCACCTGACTCTGATCTCTGCCTGATCCTTTTTATCCCCTTCTTCTTCTAAGAGGTTTTCCTGTTGGCAAGGTATGCAAGCTTGGAGTTGGATGACTACCTATTACCTTAAAATGAATATTAATTGAATATTAATTGATCTGTAGCAATACACCATCTCCATTATCTCAGCCCACTCCAGTTAAGAGTACAGCACCTAAGAGAGCTCTCAACAGTGAGAAAAGCTCCTGCTAATACCTTGTTCTTAAAGAATTACATCTAATTCCTCCTCTTTGGTTGCTGGAAGAAATCTTGTTATTGAAAGACAATATTTTGTGTGTATCAACCTGAGTGTGTGATTTAATTGTCTTGACTTGTGTTTCTACCTGTCAATTATTAAGAATTTTTTACTCTTTTTTTTTTCTTTTCTTTCACTATGCCATGACTCACACATTTTTTATATGGCTCCTGATGACACGACAGAGAAGTCCATTGTCTTGGTACTTCAGTTTACAGTTCTCTTGACATTGTGAAGTGCCTTGAAAGTGCTTCAATAGTGTTACTCATTCGAGCCACTTCTATAGAAATTCTTGGTTAGTGACTGAAGAAATACCCACTTCCCTGAAATAAGTGCAGTGAAGTGGATCTCTAATGCAGTGTATGATTGTACATTCATTGGTGGCAGTGGGAACTGGGGTTTTTTGTGACTGTTTTCAAGAAACATATTCCTGTGCATCCCAGTTTAGCTGTGAGGTGATTTGATTTATGGTGCAGACTTCAGTGAGTCTGTCTTCTCATTTTTTCTGGGTTTAGCATCACAGAATTGTTTGTGTTGGAAAAGACCTGTAGTGTTATTGAGTCCATTAACCCAGCATAGCCACCACTAAACCATGTCCTTAAGGGCCATCTGCATGTCTACCAAGTCCATCTTACATGTGTTTTAAATACTTCCAGGGATAGTGACTTTACCACTTCCCTGGGCAGTCTATTCCAGTGCTTCTCAATGCTTTCAGTGAAGAAAATTTTCCTACTACCCGGAATGTAAATCTCTCCTGATGTAACATGAGGCCATTTCCCCTTGTCTTGCTGTTTGTTATGTGGAAGAGACCAGCCCCACCTGGCTACGGCCTCCTTTCAGCTGCTGGAAAGAGCAATAAGGTTTTCCCTTCCCCCTCCTTCTTTTCCAGGACAACTCTTCACAGGCTGCATGCCCAATTCGTGCCTGGAGAATCTTGCATGAGTACAGGTTTTTATTATTTATTTAATGTGTGGTAAGTTTCATTCTCTTCAGGTATTCATTTCTACTCACTGCAGAATTAAATCAGTTCCACTTGTTTCATCTCTTTATTTTCTCTCTCCCACTAGGCATGCTAATAAAGGACAAGTACTTTTATTGAAGTAGATATCTTTTTTACTGTGGACCAACACTGTTCTGTGATTAAAAAATAAACATTTAAAAAAATTTAAGTGCCTTGAGAGCTTCTGGAAGGCTCTTTTGGGAAAGACAGGGCATGTGGATCAGCAATATTCGTATTTCATGTAAACATTAAAACCCCATGTTGATTGTATTTACCCTGCACATCCTTATGTTACTGTTTTGTCCCTGCATGTTGCCGTTGAGGCTATAAAATCAGGAAAGGGATTTTAATGTGGCAAGAGCCTGGCTCTGGCTTTACTGCTCCTAATGAATTGCACCTTTGGGTTAAAGGTTTCATAAACATTGGAAATGTGCTGGTGCCTCTGTGGTCAAGTCTGCAAGATAAACCTGGTTGCCAGTACTGCACTTCCTGGTGATTTGTGCCATGTTGAACTTGAACTTCCAGCTTTTTAGTCACTTCTTAAAAGAATACCTATGTTTTAGGAACAAAGGGCACAGTGTCCTGGTGGAAAGTGGGAAGACTGATGAGGATTTGGTGAGAACCAGTGGCTCCATTGCATCCGCTCATGTTTTCTTGTCCCCTTACATTGCTCTGTTCCTCTCTACTGGTAATGATTTGTAAGTTTTCCACCTACAGATTTTGTTAGTTTATAATCTAGGTGTCTGCTGCCATTCCAGAGAGCTGAGACAGCTGCTTGTTGCATGCTGACATGTTTCTTCTCTGGCAAAAGTGCAAGGGCAGCTCTTCCTCTAAAGGCAGCTCAAGTTTTCTAATTTGCGTTTAATGCAACTTCTTGGCTTGCTGCTGAAAGAAGTGGAAAATGCTCTTTTTCCCTAAATCTGGAACTGTAGCTGTGGGAGAATGAAAACACCCAATAACATTGCTGGATAAAAAAGACCCAGTAAAGCCTTTTAATGTCCTGGATATTCTTTGGGGAAAAAAGAAAGGTTGCCCTTGATATGTGGGTTGGGATGTTTACTTCGTAGCAACTCTACCCATCTATGCTTCTATTTTATTTGCCTTTGTGATGAGTGCCCCTGCCTTACATGATATCTCAACAAGAGAAGGAGATGGAAATAGTTCCTGCCAAGCATCTGTTCCTGTGAAAGTTGGTGGTGCTGTGTTGGTAGTGGTCTGGCAGCTCTCTCCATCGCCCTGTCAGTCAAATGCCATCGGCGCCAGTCCCCACAGCAGCCAGCAGCATCCTGTGGAGCAGTGCTGCTGACCCCACCCCCTCCAGTGGCTTGCCCAAAGGATCACTGCCTCCCCCCTGGGTTATATTTTGTGCCCTGCACACACAGAGCCATAAAACCTTGGTAGTTTTTATTAAAATGTCCTTTTTCTTACGTAGTCTGGCATTGATTCCCTTCTCTCTGTAACTAGGGCAGTGAAGTTCCGCTGCTGTGAAGCAACTGTTCCCAGATTCATCTGAGCATGTTAATGTTTGAAGAATCTCAGATGATTCTGTTATTTTGGTTAAAAGAAGTGTAAAATGATGCTTAGAAAAATAGTGTTGCTTTGAATAAAGGTTTTCAGTATTTTTTTTCAATTTAAGCAATCTGTTTCCAAGAACAAATGGTAGGAACTTCAGCCTTACCAAGGCTCTAAATAATTCAGGAATTAATCATCATAAGAATTTCCCTGTGGTATGGATAAAAGACTGCATTTTTCTAACTTATTAAGCGAGTTCATACGTGCTGAAGCAGTAAAGTAACTTTTATTTCATCAGTTGCAGATTCTATGAATTAATTTTATTAATTATGATGGATTTATTATTTAAAACTGTTACAATTTTTATTAATTGTGTGAGAAGGATTGGTTGATTAGAGTAACTGCTGTATAATATATGTCTGGATATCTACAACTGTAGATGTCCCTCAGTTTTAACTGTTTAGGGTCTTTAGCATGAAAATGAGGAGCAGCTGTAGAGAAAGCTTAGCTCCTGGACTTCGAGCAGTCTCAGGAGAATGTGCCAACTCACCCATTTATGAATTTTTAAAGTATGAATCTGTTTTATACGAGCCTGTTAACAAGAGTGGAATTTGGTAAACTTTAAAGCCATGCATTTTTTTATTTTTCTGATTAATTTTGTAGCTGCAAGTTAGTAATTAGCAGGCTTAGACATTTTGTGGTTTGTGTGGAAAATGAACCCACTGTGGAGCGTTGTGCCAGGTTCTGTACTGCTCTGACATCTGCTTGAGTATTGAGCAGTAAATGGTGAATAAAGCTGCTGTTGTTGAGTCTCTCCCATCTTCTGGAGAAGAGTGGAGTCTGTGAAAGGAGTGAGCTGTCATTTCCATATCTCTTAATTGCTTTCCTGCAAATATTCGTATGAATCCTGGAGGATGTTGGGCTGCAAGGTACAAGTTTGACTGGTGGTTTCTTTTGGAGGCTATTTCCTTCCTACCCATACCTGTCCTTAAGATCTTTACTCCACTGAAACCGTTATGACTTCTCTAGCAGCTGTTTCAAAGTTTGCCATTGGCTTTGAGCTGCCCAGGTGCCGTATATTTCAAAATGGAGAATATATATAATAGCTCAAGCTCTTATATGATTTCAAGGTTTTACAACTACCTGACACCTGAGAGGCAGGCTGCACTCTCTGATGCCATCAAATGTGCTGTGCAAGTTTATATGCTGCCACCCTGAATTTACAACCTTCAGCCACCACTTTTGTACTGTTGTTGGTTTCTTCTTGATAAAAAAAAAGTTTTTACATTGCATTCACTTGTCTAAGTTTTAAACTATTATCCAGGTACCTGTTGTGGTAGCAACAGCACTTTAAAATCTCCTTTTCAGGAGCCGATGCCATTCTGAGCTGTTGTGTAGATCACTGGGTTGGTTTTGCTCAGTCTCAAGATGCAGCTTCTTAATGAAAGATCCTGGGCACTGCTTGAGGCAGTGCCTTAAAAAGCCAGACCCTCACTCGAGCAGATTAAAGCACAGTACATTTAAAGCTAAATATAGAAGAAGGCATATCCTGTGTTCGTAGTAATTAGCTATTCAAGAGTCTCTTCTGTTGCACTGAATTTCTAGTCATTAAATCAGCCACAAGTTGTGAGTCTCGCTTTAACTGCTTTTTAAAAACTTTTTTTCTCAGGTGTCATAAAGGACATATTTTATGTTCACAGGGAACATTTAAGATCCACAGCTGAGCTTCAGGCGCATGCAAGTTTTTTTGCAGCTTAAAAATATACTGCATCAAAGGAAAGAAGTCTGGTGTTAGAAACTTACCAGATGCAGTTCTGTCTTCTAAAGAAACTGGGAAACTGTACCAGTATGCTGGGTTGAAGGCTTTTGTGTGTTCCTTAAGGAAGTGGGCACTGTTGACCCCAGCCTGATGGCATGTTTGTGCTCTGGAAGAGCTGTGGAAAGTGGATTAATTCTTACAGTTCTTACCTGCTGTGTGGCTTGCTTGATGCTTTCTTTGCAAACCTCATGGGCTTCTCTTGCCATCTCTTGTAATGAACAGTTTTAGACTCGAAACAAGGTGTAAGGTCTGCAAGCAAAGCAAGAACAAATCAAAAATACCCAGGTGAACGTTGAGATCATTCTCTTTACAAATAACTGAAGGTCAGAAAGACAAAGCAGATGAGTATGTCAAATCTAGCCAGTCACTGGCTAGAGGCTGTGCTGTTGCTTATCGTGTAGACTGCTAGATAATCTGCCTAATTAACTTGTAAAGTACCTCCTGTTCCTTTAACAGTGAGCTGTCTCAGCAGGGGAAAGAGCCTTATGAGCTTTGCTGTGAAGGCACTCTTGGATCGTACAGCACTTTGAAAGATGCCATGATATCATGGTTTGCCATGTTTAACTCTCTTTGCCAATGAGCGAATTGTTTTTCCAGAAGGCTGTTTAGTGTTGCAGTTGTTTCAAAATGCTCCTTGGTCTGTTACAACTGCAGCTTTAAATCTCAGTGAT
Source organism: Erpornis zantholeuca (assembly GCA_013400515.1). Lineage (NCBI taxonomy): Eukaryota > Metazoa > Chordata > Aves > Passeriformes > Timaliidae > Erpornis > Erpornis zantholeuca. Next base: position 38,931 of record VZTN01028570.1, read on the forward strand.
GATGAGCGTGAATCTCAGTTAAACTGCTTGTTGCATATTTGTGTTTTTATGATTTACAGAAAGCAAACCCCATCTTGACTCTGAACTTTACTGCTTATTTCCAGTTCGTGTGCCTGCATGCACAGTTTTTGACTGTGGATAAGTGGTAAACCTAGACTGCAAAGCAGTGGTTTGCCAAGTAAAATTTGAAATGCTGAAAAAGTGGCCAGCTAGGGATGCTGCCACTAGAATTCGGGTGAATGGGAATATATTGTATAGCTGGAGCATTGTTAACAGAGTTAAATGAACTTCCAGGAGTAGAGAAAACACTGCTTTGATAGTAATGTGTGGTTGATGGCTTTCTCAGCTATGGAGCTAGAATTTCTTTCCATTTGTGGTAGGAAGCATGTTGGCAAATCTGTGTACTTCTAAACTAGATCTGCAGAGTACACAGTGAAGAAATACAAATAATACAGGTTTCTGTAAAACTAAAGTTATTAGCAGAACATGCTCAAAGTCTTGCATGACAAAACTTAATTTTGGACAAGCAAATCATATGTAACAGTGACCTAATGGCCTGCAGGGTGGGAAGTAGGTGGCCTCTAAGCCTCAGGGCTGGCACGTGCTGTGGGCAGGACAGGGGAATGACCTGTGGAGATTGCTATGTGCTTCAAAGCTTCCTTTCACTTGCTGCTGTTTGCGTTCACCTCTTGGTTTAGTCGCACTTCAGTTAACCTGCGTTTTGTGTGGTGCAACTGATTATAGCCAAAGCTTAAAAATAGTTTTGTTTTCTTTAGATAAAATGTCATTAATATAGTATCACTTCCCAATTTTTTTGATATTGTGTGTTGAGATTTGTTGTAAAGGTCTGAAGTAATACAAGCCTGGTGTTTTTTATTGTTGTATGATGTGCCATGTAAGTCCTTAACTCTGTATTTATGCACAGAGTTGATGGGGTGAGGGCTTTCTTTATATTCCGTTATTTTTACAACACCCACATGCTTTTCAGAACAAAGTTACTAAGATACAGAGATGCTTGTAAGAAACATTTGATTAGAATTTGATGATTAAAGCACTGTCTTTGTGGTTAGACCACAAAGTCTTGTCTTGAGCAGGACAGCATGTAACCCTGGGTGTCTGTCTGCCTGCTGAATATGCCAGAGGGTGAGACCTGTGCTGACCCTCACCAGGATGGTTCCCAGTCCTCTGCTTTAATGGCTTCTGTGTCCCCAGCATCCCCATGAGCCGCGTGGGCTCTGCCCCAGGAGTAAGGGCAGCGACTCCATCGTCTTCCTGTTTGGTTTTAAACCTTCACAGTATTTTACAGAGATGCCAACAGCCAGGTTTTAAGAGAAACACATCTCACTGAAGTTATACTTGGATTGTAATGCTCATCATCTTAAAGATAATGTGAATTACTTTTTGAATATATGTTAAGAACTTTCTTTACCTTTCACAAGTTGGGATTTTGCTACACTGAGACTTAATTTTGCCTTTAAATTAAACTGTTGTCTTTAAATGCTAGAGTATGAATATTTTTCCCTTTTTTTCTTTTTCCAGAAATTTTATGAATAAGAATCAGAAGCCGGTGCTAACAGGCCAGCGGTTCAAAACTAGGAAGAGGGGTAGGTTGCATTACATTTTTGCTTTATTTTCCTCTTTGTTAAAATGACTGGAAACAGAGCAGGTGGAATAGTTGAAAGTTCAGCTAAGGATTTTTCTCCCCCTCTCTTCAGCCATATTAAGGTTGGAGATCTTACTTTTAACTAAGCTCTATGAATTCTGTTATTTTGTCACTGTGTATCTTAAGACTTAATTTAAAATTTGGGTTTATTAGCTATGAAGTCTTGTGGAAGCTTTAGTTAAAGATTAGATGCTAAATGAATTTATAGTATATTTACATCTGATGAAGAAAACTTGATGGATGTTTGGTTTGGGTGTTTCTTAAAATGTCCTTTTCAACTGAGAAAGTGAAATATGAGCTGTCGGAGTCCAGGGAAGCCTGAAAACTTCTCCTGCTCCTCTGGGAATTTCTTTAATCCCCAGACCTCCTCAAAAATGGCCTAGCCAGCAACACAGGCTTTTGGAGAAGCTCCCTTCACTTTTGGGAGAGCCTGAATGCACCAGAAAGGTGAAAAGATTTTTGTTTAGTGTACCACAGAAAATTTAGTTGTAGTTTTAGGACCTTGCTCTATGTATTATATAGAGACAAGATGGAGATTTTTTGGGTGTCAGACTTTCTTTCTTCTTCTTTCTTCTTCTTTCTTCTTCTTTCTTCTTCTTTCTTCTTCTTTCTTCTTCTTTCTTCTTCTTTCTTCTTCTTTCTTCTTCTTTCTTCTTCTTTCTTCTTCTTTCTTCTTCTTTCTTCTTCTTTCTTCTTCTTTCTTCTTCTTTCTTCTTCTTTCTTCTTCTTTCTTCTTCTTTCTTCTTCTTTCTTCTTCTTTCTTCTTCTTTCTTCTTCTTTCTTCTTCTTTCTTCTTCTTTCTTCTTCTTTCTTCTTCTTTCTNAACAGCAAAGAAGATGTCTTGCTTTGTTATTTTCAACATGAAGAACAGAAGGAAGAGAATCCTCGAGGGCAGAGACAGGAACAGGAGCCAAGGGCTCCAACCCCTGTGGGGGCCCAGGCCCCCGACAATGAGCTGTTATTTAAAGGTTGTATAAAGAAAATTATCTGGGCTTTGTTTTGATTTTCATTTTTGTTTCTTTGACTCAAATCAATGCCATGTCTGTAAGTAAACCTTTCATATCTAAAAAGGAATCTTCTCACCTTCTTTCTCCCTGAGATGGTCAGATCATCTCACTGGCCCTGCTTTCAGGTCAGAAGGAGGTCAGAAACTTCCTTTTTCACAAATACTTATTTCTCCTGGGTTAGTGTAGTCCTTTTTTTACTTGTTAAAATACAACAGTAGTGTGAGTCCCATTTTACTTGTTGTGGTACTGTAACTGATTTTCTGTAAACATGGCCAACATTCTGTTTCATTAAGTACTGTAGAGCATCAGTTTTTAAAGAAAGCTGAGTGATGCCGATTGTACTGACTGTCCAGGTGTTCTAGCACAGCAGGTGTTATCCTAACATGCTCGCTCATACTGAGTTCATTTGTTGTAGTTTAGGTGGCTGGGATGAATGCCCAACAGTTTGAGGCAGAGAGACAAAATCTATGGAGTTAATTATTTTATTCCCTTCCTGCTCACCCACCAAAAAAACCAAAATCAAAAGTCTGGTTTGTGAAAAGAAGGATCTGAATTTTTGCTGGTATAGTAGTAGATTATTACAGCAGACACAGGTGGGATTCCTGTGACACAGACATTTTCTATCTTGACTTTCCTGTTTCTGATCAAAAGCTAACACCTTGTCTAAATGTCTTGTTGGTAACCTTTCTCAGAAAATTTCAAATTCTGTCACAAGTCTGAAGAGCTGAATGATGAGTGTCTAGAGACCTAGGATGATCACGAAGCTTAGATAGGAATTGCAAAATAGTTTGGTTTCAGTCATGTTAAAAAGTCGTGCCAGCTTTCTCTTGTCTGCCCTCCCTTGCAACCAGCACTTCTTTCACTGGTATAGTCTCTTAAATGCAAAATGTCTTTCCTATGGTGCACATAAAACATTTGTAAGAATAACTAATTAAAAAAGAAACCAGTATTGTTTGTAGTTAAATGTCATGGTGCTCCAGTAATTAGTGGGATTAACTTTCTATCAGCATGGTCGAGAGCATTATGCAGTGGGAGCTACACACTGCATTAACTCACAACCATATAGACATAGCCAGAGGAGTGGAATTAACAATCCCTAGAGAAATCCATCTGTCAGATCTGCCAGTAAAAGCACTCAGACATACACACTGCTGGATCCCATGTATTTTTCAGTCTAATCATTTTTCAGTCATTTATGGTAAATATGTTATTTGATAAACTTGTCTTAGAAAATGTTCTTTCTCTCTCATAGTGACTTTCATCTTATGTTTTCCACTGAGTTTGGCATAATATGTCCTATTACAGATTTGGTCTTTGACTCCTATTTAATACGAGCAATAATTAGATAAATAAAGATATTTGATTTGTAATTCTGTGTCTGTCTCTTGGATTTCTGTTTACAGTGTTTGGAAGTAGCCCTAGGTAACTCACTACTACATGGAAGAAGGAAATGACATGAGGGGTGGTCTGAAGGGTTAGTTGGGGTTTTTCTTTTGAGAGAGGTTACTTAAATGGGATTGTGGATATTAAATGGCTTTAATGTAGAAATTTTAACATCCAAACACTTTTAGTACTCAAAGCATAAAATCTCTTCTTCAAATGTGATGTCATCCTAATTACCTTAATATTGTAATATCCTGCTTAGAAATTTGTAGATACTTGTTTCTTTTTAGAAGCAGAGTGCCTGAGGAAGAGAAATGGCTTCCAAGTATGTTTATTCCCTTCTGTTTCCATATATTTTTGTATCACAGCAGTGTCACAGGTTATGTCTTTGACTTAAGACTAAAAGATACTATTAGGCTCTTTTTATGCTGAGTTTCAGTATATTAGGGAGTCTCAAAATGTCACCCAGGTAGGACAGAGTGCAGTAGCTGTGGTTTGATCATGGCATTTCAGTTTTCTGAGACTGTTCTGTGGTAACAGGCAGGCAGGTAGGGGGTCTGGAGCATGCACTTGCTGGGACAATGAGCTGCTTGTTTTTAGCCATTTGTGTCCCATGATACTCCTTTTCCCCTTCTGCAGATCCCAGGAGCACTGCCGTCTCAGCGAGGTGTGAGCCTGCAGTCAGGCATCTAATAAAATTAATTGCCTGCATGAACTCTTATCACTGGTCAGCTAGCTGCAACTAGTCTCAAGCTGTGAACAGCTTCTGAGCTTTCAGAGAGCAAAAAAAAAATAATACAATGCTTTTTAATTTGAAGTTTGAAAGTATGCCTAATGTCTAAAGAGAGGGCAGTGGAGGAGGAGCTTGTAAATCTCACTCTTTTTAGTTATATTGAATAACTAAATGAAAGGAATAAGCCTTGCCTGCAGCATATATGGTGGCAGACATTCAAATCATTTAAAAAAGATTTGAAGGAAGAAAAATGATGCTATTAAGGGAAGAACCTTCCAAGGGAAGGAGGCATCTGACAGTTCCTGTCAATCTAGGCAAATAAAATAGTTTGGTTAGTTTTTGGTATGATCTCTGTACCTGCTGAATATTCCTTTTTCAGTGAAGGTCAGCAATAGTTGTTGTCTGGCCAGTACTTGTGTTTATGGAGCAGACACATGGGATGTGGACTGCATTGACTGAATGCATGCATGCAAAGAAATGTCTTTGTGTCTTCTGAAATGAAAGAGGGAAAATTGGAGTAGCAAAAATGCCAGTTGGTACTAAGGCCAATGTATGTATCTAGACAGTTGATAAATACCTACAGGACAGCTTACCAAAGCATTAACATGATCAAACAGTGCATATTGAAGTAAGATGACAGGCAATACCAGATACCTAGGTTCATTCCCATGGTATAGATATTACAGGGTTAATAAAAGTTTTTAAAAGGGTGCAAAATAAGCTAAGCAAAATGCTGCATAGTACTTTCAGGAAGAAAATTATCTAATAAAAAGTCATTACCTTTACTTAACCTTGTTTGGCCCCTCTTCTTACTTCATGTTATCTTTTTTCTTCAACAGAATTACAGTTGTGGGCCTCCTGTTGAAGAGATAAAATTAATTGTTAAGTACAGGGCTATGAATGTACTTTGTGATTTTCTTAGAAGCAAAGGATAGGAAATAGGGATCTGGGAACATGCTGAAAATGAAAAGCTGTGTATAGCACTGCTGCAGTGGATATTGTGTGCATCACATCTGCAAGCTACACCTGCCTCTGCTAGCCCAGGATTGGAGCTGTGCTTGTTTAGTAATTGTGCACTTGACAGCTCAACAGACTGTCACCCCTTGTTGATGATGGCTTCTTACTCACCCTCTGGTACTACATCAGCATATTCCTCTTCAGTACATTAGCTTGGTAGGAAAATGTTTCAGTGAAATTATAAATCGTTTTTCATGCAATGAATTCACCTCCTGTTCCTGTGTAAATTTTTAGATTTAGAAAGACAAGAAAATAGTAGGGTACTACAGATGAGAGGAGGGATTCTGGGGCAGGGGAAGGATCTATTTAAAAGAGCTAAGAAATATTAATCATGGTATTTGTGTTTGTACTGAGCACTGTATACCCATGATACCAAGCATGTAATACCTTCCAGTTTAGATGTGAACATCTGAAGTTTTTACTGAAAAAGTAAGACTGGATTTTTTTTTAACTCTTAAGACAAAAGTCTGTCTTGCTCACTGATGTGTCATCAAGCATCTTTTTTTACCCTTCAAATAATGCATACTTATTTGGCAATCCAAAAGAGAATAATTATACTCAGATGCTTGTTCATGGGTGGTGTTTCTTGTGCACAAGTAAAACTGCCTGAAGTACACATACTGAAGTACTTATTCCACTAAAAGACAAGCTTGTTTGTGGATTGGCTGGCTGGTTTGTTCCTTATTTTGGGTTGGTTTTTGTACTTCAAGTTGGAGGAGAGCTGCAACTGAGTATTTGGTAACAGGTCTGGTGGCTCGAATAGGATTCCAGTAATGTGCTTCTCTGTAGGCATTTGCCCAGAGCAAAGGCACATTCTTCAAGTCCCCTCTCAACCCTCTGGTTTGTGTCTGAGGGCTGTGCCCTGCAGATAGGAGAGGTTGTTCCTCAAAACAGACTTCATCACAGGGTTTTCATCACAGCCGAAGTCAACCTAACATGGCTAGGAGCCTGAATGTCTCCAAGGTCTGGTGTGAAGTAAAAGCCTGGGAAAAAGTCATTTGCAGTCCAGAGAAGGAGCATATTGAGTAGTGTATTGGGTGGTGAGAGCATGGTAATGGAGAATCTAGGTTGTTACTATGGTTGTGTGAATCACTTCAGGATGAGCCAGAGCTGGGAGCAGGTGGTTTCATGAGCATATATTTGGGTGTCTATGGAGTTGTCTTAGTTCTGGTCTGAGGAGGTCAGCTTTGGGTGATGGGTAGTAGACACAGTAAGTCACTAAAAGCTAGGCCTAGCGGGGGATTTCTGGAAAATAAGGGGACACTGCAGGTTTCCACTGCTTAGTGCTTGCGAGACAGCCCTTGAACTGCTGCTGGCTGTGTGCTGCCAGACTCTGGAAGGACAAGTCAACTGGTCACCTGAGCTTCCCAGTGGTCTGGGACACTGAATGGAAGGGATTGCTTAATGCCTTCCAGGTACATTGCCATGGAGGAAGGGGATACATTGGAAGTGGAGGAGAATGTGCAAGTGATCTACTGAACATAGTAGAATGAGTGCACCCTGGGTGCATGCAGCAGAGGAGAAAGGAAACTTCTGTATGAAAAATAGAAAAGCTTTCAAAAGTAGGAATTGTCTGTAAAATAGTTATTTAATTGCCATGAAAGGACTGTGGCAGGAGGGAAGAGACTGGGGAAGTGAGGGTGTTAAAAAGCAAGATCTCTTGTTTAAGGCCTCAGATGAAAGTCTGCACTATGAGCAGCAGGGAACAGAAGCCTGTAGCCAGAGGATGCATAAAGGCCAGAACCTCTTGTCACAAAAAGCCTGCGAGAGTTGCAGTTGGCATGTTTCAGACTGGATTAGCACACGTTTAGACAGAAATTTAACCTGTCAGCAGGTGATAACAAACCTGAGTTTTGGGTGCACAGAACAGCTTGCAATNATCTTAATAAATAAAAACCTCTGGATTGATCCTCTGGATATATTTTCTGGTTTTTCAAGAACTTTCATCAGTGTTTGTTGTTTCTCAACAAACTTGAGTTTTGGGTGCACAGAACAGCTTGCAATTTTGTTTCTGAAGTTCACTTGTTTTAACAGTAACAGCCATTTCATTTGTGCCCTTATGCCTTAAAGCTTGGGCCTGTTTTCTTAAGAAGCTTCCAAGTGGCCATGGTAAGCTGTTAACTGCGTGTGCAAAAAGGCAGCAGGAGCTATGGGTAAATCTGCATGAGAGTTATCTGGAGGTTGCAGTTATGTCTGTTGTGACTAATGACCTTGACACAGGGACATTGTCTGGGGGTCAGGCTGTGCCTTAATCGAATTCGGCAAGGGACAGCTCTAGAAAATGCAATGTGAGTGCTGTGTTTTTGTGTTGTGAGTGCCCTGTTTCTGTGTTCCTAGTGCTGCTTAGGTCTGTGATTGTAAAAGAAAAATTCTTGGTTGCATTGTGTTGCCTTGTCTTAAAGGTTTATTCAAAAACTAGTTTTATTAATGCCTCAGTCTCCTTTTTTCCTGAAGACTTGTCTTTTTGAAAACATTTTAGCTATGTTACCATAGTTATTAAAAGAAAAATAGCAAGAGTTGAAAAACTAAATGTTCATACAATGACATTATGTACATATAGCTTGGCATTCCCTTTATTCTGCTCTCAGATTTAGCAATGCACAGTGGGATAGTACCTTCAGCAAGAGAAGAGTATGAAGTTTGAAAAGAATTTCAATAGTTGCAATAGTTGCACATTTTGTGTGTGTGTGTGTTTTAGTGTTGGGAGATGAGGAGGAGAGGGGAAGCAAGTGTAAACACTGCAGAATTTCCAGAAGTGATACAAGCCAAACAAACTTTTGATGTGTTGACCAGAATGAAAAGAATATATTAGGTGCCATGATCCTTCCAGTTGCTGACTGATACAGGATTTTAATGAGTTTAAAAACTGACTCTCTCTCCTCCTTTTTTCTCTGTTTCAGATGAAAAGGAGAAATTTGAACCCACAGTCTTCAGGGATACAATTGTCCAAGGCCTCAATGAAGCTGGGGATGACCTGGAGGCTATAGCCAAGTTTCTAGATGCAGCAGGCTCCCGACTTGATTATCGCCGCTATGCTGACACACTCTTTGATATTTTGGTAGCTGGCAGCATGTTAGGTAACCTGCAGAGCATCTGACAGAGAATTTTCATAATGAACCTTGCTTGCTTCTTTTTAGATGCTGTCTTCCACTACAGTGGAAATTATAACCTGTATTAAAATTTCACTGCTTGCATCTCATATCATAGCACTGTTTGTTGTTTGTCGTGCAGTAACACTTCGGTACTTGCTGGATACAGCTCTCAGAAGCCTTCAGTCTGAGCTAAACCAGCATATAAGTGCAATAACAAAGGGAATGAGATATGCTAACTAGGGGAAGCAGAGGGATTTATTAACATAAAAAGGTGTAATACAGCACTCCAGGTTCAGAGCTGCTGCAAATCTTGCTTTGTAGATGTTGCAACGAAAGCTAGCTGAGAGAAGTGAAGGATAATGAGGTGTGTTTTGTGGACGTTCATGGGAATTTCCACAGGGCATCAGTGGCAGCTGTTGGCAAAAACATGCCTTTCACCTTCCTCTTTATTTTGAGTAAATTGGCTCCTTTTACTGGTCACGTTGCTTTGATTCCTGCTTCCTGCTCTTTGGTATGTAAGAAAAAAAGATGTAAGACTTGAGGTAAAGCAGGAAACAAAAGCTAGTGGAAATACCTAGGAAAAAAACTCACCAAAATAAGTCAGTGTTTCAAATGTTTACATGAGCCTGATAAGCATTAGAGGGGTTAGCAGGGTGTTCCAAGTACTCAGATTACTAACAGAGTGCTAATACTTTTCTCTTGGAAAGGATTTACATTATTATGGTATTTAAAGTCAGAGTTAAAGTAAGGTGTAAGGGTTGTGCTCCAACCCATACTTACTTGATCGCTCGCAGTGCTCTCAAGACCAGCTGAGATTCTTTAGGGTGAACTCACTCAGTCCTGTGAGGACTGTGTGATCTGTCGTGCAGCATATCAGCCAGGTGTCCCTTCTGTCAAGTGCCACCACAGCTTAGCAAAGCTTGGTCTGTCTCTGTTTCTCCCTCTCCTCTGCTAACTCTTACCATGGCCTTTTGCCTCAGTGATATTAACATAAGACTTATTAGACTTAGTAAATCTTACATTCTTTAAAGTAAGAAATTGTTCCTTGCCTTTTTTTTTTCCTCCTTTCTTATAGCTCCTGGAGGTACACGCATAGATGACAATGACAAGACCAAGATGACCAGCCACTGTGTATTTTTTGCAGATGAAGATCATGATGCCATCCGAAATTATGCTCAGGTCAGTAAAGGCATAGCTGATTACTGTTTTCCATTTATGTGTCAAAAGAGATTACAGTGGAACATCTGCAGACTGTCTAGGCTGTAGTAGGCTAGCTACGGACCAACTGAAAATCCAGTTAATCATTAATCTGCCCTAACCTATACATTTTAGGTAAGAAAATAGGATGACTAAGATAATCTAATCACGGTTGGCAATGCTTTCTTGCAGTCTTGCTTATCACAGTCTGCCGTTGGTTGAGTCTATTTCTGGACACCACCCTTATTATTTCTGTTGACCTTTTTCTGTGTGCAGACTGGAGTATTTATATGACAATATTTTGAGAAACACATTAACTGTATCAGAAATTCCACTTTTATAAGCAATGGTGTGGCCAGCAGGACCAGGGCAGTGTTCATTTCCCTGTACTCAGCACTGGTGAGGCCACACCTTGAATCCTGTGTTCAGTTTTGAGGCCCTCACTACAAGAAACACATTGAGGTGCTGGAGGGTGTCCAGAGAAGGGCAGTGGAGCTGGAGAAGGTCTGGAGCACAAGTCCAGTTAGCAGCAGCTGTGGGAGCTGGGGGTGTTTAGCCCAGAAGAAAGGAGGCTCAGGGGAGATCTTATTGCTCTAACTGACTGAAAGGAGGCTGCAGCCACATAGGAGTTGGTCTTTTCTCCCACGTGACAAGTGACAGGATGAGAAGAGACGGCCTCAAGTTGTGCCAAGTGAGGTTTAGATGGATATTAGGAAAAAATTATTCACTGGAAGAGTTGTCAAACATTGTAGTAGACTGCTTACAGAAATGTTGGAGTCACCATTCTTGAAGATACATAAGAGATCTGTAGACGTGGTAGCCTAGGGACATGGTTTAGTGGCACTTGGCACTGCTGAGTTAACAGTTGGACTCTATGGTCTTCAAGGTATTTTCCTAAACAATTCTATGAAGTATATGAATGACGAAAAATATAAAGCTCACGCCTCCAACCTTCAGTTGCATAACTAGTTAGGAACTAGGCATATATTCCAAGAGCTTTCATTTCTTCTGCATAGGTGATGTGTAATTTCTTCCTACAGGAATAAGGCTTGCATAAATAGGCCTATGTGAAATTATTACAAAAAAATCAGCAAACCCTAAAACACTCTTGAAAAGAAGCTAAATTTGCATAACTCCTTAATGGAAGATAATAATTATATGAGAAAGTACAGTAAGAATTCTATGGAAAGTTCGAAGCCACCATGCAATTCTGGATACCAGTAAGATTGCATAAAAATGCAATACCCTTGCAACTCCTCTATGTCAAAACTCTATTGTTAATTAAATATGTATTTATCTTTTTAAATTGCTAGTTATTACTGGAATGCTGAAGACAGCAACTAAAAACATAGAAGCTGCTGTTCCTGCTAAGGTATCTAGGGTGATAAGTTGCTGGAAATGTGCATAGGTGATTTAGAGAGTGCTGGCATCAAAATATGCATTGGTAAAAAACATTTGCTTAATAGCACAAAGCTCCTTTAAAAAACGTCTTTAATAATCTAAATTAGTGAAATATACTTATTTTTGGAATGGGAGTCAATTTTTCTTGTGCGTCAGCTTTGTTGTCTCTTAAAAACAGGGTATTCTGCTTCAGGAAAATCTCTGTTATCGGTAAAGGTATTGATTCTGTCTTCTTGAATTTTAATATTTTAATGATCCTTTGAAAAAAAATTGTCAGAGCCAGTGCTCCAAGGAGAAATTCTAAGTAAAACACTGCATATTGAAAAATGGGAAGGAAGGCTTCGCTTCAGGATTTGAAGGAGTGAGATTTTCAATGTATTCTCTGTACTTCAAACCAAAAGCAACCAAAATAAATTAACATTTTATAATTAATGCCTGAAGAGATATGTTCTTTTATAGACCTTGCCATTTTTTTCAAGTGTAATGAAAAATAGAGTTCTTACTTTATTATGAAAATGTGGAGTTAGTCTAAAATAGTATTTAGACCTTTTTTTATCTAGAAAGTAATTTCTTATTCTGTATCCTAAATTAACCAGTAGCATGGCTGTTTTTTTGTGGATTTAGTCACCGAAACAATTAAAAGTGAAAAGTCTTCAAGTAAAAAGACTGAAGTTAGTATTGATATTTTAGCAGATTATTTGCACGTGAAGTCATACTTCTGTCATTTACAGAGAATTAAAAAGATATACAATTCTTTTTAAAATATTAACAAGAAGCTTACATTTTCATCTTCTTTTATTAGGATTCTGTGTGTATCTACCTCTCAGCACAGCCACAACTTGATTTTCCACTTTTTCTGAGCCAAAATACTACCAGTTAGGATGTTTGGATGTATTTTATATTTTGGAAAGTGAATCAAAGCTTTCTAAACCTAATTTTCCTTCCTCCCTCATCCAGTGTGGCAATAATGTCATTTGTTCCCCACATAAACCTTTTTACCTGTGACAGTGAGTCATATGCTTTGTGCCTTTGAACAGCAGTGCAAGCAATGATTTGTTTATTTAATTTCTTATCTCTTCCTTCTTCACCTTGAATGAACTCTGCACCTGTGCTGCTTCTGGTTTCATAGTATGTGGTTGCATGATGGGAAACAAATGGTCAAAACTGGAGAACAAGTGGTTCCAAAAAAATAACTGTTGTAGAAGCTTTGGCAAATGTTCTTCCTCTTTCTCTGACAGTAGTGTGTTTTGTTGTAAACATTTATATTAGTTGATTTGCCAAGCTACTGCATCTACTGAAGATGCCCAGCATCCTGACTGCCTCCCTCCATCAGCCTGTAGCTGAGAGCTTCCCCAGGGCTGCATTGCTGGGGGAAGGGTGCAGACTTACCCTCCTTCCCCTCCTCTCCCTTGCTTTTACCTATGGATAGGATGAAAAGTAGAGTAGGCAAAAAAATGTTGAGAAATACGAAAAGACTCAAACTGCTATAAATTCTCTGATTCAAGCATTGCTCTATGAAGCAAGAATAACAAAATTGAGAGAACGGTGTTTCGTGCTCTCTGAGGCAGACAACACTATAGAAATATCATTTTGCAAGCTCCTTATTTCCCTTCGTTGTTTTTTGTAAAGAAAGATGGCTGCAGTTGTTACACTTTAAAAATAATTCTGTGTTTATCTCTAGGTCTTCAATAAACTTATCAGGAGATACAAATATCTGGAGAAAGCATTTGAAGATGAAATCAAAAAGGTAATGTCGATGGCAGTCTTTACTGGAATGCTAATGTTTTTTCCTCTATTTCTAGTATAATTGTGCATGTATGAATGTGGTGATGTTAGGTATTTTATTTAGCTCTGTGGGAAAAGAGGATGGAATCTACAGGAGGCAGCTTTCCTCCACAAGTTCAGCTCTGTGGGAATACTGCAGGAAGCACTTGATGTAGAGTGTTTCTGAATTAATGATTCCTTTGGTTGCTCTGACCAAACTCACCTTCTTATTCCAGTTTTTTGTGCAGAGCTTTGATACGCTTTGGGATATACCTCTTAATGAGAAGTGGTATTACTGTCCTGCAGATAGAACATCTTTCTGTGTTTTTTTTCAAAGAATAAATGCAAATCTGCTATGCAGAATGTGTCTTGATGTATGTGTATTAAACCACTCCTGCACTGTGGAATGAATCCTAACCACAAGTGTTTCTGTATTTGAGGCCACAGATATGTGTAAGAGAAAGTCTTCACCAGTGGCAGAGTGCTCAGGATTTGCCTGTTAGACTGTAGTGACTATTTGTGCATACTGTTTTGTTTTGTGATACTGAATTCTAAGGAAACAGGAGAAGCCAGGGTAAAAATGTTTGAAAAACAAAATGGAGATATATATTGTCTATTTTGAGTTCCTAGTAACGGATATAAATATCTTTTTCTAATGGCCTGAGTTAAGTAATAAACACTGTACTGTCCTGTACTTAACAGGCATGCTGGTACTGGTAAAACTTGTCCAAGACTAAAGTATCATGTTTGATAAACATAAAATAGTGTTTCCATATTATTTAAACATTAGAAAGGTTTCTGCAAGGGTCAAATGAGGGCGCATTTTGAGCTTGGTACTTCACCAACACTTCTTGTGGCTCAATTAATTTGGCTCTGATTTATACATTCTTGCTCAAACAGGAAATTATTTTTACACTTGTGGCCAGCATGCCTATCAACTGATGCTGATTACTCAGTACATCATTCTAAAGACCTAAATTTACCTCTATTCCCACACAAATCTAATGTTCCTGCTGTTAATTACTATAATCACTGACATGAGAAGCGCTGACTCACAGCATTCAAGTTTCAGAGAGTGCTCAGCATATTAAGCAAATGCCATGTCAATTCAAGCTGCCTCCGCTCATTTCTGTAACGTGCTTGGCTTTGCATCCTCTTAAGTTTCCAAAAATTCATTTGCACTCTTAGTGACAAGATGAGACTATGGTTAATACATAATAATTTAACTCTTAGTTAAGGAACAGGGGCCTCTGATAGGAAGTTTAGCTACATGCCAGCTCCAGAGAAAGCGGTCATTTGAGGTGCAGTGTGACTAGAGCCAAGCTACTCATTGAAAGCCATTGGAAACATCATAGCCATGCCAGCATGGGATCAGAGCAGGCTTGTTCATCTTGCAGACTGCAAATCTCAATTTTACGTGCATGCTTTTTGCATAGTTTTCAGTGTCAGACTACATCTTGTATGACAGATCATGAGATGAAGTTTGCACAGTGGTCCTAGGCTGTGGGGAAATCTTTCCATCTGCCCTTCCATCATCACCCATGGTGCTGGTGTGAATCTTGGTGTGGCTTCTGGGGATGCCAGGTGTATCCTCTTCCTCAGTTAATCTATTTTGTTAGAGACCTAGAAACTAGGAAGATGGTTGAGAGGGTGTTTGTGCCTGTGTATTGCACCTCCACTGTAATTGTCTTTAAAATCCTTGAAGACTACTTGTAGATGCCTTTTGCCTACCTTCTCCGTCCCCCTGCTTATGTGAACCCACAAAGTGGCTGTTTTCTACTTACCAGGCTGCAGGGTTTTTAACTACTTAATCCTTTAATCCCTGCATGCTATAACTTGAACAGGAGTAGCTGCCCCTGGAGGGCAGAAGATAGATATAATTGTATTTCCAGGTTTCTCCAAGACCAAAGGCTACTGCAGTTGGTCAGTGGTTAGGTTTTTAAGAGAATGACTTTTTGATGTTTTCTTCATGGGTCACTGTCCCAGCAGTGAAAGTGATGTTTCTGGCAGACTCATTTGGCAGATAGAGCACTTGGGGGAAAGTTAGCTCTTCTCACAGAAAAAGGCATGCCAAAAAAACCAAGGCAATACCAGCAGTTTCACACTAAAGAAGCAGATGGTGGCAGTGGGACTTTCCTTTCAAGAGAGATTATCTTAGATAGCATGTATTTTGAAAATATTTGCTTGATGTCTTCTAGATCATAACTTTGTCGTTAGGACAATATTTTCTGCCATCTTTCCCCTTTTCGTCTGCTTCTAGCTTTCAGTTGTTTTATTTCTTAACTCTCTCCCTTCAAAACTGCCAGTTACTCAATTTTCTAATGGCATAAGCAAACCATATATCTTAAGTTTTACATCTAAATTATTTTGTGCAAGCAATTTCAACAGAAGACAAAGGTGTTTTGATGCACTGCTCACTTGGGTGTTTTGATTTAGGCTGCTGAAGTTCATCTGAGCATGGCCCAGTGTACTGGCATAGGCCCATGACATTTTGCAGTAATTTCAGTAAAATTCTAAGTTCTAAACTTGTGTTTATCTTTCTCTACATATGTATTTTTGTGGATGAAGAGTGCACTTATTATCTATTTAGTGTATTTGCATTTTAAGTAATTTTCTATATAAACCTTTTATTATCAAAATGGGGATAAAGTACAGATAAATGATTTCTTTTTTCTTAACAGTGTTAAATATTACTGAGTCATGAGTTATTTGTGTTCCTATTTCCCTAATGAAAGAACCATAAATTAAGCTAGGAGTTAGGAAATAAGAGGAGAATAACATTCTGAGATCAAATGGGGAGTAAGCAGAAATGCTTTAAGTCAGCTAAATGAAAGGCAAGACTCAGTCAGCAGATATCTGTTGCTATATTAGCTGCCTTCTCCATTGCTGACAATTCAGTGCTGTCTGCAGATGTGACAGAGTGTCAGCAGCAGACCAGTT
>VZTN01028571.1:9975-83265 GCA_013400515.1 Erpornis zantholeuca
TTAATCAGAGAGCATATTTCAAAATAGCCCTGCATATATGTATATAAAAAAAGAAAATTATATATATTTATACTCTGATGATGAAAATCAATAGATTATTAACATGTTGTTCCTCAGTGAGAGAAAAAAAAATACAGTGATCAATACAAAGGGATAAGGAGAGTTTTATAGGTCATTTTATTATACAGTGATTTATCTTTGACAGACATAATGAATGTTCATTTACTTTACTGCCCAATGCCATAGATGGATATGCCAAAAAAAAAATAGGGGCAAAGACAAGGAATAGAAAATATAAAACGAATTTTCTATTCTTTGCCTCCTGAAATTTTGTAAATATACCTATCTTATTATGCACCTCTCACATTTTTCTTACTGTTAAAGAGCTGACCTCTTTCTCTCTAGTTTTGTAAGGATTAAGAGCATCTCCACCACCTGGCACTGGTAGCTTTATTGTGGCACTACAGTATTTACAGCATCTGATGTCAGTAATTTAATATTGTACAGAGGGCAATAATTTCCCGTTCTGCTGAGCTTGTTTGTCAAAACATGAGGCTTTAACCCAATTGTGATGCATTCAGTGGAGAGAAAGAAAACACACACAGAGAAATGCTTGTCTAAGGCACTGAACAGCCCTGCATGGCAATGACACTGAAGCACATCCTTGCCTCAATGTGTACTCGTGTTTTCATCAGTGAGTGGTTTCATTCTATACAGATTTTCTGAGTCCTTCCTTTCTAGGATGGTTGACTTAAGCTTGCTTCCAGGATATGATTGTAACAACACTTCAAAATCACAAAAATCCCTCAATCTAGATCTTGAGTGACTGTGGACCATTTTAAAATGGTTTAGACACTTTGTGCTAAATTTTTAATGGCATTTATAGAGCTCTGTGATGTCTCTTAGTCAAACCCCTCAATGGTGATCTGCTTCTATTTGCCTTTTCAATTCCTTTTCTGCATCCAACACACACCTTTGCTTTCCCCAGGCAGCACCTGCCAGGGGCAGTTTTCTCAGCCTTCCTTCATCAACATGTAGCAAAGCTGACAACGAGCAGTAAACATTTATGTAACACCAGATTTCAAACCCATTACGAGCACAAGCTTTCTAACTGAGCTTTTACCAATAGCCTGAGAGCTTTTCAGGGATACTGCCTGCACATCTCTTGGAGAGATCCCATTCTGCCTGCACATCTCTTGGAGAGATCCCATTCTGCCCCCTTGGACAGAGACATTTGTGCCAATGGCACAAACCACACTCATGCATCTAAGTTTTCTGTGGGTTTGGCTGGTCGGTTGGGTTCCTGTTTTGGGTTATTTGTTGTTTTGGGTTTGGTTTGTTTGGTCTATTTTTTTTGTTTTCAGCTGACTTGCCTTGGGGTTCTTTTTGCACTTAACAGACACAAGGAAAATATTGTCCTTATGCTCTTCCTTTTGGGAGCTGGAGGAAGCCAAGAACTTTTTTTTTTTTTTAATGACACCCATCTCACAGGAAACCACTTTGGAATAGCATGGTAGTTTTTAATTGTGAATTAGTAATAGAGATATATGTTGTTTCATTTTTTTTTAACAATGTGAGGTTTCAAAGCAAACTGATGAATTTTATGTGGCTTTCTATAAATCCATGCCTCATCCTCTCTGGAATTTCATCTATTTACTTTCCTCTGTGCTGCTGAGCATAAAAGCATCTTTGGTGTTGAACAAATGCAAGCAAATTTTACTCTTAGATGTTTTGCTAACAGCGGGGCAGAGACAGATAAAAATTAGCAGCCCAGATCATGCTATGAATGGTACTATGATCATGCTATGATGCTATGATGAAATCATATGAATGATTTCAAATATCTTTTGAGATCAATCATGTCCCTTGTATACCTTGGACACACAAGACAACACAAGGAGATAATCTAAGTCTCTCAATTTAACTTCTTGGCATATTTCTATTTGTTTCTTCATAACCTGATCCTGAATCTCATTCAAATTCTATAAGGGACACTTCTTCTGCTTGATCAGGTTATTCCTCTTCTTCCTGACAATAGTAGTCTGTGAAGAAAACTTCAAATACAAGATTTACCTAAAAAATAAAGGTGAATCAAATCTTTCAACATTAGCACCTGTATTTTGCTCCTGTTAAAAGGGGCTTAGGTAATTTTTTTTCCTTCTCTCTTCTTGAAATCTCAGTATAGCTTTCACTTCCTTATGATTCATATAATTCAGAAATTTGTTATGATATATTTTATTGCTTCAGTAAAAACAACTTCTCCCTACTGGGGAAGCAGGAGTCTGGGTGCAGAAAGAAATCTGTAAATATGCAGGCATGCTATTCTATTAAATAATATTTTAATTTATAGAGTTTATATTTTCATTGCAGTTGTTGGCTAATGAATCAGCTGGAAACCAGACATACTTTGCTTGAATCAATACCATTGTTGCAAACATCCACCTACTAATTCAGCCAGTAATTTTCAGTAGATGTAGTGTTCATGACTGATTTGCTTAGCATGCTGAGGCCACTTATCTATGTTAAATGCAGTGGTTTCCTTCTTGTGAGTAAAAGATCAAAATGTTTTATGCAGAGCAGTAAAGAATAATGAACTTCAGGTATCAGATTTGTATCTATACCTGCAGTTTGGTAGACCACTGAGACATATTTACTAGCCCATGAGAGTGGTACAAATAGTTGTGATTAATCAATATTTTAAGCTTCGTTAGTCAGAGAGAGCTTAGGTATTATTCAGGAGGATATGCAGACATAATTATTTCATGATTTACCATATATGATAGGTTTAAACCATAAAGTCATGATAAAAGAACAAGCTAGATCTTCACAGGATATCTGTCTCATTCAGTGGATTAAAACAGACTGTGTTCACTTACAGGCAATTATTCAACATTGTGTTTTCCTTTTATTGCTCAGTGTACATTCCATCATATTTATTGCACACAGTACAGTCTTACTTTCAAGACAGATTTTCTCAAGCCCTCAAAGCTTTTCTATGGCTTTGATACCTAGTTTTGAAGCACCATAGATGTTTCCATAGGCCCTGAACTCATCTTTATGGAAGATTTCCCCCTGTGTGGACCCAAAACAACAAGAGATACAAATCATCCTGTAGAATTGACTTCTGCTTTTAATTATTTCCCAATCTCTTAATGTTTGTGCCATCTGAAAACAGTACCAGCAATGATTAATACTTTATTCCGTGTCATAGGTGAGAATATTAAAAAGCACCAAGCTAAAAGTGGGTCTTTGGGTGATTTGACTGTTGGCAATTCTTTTGGGAGGTGATTTTTTTCCATTAATCCTGTAATTTCATATGTATCATTCAGTCAGTTTAATTATCCATTTATAAAAGATTGCATTTTATTTCATGTAATGCTATTGTTTTAAGCAAATATTATTTGATCAAATGTTTTTAGAAATCTGTTGATATCTATCCTTTCTGCCAATTAAGAACCTCATCTGAAAAAGCATTTTTTGAGAAGTACTGCCTTTGAAAACCAAATTATAAGGTACAATTTTACTGAGATTCTCGTCCAAGTGATGACATAAGCATGACTGAAAAAAAAAACTCAAAAGAAAATTTAAAGTGTAAAAGGTGGGAAAATGAAGTTCAAGAGCTATTGAAATATTTATTTTTATTTTTTTCTCCATACCCCCCTAAAAGTGATTTTCTAGTGCTGTTTTCCCAAAAATGAAAATTTTTTGTTCATTCTGCAGCCAGCTACAGTGGAGGATTTATGATTCATTTCGAGAAATTTTATGAAAAAAAACCCCAAAGCATCCATGAAAAAATAGGCAATTTTACCACAGAAGGTCAAACAAGAAAAGATAATTGATGTACTCAATTATGTATTAACAGATGTGTTCAACAATGTAATTTGAAATTGCCCTCTGAGTATTATTGGTTGCTAGGGCTCACCTAGTTTATCAAGAATGGACTCGGATAAAGGAAAACAGTGATTTCCAGTCTCCTAAGCTATTCTGAGATGTCATTTGTTTACTATTTTTCTGACATGAATATGTGCAGTGGGCCTTGAGGGATATCCGTCTGGAACCTTTAGAGTCAAGGTCAACATGGACTGAGCCTCATCTCTGGGCTGCTTAAGATGCCCAAGGCTGCAGTGCCTGATCTCGGGCCTGAGAAGGAGTGGGAAGACTTTACCCTATTACAGAAATAGTGTCTGTCTGCTGGCTCCTGAGACCTTAGTCCTTATCCTTATCTGCCTCTTTTGATGCCTTAAATGGCTACCTAGAAACAGAGACTAGACAGGAATAAGGAATAAAGGAGGTATTTATTTGAAAGGCCTTCAGAGGTACACTCTGGGCTCCAGAGGGTCCTGCCTCAGTGCATCCCAAAATGGACAACAGGTCACAAGTTCTTCACACTTTGATAACAGCATAAATTCACCAACCAGAACCTAGCCAAGGATGGAGTTTCCCCAAGCTTTCCCCCCTATCTCCAAGATTGTGGTTTGCAGTTCTTGGGCCTAGGATGGTCTGGGTGTCCTTGGAGACAGAGCTGGAGAGGCTTTGTTGTGTCTGTGTGAGCATGAGAGAACAGCACTTAACAAGCTACAGGAAACTTCAGAGTTACACTAACAGTACAGGATTTGAAAAATATAAAAGTTAAAACCTAAGGCATCACTCTCCTAAGCCAAAGAAAACCCCACCACTCCTACATTTCAGAGTGGTTGTGCCAGCCTCCTTGGATGGGCCATGGAGAAAGGGGCTCAGCAGCAGACTGCTGGTTTATGGGACATGCAACGGGAAGCTTAGGGAAGTGATTGCTTTCTCCCATTGGTCTGTATGCCTGCTATATCCCACTGGCACTTTCACTGCTCCAGTGGCATCACCAACTGCAACAGGAACACAACAATGATGATTATATGCTCTTAAATCTGATTTGTAGTGGCTAAGTCCAATTCTATTTAATTTGAAGATTTTATCTGAGCTTTTACTTGCTATCCAGAGACTCAAGGAGCAGAAAATGGCTTACCATTAATTATGAATATCTGTGAGAAACAGAAATCCAATGACAAATTGTGCTGCCAACCCCCCTTGATGCCTAGTACACATTGGTCATGCTTATTTTTTTTCCCACAGAGTGGTTTGCCTGTCATATTCGTATCAGTTTCTTTTATGATCTCTTTTGGGTTTATATTATTTTTGATTAGCTCATGTTTTAGATCATTAGTTTAACAAATAACCTGTAGCCCCAGTGACAGACAATCTCTGTTGAGTGAGCATCATTCAACCAAGTCCTGACAATTCCCCATGATTTAGTTTTTAATAGTTATTTTAAACACTTTAAAGAAAAAGTTAAATGAACATGAAAATTGTTCTCAGTTTCAAATTTTATACATCCATCATCTATTAGACACTCACTCTATGCTAATCAATCATTTTGGGTAAGTTATTGCATTTGCATTACATAAAGAGATAAACACACTTTCATTTTTCAAATGTTATTGTACCTGTTATTCTCTCTTGTATGTACAGACAATGACCATAGGAATAGGTTAATACCAATTTCTGTTTAAAAATTGACCTTTGAATGAATTTAATTTATTGATTTTTAAGTTTCCATGCGGTTTAAGTTGCACAAATGGATTTTAAATCACCTACTGACCTATGTTTCTCCTCTGAAGTTCTCCAATTTTCTGGGAAAGAATTGGATTTGGGGCAGTAGAGTCTTAATGGAAAGACATTGTTTGGGTATTGCTCAAAAGTGCTAACGTGAAGAACAATGTCCTCCATCAGCACAGATGGCCTATGGAGGAAAATCAGCTAATTATAACACCAGAGAAATGGTTATCTTATTATAAAAGTTAAAAAAAGATCATGAGTAGATATTTGCAGATTATAATGTTATGTTCTACAGTTTCTTATCAAAACTGAGAGGAAAGAACAGGAGGAATATTGAGGTAGGGGGAAGTATTCAAAGGCTGCCTGCCACTAAATTCCATGTCCTGATTACAGAATCGCAGAACAATTTAGGATGGAGAAAACCTCTAAAATCATTGAGTCCAACCGTTTACTTAACAATGCCAAGTCCACCATGAAACTATGTCTTCAAGTGCCACACCTACTTATCCTTTAAATATCTCCAGGAATAGTGCCTCAACCATTTCCCTCAGTAGCCTGTTTTGATGGTTGTTAACCTGTTCCATGAAGACGTTTTTCCTAATGTCCTTCCCTGGCACAAGTGAAGCTGTTTCCTCCTGTCCTATCGCTTGTGCTTTGGGAGAAGAGACCAACCCCCATCTCACCACAACCTCTTTTCAGGTAGTTGTAAAGCATGAGAATATTTCCCTTGAGCCTCCTTTTGTCCTCCAAGAAGGTCCAATGTCCTTCTTGTCATGAGGGGCCCAGAACTGGACACGGGATTTGAGGTGTGGCCTCACCAGTGCAGAGTACAGAGGGACAATCCCTGCCCTGGTCCTGCTGGCCGCACTATTGCTGATCCAGGCCAGGATGCCACTGGCCTTCCTGGCCACCTGTGCACACACTGGCTCATGTTCAGCCACTGTCAGCCAGCATCCCCCAGTCCTTCTCCATTGGATACCTTTCCATCCACTCTTCCCCAAGCCTGGAGCATTGCCTGGGGTTGTTGAGACCCAAGGCAGGAGCTGGTACTTGGCCTTGTTGAATCTTATACAATTGGCATTGGCCAATTGATCCAGATTGCACAGATCCCTGTCTACTCTGGACGTACAAGTACTATTTTCCTTGAATGCTGTTGTTTTGAATGTCTCTGTGAAGATGGACAGAGAGGGCAGGGTTCGAGACAGAGCACCAAGTTGCACAGGTGGCACCTGTACCTATGCATTATATATATATACCCAAATAAAACATACAGACTAGATGTAATAGATACAGCATGCACACAAATTTCACAGGTACATCCATGTGCTGCATGAATGTATGTTCCCACACTCTATGCTAGATGCTGGCCGGGTCTGTAAGCATCTCTAAATGGCAGTCAAAAATCAAGGGCAAAGAACCAATAACTTCAGGTTATGGCATGCTCGTGCTGCAAACAAAAGCAGAGAGAAGTCATGAAAATCACTACTTCTCAATTCTTGGCTTACTGTCTTTCATCTGAGATATGCTTGTCTCTTTTGACCATGTAGACTGGCTTAGTGTGTGCTTGCACTTCAGCTAGGGGCACAACTTAGAATGTGTTAGTAGGACTGCCATGATTGAGAGCAGTGTTGAAAGGTCATTCACTATACCTCAGTTCAAGAGACTGATGGCAAAGATGCCCTGACATTATTACTGAGAGTAGGAGATCACTACACTGTACCATTCCCAGAACTGTGCCGTAGTCCAGAAGATAAGATAATGGTTTGCAGATACAATGCTGAGGCATACAAATGCCCTGAAATCTCAGACAAAACTTGGAGGCCACCAAGCCCAAAATTATGCACATACAGCAGAGGGACTTGATGATCTCAAGGGTTTTGTCCAACCTAAGTGATTCTGTCATCACAGCTGGAATTTCAGCACTATGATGAATAGTTTTCTGGCAAAAGATTCTTGTTTTAAACACTAAAGAGAATTTTCTGTTTACCAAACTGTAGGCCCCCATCCATTGACCATAAACAATCCAAATGGATGTGTGCATGGTTGGCTGAAGAGCACATGATTCAATTCAAAGTGTGGCATGACACATATGCATATTAAAGTGGGATGAATCAAAACAATGGAATACTCTGATGATATTACTAGTCAACTTCTACTTTTGTGAAAAGATGAAAATTTCTCAGAAGCAAAAAAAAACTCTCCCAAATTTGGAAAAAGGTGTTTTGATGTCATTGCAGTTATTGTCTCTAGACAATTTTATTTTATTTTATTTTCTCGCATATTTTCCTTATGCTGCTTGTTCATGCAAGTTAATACTGTAATTTCAAGAAAGTGGCATAACATTTAGCTGAAGATTTTGAAAGCCTTAAAAGGTTGCATCTTACGAACAGTATACTCACTGGAGTTTGTTTTATTTGAAAGCTCGACTCCTTAACAGCATTTCTTTCTCAGTCTTGCCTTAAAATGTATGAGTTGTGCATGATTAGTGGATTCATATACATTTTCCTTGAATAATCTTTTTTCTCCTAAACCTGTAGGGCGAATTTAGTGGCTTTTCAGTGCTGAAAGACCAAAGAGCTGTCTTTCTTCCTGATTTCTTTTAATTGGTTTTTACTCACACTGAAAGTGGAAGACAAACCATTAGAGATGCAAATCTCCCTGTGAGGCATATTTAATTTAAGATGTATTTCTCTTGCAAGAAGGATACAGAAAAACATCTTCTGAGAGACATTTTAAAAAGGAAACAAACAATCCTGTTGTAAATCACCAAAGGCAAGTGCAATCTTGAAAATTCCATGGGAGAAGTGATATGCACATGCAAAAATTTCTTGTTGAACTTCAAGCTCAACAGCATTCTCTGCTCCCGCTCAAAGGATGACAAGGGCATGCCCCAAATTCACAGTTACAGAGTGAATGTGCTTGGGCAAAACACTTTTCTTTTTCTGAGTGGAGGAAATTTGTTGTGTGTGTCAGATTTTGAATGCTCAAGGGATACCAGCCATGATATCCATTATTATCAGCCAATAAATCCTCTTGTTACTCCTCAGGGAATTTCAGCAAAAGGCTGGAGAACTATTCTGGGGGAGGGAATGCCGCAATGTAATGAAAAAATGTTTGAATTATCAACCTCCTGGCCATTGCACCATATGGGAAGCATTGCTTGGGAAATAGTTGTCTAATTTAGCCATATGTTGCATAAATTAATTCAATGATCACAAGTTAAATATCAAATTACATATGATGTAATATTTAGCAACACCAAGACTAAGACTGGTTAAAAATAATCATAATGGCCAAGTATGTGAAACAAAACAACTACATTTACATTTAGGCATCTAATGATAGAAATTTTGCAGAAATGGTGTAATGTGTTCTGCTCCCTCTGGCAAAATCTGTCTGGAGAGCAGAGAGCAGAGTGAATTCAACATATCATATCAATTAGGCATGTATTAGGTAATTTCTCAAACTATATTCTGGTTTATGCCTTAATCAGATACCTAAACCTCAATGCCCACGTTAAGTATTTTCAAAGTTTCTCTTGCACATCAAGAAATCCAGCTTTTCCTTGGGAAATGAAATGCAGGGATAGTTTCCTCTTAAAAAAAAACCCCACAAGTGATTCTTATTGAATGCTAAGTACAAGACTTTCTAAAGGAAAATAAACTGATAACCTAGGAAATATGACTCTTTGTCTTACAGAAAACACTATAGCAACTTTTCTGGTTTATAAGGTTATACAAGAAGTGCAAAATGCTGCACATCTGACCTTGTTTTAAGCCACGTGTACATTTAAACATTCCTTGGTAATATTTTATATGTTACCGAGAATCATGAGGCAAGGTAACTCAAATCTGTATCTTCAAACTGATTCTGATCTCACACTGACTTAGTATCAGTAGAACACTGTTGGTATCAAGTATAGTACTTTGCTGATTTGTACTGATACCAATTCAATCAGGAAGACGCATGATAAGTAGATTGTGAATGACTGGATATCATGTGCTCTCCCTTTTGCTTTCCACCAGAGGTTCTAAATCAATTTTCTAAAGTGCTATACATCTTTATAACTGTGGATTTTTGTCTCCATTAGGTCCAATTATTCTTGTTTCCCTGCCTGTCATTTTTCATGAATGCTTCACAAACATTATTGCAGTGGCAAATTACCATTGCCCTTTCTAGACTTCCAAATTAGTGTAAATGTTTATGGCATTGTTATATGGTGGCACCGTGATAAAATCTGAATGTTAACATAGGCAGGGAGATACTGCACCAGGCAGACTGAAGCCAGAGTTCAGAGCAAGTCTAAACAGAGCATGTTCAGAGCACCTTGGAAGTGTTTCCTCAGCTCTGAGCCCATCCAAACTGAAAGCTGTTAGGAGGTTTACTGAAATCATGGACAAGAGACAAATAAAGAAAAGTTTATATCTTCTTTATATTTGACTGGAAAAAAAGTGACAGAAAGTAGGCCAAGAGTAAAGAATAAGAGTATTTGGATAAAACCATTGATAGATACTCACTGGCCATCACTCTCTCAGTCCTAAGTGGTCTTCACGGGTATCAGCTGATTGACCCATTGCTGCCTATTGATTTTGACCTTTCAAATTTTTTCCGATACATTATTCCAGGTGACTGTTGCTCCTCATTAATAGCTAACTTTTGGTCTGCCCAGTATGTCTTCTCCTGCCAAATACTTTTGTTTCACTCCTGCTTGTGCTTACACCTTCCTTTAATGTCAGTTGAATTTGTGAGACCTTTGTCATGGCAGAGCATCATGAGGTGGATCTCTCTTGCCATGAAAGTCCTGTAATCCCCTTTCTGATCTTGTCACTTAATTAACACCCTCAGAGTGGTGCTGCTTTTGTAACTAGTTTGCTGGTTTTGAAGTCAGCACCAGAAGAAATACCACAGAGGTGGTCAGGGATCAGAGCTGACCACCTGACTTGGAGAGGCTGCAAAGCAGTCATGGCCAGCCTGACACATTTTTTGAGAGCTTGCAGTAAGAGTATCTGGTATTCTGCTAGACACCTGCTGTGGTCCACTGACACTCATCTGCTAGACTAGAGATTGAATAGCCAGTTTCCATCTCTTCTTATAAAAATGTGAGACACCAAGAGATCAGTCCTTCCACCAAGCAAAGAGGCTTTTCACTACACTTAGTGCTCCAGAAGATGATTTGGAAAGCACAAAAGAAAATCTTTAGATGATGACCCTTTTCCAGTTTGGTACTCTAAGACAGATAACTGCAGGCAAGCCAAAGAGAGGGCTGTGCTGAAGCCCATGTGGGTTTATTTTCAATCTCAGGCATACAGCACCAATAAAAAAATGGCAGAAGAGCCAACTTTCTTCTGTTTGAAGTCTCCAAAATTCATAAGCTACATGACAGAAGTAAAACCAAATGCTACATAGCAGTGCATAAAACTAGGGGGGAAAAACATTTTACCCTTAGGACACGAAGCAGACAGGGGCCCCGTTCTCCGATAAGGGGGTCACATTTATGAGCTGACCTCGAATTCAGTGCACCCTCTCACAAAAGCACCCATTCAGTGACTTCAGTTCCCCATCTGGGCTGTGGGAATGAATAATGGCCCCTCGTTTCCTCAGTGTCATCTGCCAGCCAAAGCAGTTTATGAAAGGAAATAAATACATGAACATTCAAGCACACATGAGAGAATAGAAGTTTTATTATCACAGAGCCAAATGTAGCTACACATGGCTCAAGCAGTAAAAGTCCTCTGATAAAACCCTGAGAATCTGCTGCCAAATTCTTCTGTATGTTCAATAGCTGTAGTGGGATTTCCAGGCTCAGCCCGAGTGTGACTGCCTGGCACAGGTACCACTTTTTCCCGTGCCTGTTTAATGGTGATACCCAGGCCCTCCAGCCTGAAAGGCTGAAATATTTGTGTCTCATCATTACAATGAGGAACAAGCACAAACAAATAGAAGATTCATCCAGGAACCCTGAACACCTGCAGGCTATCCTCCCTGGTATAAATGACATTTCTGGTGATTCCATGTGCAGCAGTTTTTATTTTTGGTGTAAAGGATATACCTTACACCCAGAATCTGTTTTGACAGAAGGAGGAGCAATATCACCATGTTTCCCTTAGGGACATCACTTTATCACCATTCAGAAACAATTTTCCTTGTGTCAGGTCTGAGGCCATTGTAAGAAACGCTTGGAGCAGCAGAATATGAGATAGGAAAAATATAAAATAAAGTCCAACCCCCAAGAATGAGGAGCCTGTGTGAATTGAAGAGCTGGGGCATGTTGGTTAAAGCTGTGACGTCTGGCAGACCTGTCTACACCTGGCCAGCCCTTCAGGCCTACTGCTCAGGGAGGTCTGCACTACCTATTGCCTCCACACACAGGATGAGATCTCAGCTGTAGGGCAGGTATGCATCGGTCTCATAAAGACCCTGACCAAGACCTTTGTGGGCATAAAAAATTGTAAGCCAAAACTTCTTTTTTTTCTTTTTTTTTTTGGTGGTATTTTCCCTGCAGATTTCCCATTTTAATGGAGGTGGTGGGACATGTTGCAGCTGGATGAAACCTCAGAAAACAGTTCTCAGAGCTGCATCTCCCTCAAGATCCACATAACATAGCAGACTCTAGAAATATGTCCCCTTTCTCAAGAGAAATGGAAATGGGTATCACCTGCACTGTGGAAGGTGCTCAGCTTGAGGCGGAGACCCCACAAAGGAGTTAGGTAACACAGCCCCTGGCATTTCTCAGCATTTATGACAGGGGTGTTTTCTATTGCAGCTGAACCCAAACTGCACCTGTAATTCCTGTAATTTACTTAGCTCTCCCAGAATGGCTATTGATGGGCAGGAAAGAAGAAAGGCCTGTAGGTAGTTCAGACGGGCAGTAAAAAAGGAAAGGATAATTCTCATAAACTTCTTCTGCTGGTAAACACATAATTCAGACCTGCATTTCACTTTTAGGTCTTCCATAATTCAGAAAATCCCTATACTGGAGACTTTGAGCTAAGACAAGTGTCTTGCACTTACATACTTTTAGTTTACATAAAAAGCACTTAAGCTGAAAATCAGAAAATTTGAGAAACCAGAAGTACAACAGCAATGCCAGAGGGCACACTCTTTAACCACCCTGTAAAAGCAGAAAAATAACTACTTCCTAATTTCTATACTATTTGTTTTAATTCAAACAATAAACAAACCCTGCTGATTTATGGTTTGGGTAGTCCACTTGTTCTTCCTTAAAGCAGCCACTTCAGTGAACAGATTTATAAAAAAGTCAAATCATTACAACTTTCTGAACCCCTGCAGTTTCTGATCTATTAGTAATCTTGGCTGTGCAATAGGAAGTATATTTTATCTGTAGTTAATGACCTTTGGTTCCTGCTGTGAACAAAAACGACAGAAAAAAAGCAGTGTCACCCATTCACCCTTAATATTAGTACAAATCACCTTTGCCTAGAACGGAAATGCTCTTTTATTTTGTTTTGTGCTTCCCTAACTTCTTCAGGAAATGAGGGGTACTGCCTTTTCTGGCAGCACCAATTAAATAAGCATGTTTGTGGAAAATTACACAGCATTCTACATTTTTAATCCAGTTGCATGAAGCTATAGTCCTGTGGTGATACCCAGCATGGGTCTGCTGTTTTGTAAGAGCAGACAGTGGCCGAGCTGATCCTGCTAGAGGCACTATATATGATAATTCTATAGGTTAAGTGTTTTGCAAATTAGCTGTGCTTCATCATCCACTTTCTTTTCACTGCCCATTCAGGCTGGCATACCAAGTGTACTGAAGGTGACTTGTCTAATCTGCAGCAGCTGGAACACCCTGCCATCCCCACAAAATGATCTCCTCCCATTTTCAAATGAGGTTTATGGCGCCGGCTGTTGCTCCGTCAGAAGTGACAAAATCCCCGGATTTTGTCAAGGAGCAGCCTTCTCTGGGGCTTTATGTGAATCACTCTCTGAAAGAGCATCTGGGCTCAGGAGGCCCATTTTGGATTCAGAAGAGCACCTTGAGGTGTTTCTCTTGGATTTCTGAAATCCACCTCCATCCTTCCCCATGTCTCCCCAGCACAGATGTGCTGAGAATTACCTCTATGCACTGGCAGGAAAACGCATACCGTGGCTCTTGTGGCTGACATTTCCCTGGACCTTCAGCATGTATTTCAGTGAGATAATGCAAGATGCATGCTCTCTCTAGGTGTCTAAGGTAACGGAAAGAGATTATGTTAAGTGCTTGGTAAGAGGCATTTTCCATTTGGAACATTCCACTTCATTTAGCTGTAATGCATGAAAAAATTGACCCACGTGGGTCTTAATCTAGCCATTTAATTGTACCCCTGAAGTGTGAATGCCATGAGCATCATGGATTTTGGCACTGTTGACATTTCTTTTAAGCAGATGACAGTTTGAAAGGATGGGAGTGTATCCTTTTATCTCTGCAAGAGATAAATACACTACAGAGTGACAGAAACAGCTTTTCACACCGGCAAGTGACAGAAGAGAAAGTGGTGTGGAAAAAGGCACAAAAGGCAAGACAAATTTAAATAAAAAATGAAGCACAAAACACCGAAGTGTTCTTAAAGCCTCTCTGATGAATTCGCACTGAATAACTGGTGCAGTTCACCAACAATTGTCAGTGAGAAAATTACAAGACTCTTAAAGCTTCCTCAAAAGTGTCTTTGAAACAGTGGACCTTGGGCATGAACAGTGGTAAAGCTGAAGGGAGACAAGGACTTTTGTAAAGGTAAAGAACAGGAAGGGTGGCTCTGACAGGGGAGGCTCTCATGTTCAAAATTACATCCTCTCTCACATCAATTTTTTAAAATAGCATTTTGTTTGTTGGTCTGGGACTCTCAGTCCTTTTAGCAAGCCAGTATAGTGCTTTCTGGGATAGCAAGACCTAAGAATTTCCTAGAAACATACTTTTTTCATGGTCAGAAGCAGTATTTTCCAGTTATGGGCTGTGGTAGAAGCAGACAAGAATGGGTAAGGAAAAACTTGGCATGAGGATCCCCAGGACGGTACAAAACATGAAACCTGTGATTTTAAGAGTCTTGGGTTGCTGTGGGAAATTGCCAAAGGAATATTTTTCTGAGAATCTTTAAGATTTTTAGCAACACATTTTTGTCATTGACAATATGTTTTCTCATGCCCCCAAATCATCTGAGTAGCTACCACCTAGTGTGAAACTCGGTTGAGACTATAAAGCATGGAAGACACAGGCACCTATTGAGTCACCTGAAATCAGGCAGCTGAATTTCTGTGTTTATCAACCTAGATAAGCAGAATTAGCTGCCAGCTCAGGAAGATCCTTGGACTGAGAATCCATTGTAACATTTCCTATCTCAGGTTCTGTAACTGTTGATTGTTTCCTCCTTGTGTACTTTCAGGGTGTGAAAACAGAGTTTAAATGCCTGTAATTGTAATTCAATCACACGGAAGCACCTGTCTACCATATTTGTATGTCAGCTTATCATTGGCTATCAACTATCTGTTGGCAGAGTGAGAAAATCTATTACTAATGGAGCAATAGCTTCAAAAAGCAGCAACAACCCTAGACCCTAGAAAGACTAAATGTGAAAAACGCCATCTGCATGTAAGAAAGGGTTTTTTTATAAGAAATTTATTTGAGGAAATGCTAAACGTAAGGACACAATTATTGCAAATGTAAAATAATTTCCTCAGTCATTTTACGAATATTTTATTCCTCCCTACCCCCTACAAAAAAAGACCCTAAGCCTCTGGAGAAAGAAACAGAAATGCTAACAACATTACATTATTAGAAAGGGGATCTTTCTTCTCTCTTGCCACAGATAATAAATTATAGACGTTTTTGGGAACCTAATTATGTCACTGAGGAAACACTAACATGACAATATGAATGTTTTCTTCAAGTTAACATGATTTTGGAAAACCATTATTTTATTTAAAAAGTACTGCAGAACTCAACTCTGGTCTATTTTTAAAATGATAGATTAAACAGAAAATTTGTAATTAAATACTATCCTGGTTGATTTGCCACAAAAAGACAAAAGACCAAATGTCAATTTGAAATTAAACTCATACAGAAGCTGAGCAAACAATAAGGGGATGCAACAGTAAACAAATTATAGCAGTGCAGATATATAGCAGATATCCTGATTATCTTTATTTATTATTGTTAAACCACTAGGCAAATGCAAGTCCATCATACTGTGTTTCATGAAAAAACTTTTGAAGAACTTGAGGCAATAAAAGCATGCAAGTTTATGCTCACTATGTATCCATGAAGACTTAATGGCTGCTTAATACCGATTTGAAGCAGTTGCAAGAAAGGCCTCAGCATTGTGACACCCAGTGCTGAAAACCCTCAGCTTCCAGTACTCCAGAGCAGGAGTTGGTGGTGCTGTGCCAGCTCAGCTAAGGATGTGTTTCCTTCCTGCTTAGTGCTCCCATGGCACCCACAACACCCATCTTACTGAGCAACGAGATACTTAAACCAGTCCAAAGGGAAAACTAAGAGAAGGATGCTGCTGGGAATTGTGAGACTGACTGTAGGCATTGTCCTGAAGGCCAGAAATTGCCTCTTTCATACAGGTTCTGACCACACAAGAGCAGACCCCTCTGTTTTCTTGGTCCTCTGCAGCACAGCTTCCTTCCTGAGCTTTTTTTACCTGAGGAGGAAGGAGTGGTGCTTTCTTTTCACCATAAAAGCATATCTATACCAGCAGCAAATCTGACACCCCAAATGTAGGTTTCAATGCTTTTCAGGGCCAGGATAAATAAGAATTTGTATCACCTGGTTTCTAAGAAGGTGCATTTGCAGCAAACTTAACACAAAATAAAAGTATGCATTGGCTCTGAGGGCTACTCTTCCTCTGAGTGAATTGAGGGCTGCCAGTGCTGCTAAGATGTTATTTGAGTATGCCAAGCAAGCCAGGATCTTCAGGAGACTGTGGTGGGACCACCTGTCAAATATGTAGGTGGGCTTTTAGTTAAGTGCACCCAAGATGGTGACGTTTGTCAGTGTATGCAATAGTAAAACTCCAGGTAAGTGAGCTTGCTATGGAAAAGTAGGAGACTACCATCAGATGCCCTAAGAAGGGTGAGTAGGGTTTTCTTGGATCATTCTGTTGGAGCAAGTGTTACTTCTAAGTCACTCTTGGTGTGACAGTAGTAATTCTAGATCTCACTCTTAAAGTTCTGCTGTAGCAGGGAGAAAACCTGTACTGGAGAGAACCTGAAGAGGCTGAGTCCTGAATCATATTCTAAACTGGAACAAAAACCCTTTGCAAGTTGCTAGACCTTCTTTTATTGTGTTAGGAGACAAAACACAGGCAAAATATGTAGGGATATACACCTCTGTGTGGAGCTTAGGATAATAATAATGGAAAAGACTTAAAGTTCACATTGAAACAAAGTCTTGTGCAGTTAAGGATTTTAATTTTCTTAGCCTCACTCTCTTTTTAAAATTATTTTTGTGGACTGCTAAAAACCTTAAAATGAAGGTACAACTCTCCTGACAGTATATTTAAGTTTGTTCACGATATGTGCGATTCTCTTTGTTTCCTTCCAGAGAAATATCGCATTCCCTCTCCCAGGGCTCCAGAGAACACCAGTACCAATCCTTTCAAAGAGCTCCCTGTAGGCTTCCTCCTCAGTTTTTCCAGATTCTCTTAGCCAGAGGCACCTTTTATTTCTGCATTCCTGTTGTTTTTATGACAGATATATTCAGATACATTTTTCATTTTCTCTTACATAGAGCTACAGTTTGAGACCCTAAGGGCTTCCAAGTAAAATGAAAAAATAGCATGAGAATGAAGCTTCCAGACACTCTTTCTGCAATCTGGGTAGAAACAGCAAGATTTTTAGCTCATTAGACTACCTTTTCAAAGTCTTCTCTTTTCTTGGAAGTGTTTTTGAGACAGAATTTGGATTTTTAAAATCAGTTTTTCATTCCTGTCTTTGAAAAAAATCCTGCCCATCAGTGGATTCAAGTGTAAATAGTGGACTCTATTTAAAGGGGTGGAAAACCACAAGACTTTTGAAGTTTTGATGTAATTAATCCTTGTTTCACTGCTTGCTGGTAGATCAGGGACCTGGACTCAGGTGGGCTCAGCCCAACTTTTCTCATGGTCTCAGCACCTCCCACTATTTGCAGGCACTGCAGTGACTGCCCCCATTCCTCCTCAGCTCCTCTCCAGCTTCCCTGATCTCAGCACAGGGCTCCCCCATAACACCTCTCTAACAGATACTGCTTTGTTCTGTTGAATTCCTGAATCAAGGGTTAAAAAGAATTAAAAGTTGATGTTGTAGCTAGCAAGGCAGAAGCAAGAAACTAAGGTTTAATTATTAGCATATAGGTACAGTTGAAGCAGTTGAAGCGAAGACAATCTATCATGTATTCGACTCGGTTATGTTTTTAGAAGAAACAGGGAGGACATTCAGCATTGTACAAGGGCAGGAACCGAAGAACACACCTGGCCTCCAAGATAGTTGGAGCCAAGAGACGAGGCCTGGATCGTGACCAAGGGTCAGGAAGACCTGGCAGTGAGACAAAGTAAAGAGGAAGACGTCTGACTTCATCTTCAAGAGACCACCGACCCAAATTAAAGGAAGAACTGCGCAAGCGTAATGAACATTCAGCTCATTTTAATACGGAGCGGGGATAGGTGATGCATATGTATAGGCGTCTCAGGTAACTTAGATGAATATGTAAGGCCTTTGTGAATATAAGGAAAGTCAATGCTTTAGAAATTCGCAGCTTGCTTTGGAAGCTATTCCCTCGCTGTCCAGCGCTGTAATAAAGCATACAGCTTTCTAACTTAATTGTTGGAGAGTTTTGTCCGTTACGAGTTGAATATCAATGTTAGATTGATATTCATATTTTCTTTAACAAATCATTCCTATTTCCTGTTTTGTCTGGCATCTTTTTCACAAATCCTCCAAAAAACCCTAACTTCAGGCTTTGTCTCCCTGGATCTCCTACCCTAATCTGTGCTGAACATGTTCCCAGCACACCTTCCCAGCTTACAGGGACCTTTCAGGCTTGAATTAATTCTTTCCTCTGTCTGGGTTTGCACTTGCACACTTTCCTCACACTGTACCTTGGTAAGATTTTCTTTTCTGCCTTCATTTAGTGCAGAGGGATGCAATGTTTAGAGAGGAAGGAGGCCTGTACGGAAGTTTTTAAGCATGGATCAGAGCATTTAATGAAGGTGAATCATGAGAGACAGGAAGAGCAGGAATCACCAGTCAAACAAACTGAAAAAGCTAAAGGAAGTATTGTATAAAGTCATACATTGCTGCATTTCTCCTTAAGCTCTTCCTTCTACATAGAACAAGTAGCCCAATCTCAAAAATAAACCTCAAAAAGAAAGAGAATTCAGGAGGAGCTGTGAAGACAAATCTCTTTTTTCCCAAGCATACACAGAGCTGAGGGTCAGGGACTCTGAGGCAGAAGGAGCTGTGGGGGCAGCACAGGCACCATGGTGACAAATGAGGTGGCGCTCGCTGGGTGCCAAAATGATTCCCCTTGTCACAGTGTTTGCCAGAGACCAGGAGGCAGATGTGCCTCAAACAGATGTTTCCCAGGGACAGAGAATGGGACATTTATAAAACATTGGAAATACCTCAACAAAGGTTTGTCTGGGGGGAGTAAAGTCAAAGAGAAAAGTGCCTCTGTGCTGGATTTCCTTCAGCTCCAACTCTGACAGATGCTGTGGTACCAGCGCTCCTTCTCCACGCCTCGCCAACACAGAGACAGCCTGCAAGGGTTTGTGCTCTAAATTAAACATGGGGAAAACCAGGCTGCTTTTCATTCTTAGAATACCACCACAGTTACTACTATTACTACTACTAAAATAATAATAAAACAGGTCCATCTCAGTCTGAGCATCACCAGATGATTTTTAAACCGGGAAAGTATCCTGCATATGAAAGGTAATAAAAATACTCAATAATAATGTGGGATAACTTCCCTGACTATCTGCTGCCAACAAAAATGCAAATATGATCACTGCCTTGAATTTGAACCTGGAAAACTGCTAAAATGCCAAAAATAAGCGGGCTTTTGCCTAATGACTAAAAGTTTTAGTCCTTCCTTCAAGTAATGAGTTTGGCAGTATTAGTGTAATGTGCTTCATACCCTTTGAAAAATAAACATTTCTGGTTTAGAAACAATCTAAATGAGCCTGGAATTAAAATAATTCCTCATCGGCTTCAAATTAGATGGATTGGCCATGTCTGAGCATAACTGCTGCTTAATTTAAGATGACATATTGGCCTGGCATTTCCATTTTTAATGTGGGAATCTGTGTTTATAAATAAGATCTTTCATCTAAGAACAGCAGTTAGAATTTTTTGAAAACTAGCAGAGATCTATTTAAATGGTGTCTTGCACACTGCTCAGGTTGGGTACCCTGAGAACATGCAAATTCGTCTTACTTATGATAAATGGACCCATGAATAACTTCAAAAAACTTCCTTTTTATTTGCCTCCTGCAGTTCTTCCTGCCATGAAGCATCCAAGATAAAGTATTTCTTGGATGCTTTGATAGCACTGAGGAAGGTGTGCCTTTGACTGACATCTTTCAAAATATTCCTGGCCTGACATTTTCATGTCCTGTCCTGTAAAGGAGGTATATGCATCATACTGATAACAGGCAGGAATTTTTTTCCTGCCCAGTTACAAAACCAAAGTTATCCAGAACAGTGCAGGAAATATAGCCTGGAGATATTTCTAGCCCCATCTCTTCCAATTTTCTGATAGTATCTGTAAAACTGCTGCTACTCTGGCCACCAGGAACAGAAGCAGAGCAGTGGGTGGGTTCTATCTGCCTTCCTTGAGGGCTAACTTTGAAGCATGTGATAGCATTGAGCCCAGAACAAATACAGCAACCAGGGCCATTTTCATTACGAAAGTCATCCTACATTTTCCACACTAGTGTGGAAGTTAGAGCACCAACTGAGAAAACAAAGCACTTTGATCTCAAGCCCTTCCCAGGATGAGATTATCTCCCAGAGGATGCTCCTCTGCACCACCAAGGTACAGACCAAGCTGCAGTGAGGACAGAGGCAATTTTTATTTTGTCAAACTGTAGTTGAATCTGATGGAAAGAGACAATCCCAGGCATGTCTGCTCCAGAACAAAGGGGCTCTCTGTTTGGATACAGCTGCACAGGGTGGGATCCAGGAACAGCAGGATGCCCAGAGCATCAGTGTGCTTCAGACTGGAAGGCATGGAAGACTTTCAGAAGCAAAAGTGAACTCACCCATTTCATGATACTCACAATGACACTGACCCCAGTGACCAATAGTCAGCACCAACATCAGAAGCAAACAAATCTCTTGTTCCTGCAGTTCTCAAACCTCTCTGCTTGAAACAGGTGCAGCTGTGGTTTACCAACAACTCAATAGCACATTTGAAATGGACATTCCTTGGGGGAGCAGAGTAGAAAGTAATCTTAGACAGGAAGAAAACTGTTATTCTTTTCATTTGATAAGCCCTTTCCTAGCAGCAGGTCAGCAGACGCAAGCAGGAGTTGTACCCATATCACAGTTGCAACAAAGCCATCCCTGCACACAAAACACTTCCAGCGCTTGCTGATGAGAGTTTTGATTCTAAAATGAAGCAGCCCAATTACTCAGCATGCTGGAAATGCAGCAGAGTGGGAGTACATGGGATGGAAGAGCTGGGCTATAAAACAGAAGATGACTGGTCAGAGGATATAATTTTATCCTGTGTACTGAAGCCAATGGCCACATGTTGGAGCATCTTGAAGGGCTGCTTTAGATCCTGAGTGAGCACTTCCAAAATCTGAGAATTAGCAGGTAACTTTGTGACGGAGAAAAGCTGGATAGCAGCTTTGAAGTATACTGTCTTTCAAGGCCGGGGAAAACCTGTCGCAAAGAGGCTGTATCCAGGGTTATTCTTGTTTTAATGAGGAGAGGATCTCCCATTTTTCCTCTGGCCTTATATAAGTCCCTTGCATGTAAAGCATTGAAACTGTGGCTCCACTGCAAAGTAGCTGCAAAGTTGCTAAGGGTTTTAGGCAGCCACTTCCAGCAGCCTTCATAAGAGGACCAGAAAGAGCTCAGCTAAAACCAAACTGCCATGAAATATCCAATAAGGACTTCTCTTTCTGCAACGTGCAGGCAGTAGCAATGAGGCACCAGTCCAAGGGACCCTATATCAAGTTACAGCGTGCTGAGGAACAAAATTGCTGCTGTCAGTTAATTGCAGTTAAAGCACAAGCACAGCAGAGGAAAATACCAAATGCTTTTACAGTGCCCTAATGACCACAAGTCAAGAGCATTGACTCATGTTTGGCAAAAAAACAGCATGAATCCAGCAAGGTAAAGCACTGTTGCTGTCACCAGGCACCACCTGCTTTCCTCTGCTGACCTGCCTGCCCTTGGGGGAGCCCAAAGCAAAGCTCAGGGGATGAGGGTCTCCAAGCCTGTGAGCAGCACCAAGATACCCTGCTAAGCTCTGTACTGTGCTAGTGCCTCTGCATTGTCAGCCACCCTCCTCCCATGTCTCCTTCCCTGGTGGCACCAAGAAGATGGATATAAAAAACTATGCCAAATAGTTTTTTTTATTATTTTTAATTTCCACAAACAGGACCTCGATAAATTAGATTGTAAGATTTTTCTTGTAGCAGCTAAACATTCTCTTAATGGCTGGAGAGCTAGTGAAATGTACTTCAGTCACTGAACTGAACTGGTATATGATTAAATTTTCCCATACATTCAAAAATGATATAATTATCAGGACATCTCAAAAAATGTTGAAGGCTGCTGATACATCCAGAAGTGTTTATTTTTCTATTCTTCACAATTATTTTTCCTTTGCAATAGGGGTTATAATTCCTCTTGACCTTCTAAATTTTAAATTTTTTTGTCTATAGATCATATTAATTTGAATCTATTAATTTAAATAGAACTCCTTTAATGTCTGCTGTGAATTCATTTACAAGTTGCATTTACAGAGTACAGAAAGCAAGTATATAGCAATTTATTTTTAATTTCTTCAGTGTACTAAAAGGTGTTATTACTAAAAGCTGAGTTATTAGAATTCACCACACTTGGGCCAGGGATAAAAGTTCCTTCAGGCTTGAAATTTCAGATTGGCTTCCTAATAAAGTTATATTCATAATGTAGAGTTTAATTATTACACTCAATGAGACTCAAGAAGACTTTCACTTTTATGGAGCTGCTAAAACTGTAGTTAGAGTTAATTAATAGTACAATAATCAACCAGTCTTTATGTTTGGGTCAGATTTCTCTTACATAAACGTGGTCATAAAAAATCCACATCTGAGCTCTGTGTAGTTACTTGGACTGCAAGGAGAGAAGGTGCCCAAACTGTGCTCAGGTGGACCCTGAAGCTGTTACTGCCTTAGGGATGTCCATCTCCCTGGCTAGGCAGGGAGCAGAGCTGGATTAGCCCAGGTGCCTCACTTTTAGGTAGCTGAAGTAAGATAAGAAGGATTTAAGTCTCCATCTCTTGGGATTATTGCAGCTTTTTTTTTTTTTCAGGGAACAGAATATTCTCTTTATTTTTTGGTAAATTCTAGTCATGTTAAGTTTTGCGGGATTTTACACAACTAAAGCTTCAAAACAGAGCATTAATCCCGTCATACAAATTTAACCAATTAGACTTTGAAGTAACAAATGCAATTCTGATTTATGCTTCTTACATTTCCTTGTCACATACCTGTCTTCCCTGTGGAAGACTGCTTCAAGATACTGCTTTTTCAGAGCATGTACCCATAAATGTAGGAATATACATATGAGTAGGGCTATCATTCCTATCAGCAATATGTACCATTTAAACCATTCATGAAGAAAGGATATCCTAAACTGATGCTATATATTTTTTCAAAGTTTTTGTCATGCAGTTAAAGTGTATTTGAAGAGATCTATAAATGACACAAATTCCCAATATGTGTATGGTGTATCACTGGTTTGGATCCTTATTTATCTTTATTAGAAGTCACATCTCAGTAATGCCGCAGTCTAAATTTTTGATCCTCAGATAATGATATCTTAAAAGTGCCTATCATTTATTGAAACTGGGTCCCTTAAGACTGCAATATAGTGATACACCAAAAAAAGAGTCAGGACTGAAAAACGTGCCCTGTTTTTTTTGTGGTTATATCAGGTTATACACAAAAAGTTAATTTAATCATAACGCTTTCATAAGTATTTCAAATGGTTATTTTGAATATATGTTCCAGGTAGGTATTTTGAAAATAGGATCCCATGAGGCCTGTAGCAGTAAGACCATTAAGTATCTGTGTATAATATAAGAAAATATCAAAGGGTAAGATGAAAAGAATAAAAATATGGCCATGTTTGATGCTCACACAGTCTACCAAATACTACAAATTGAAACCGAGGTTTGATCTTCTGTTTGAAGAGCATCAAGGATTACAGAGCCTTGTGAGCAGTGGTGCATCTGGAACACAGATAGCTTTATCATCTATCCTCACAAAAGTCAAATGGAAAGGGTTTGAAAGGGACACTCAAATCTGTCAAATCAACAAATGGTTACAGGACTGGTGCCAAGGGTTCAGCTACTTGGATAATGGGACTTGCTTTGAGCAGCCTGAGGGGTGATGGGGCCCATCTGTCAGAGAAGGGGGAGATCTTTGGTCACAGACTTGCTGAGCTGGGGAGGAGAAGCCTCAATCCATCCCACTCCTACCAGTTTGATACCAGTGCCATCAAGAAATGCCCAGAGCCTGGAGAGGATTTACAGGTCAGCAGGAGAGCACCTGAAGAGCAGCAGCAAGGAATTAAAGCCACTCCAGCCAGTAAGTCAGCTTCACTGAGAATCACAGAAGCATAAAATCATAAACATTGGAAAAGACCAAGATCATTGGGTTCCAACTTTTGACCAAACACCACCTTGTCAACTAAACCATAGCAGCAAGTGCTACATCCAGTCATCTCTTGAACACTTCTGGGGTGGTGCCTCCACCGCTACCCTGGACAGCCCATTCCAATGCTTAACTACCCTTTCAGTGAAGAAATTCTTCCTGATGTCCATCTGAACATCTCCTGCTGCAGCTTGAGGCCATTTCCTCTTATCCTGTCACAGGCTGCCTGGGAGAAGAGACTAACCCC
Organism: Erpornis zantholeuca; assembly: GCA_013400515.1. Classification (NCBI taxonomy): domain Eukaryota; kingdom Metazoa; phylum Chordata; class Aves; order Passeriformes; family Timaliidae; genus Erpornis; species Erpornis zantholeuca. Next base: position 34,663 of record VZTN01028571.1, read on the forward strand.
TACCACAACGTCCTTTCAGTGAGTTTTAGAGAGCAGTAAGGTCTCCCCTGAGCCTCCTTTTCTCCAGGTTTAACACCCCCAGCTCCCTCAGCCACTCCCCACATGACTCACTCTCTAGACCCTTCACCACCCTTGCTGCCCTGTTGTCCACCTTAAATGTCTCTATGCAAATGCACAAACCGTGGGGAATAAACAAGAGGAGCTAGAGTTGTGCGCACCCCTGCAATGCTGTGATCCTGGTGGCATCACGGAGATGATGGGATGGGGTGGGATGATCCTGGGACAGGAGTGTTTGAGTGCTGGCATCTTAGGAAGGACAGGCAGGGAGACCAGGAGGAGGTGTCTCCATCTAAGTAAGTGGGTAGCTGAAGTACAAGGAGCTCTGCCTGCAGACAGATGAGGGCCTGACTCAGAGCTCAGGGGTTAGGACTAAAGGCAGGGCAGGGACAAGCAACGTTACAGTGGGGATCTGTGACAGGCTGCCCTACCAGGAGGACTGGATGAGATCTTCAATAGACAGGCAGGAACAGCCTCTCATTCACAAGGGGGACTTCAACCACCCCAACATCTGTCAGAAGGATAACGCAGCAGTGCACAGGCAATCCATGAAGTTCCTGGAACGCACTAATGATAACTTCCTGCTCCAGGTGACAGAGGAGCCATTGAGGAGAGGTGCCGTGCTGGACCTCACTCTCACAAATGAGGGGCTGGTGAGGAATGTGAGGCTCAAGGGCAGCCCAGGCTGCAGTGACAATGGAAAGGTGGAGTTTGAGATCATTAGGGCAGTGAGGAGGGTGCACAGCCAGCTCAGGGCCCTGAATTACAGGAGAGCAGACTTTGGCCTCTTCAGGGATCTGCTTGGTAGAGTACAAACCCTGAAGGGAAGAGGAGATGTAGGAAGCTGGTTAATATTCAGAGATCACTTCTTCCAAGCTCAGAAGCCATGCTTCCCAACAAAGAGGAAGACAAGCAAAAATGCCAGGAGGCCTCTGTGGATGGACAAGGAGCTCCTGGAAAAACTCAAATACAGAAATGAATTCTACAGAGGGCGAAAGCAAGGACAGCTAGCATGGGAGGAATACGGAGAAATTGTCCAATTTCTCCAGGGATCTCCAGGGAATAGCCAGGGATCAGGTTAGGAAAGCTACAGCCCTGATCGAACTAAATCTGGTCAAGGATGTCAAGGGCAAGAAGAGAAGCCTCTACAGGTACATCAATCATAAAAGGAAGACTAGAATGTGGATCTCTCTGGAGGGAAACAGGAGACCTGGTTACCTGGAATGTGGAGAAGGCTGAGGTGATCAGTGACTTTTTTGCCTCATTACTCACCAGCAAACTCTCCAGCCACACCACCCAAGTCACAGAAGACAAAGGCAGCGACTGGGAAAATGAAAAGCTACCCACCATAGGAGAAGATCAGGTCTGAGACCATCACAGGAAGCTGAAGGTGCACAAGTCCATGTGACCTAATGAGATGCATGCACAGGGTTCTGAGGAAGCTGATGGATGAAGTGGCTAAGGCACTGTAAACCACAGATGAGAAGTCAGTTCCCACTGACTCAAAAGGGGGAAACATAAACTCAATTTTTAAAAAGGAAAAAAAGGAAGATCTGGGTAACTACAGGGCAGTCAGTGTCACCTCTGTGCCTGGCAAGATCATGGAGCTAAACTGCCTGGAAACTGTACTAAGGCACATCGGAATTATGAAGGTGACTGGTAACACCTAATGCGGCCACACTAAGGCATACTTAGGATATGTACCTAATTTCTAAGTAATAAAAAATGTTAGGCAGTATTTTTTATTTGAAAGAACCACCTACTCCTCCAGCTGCAGATGTATCATTCAGTTCCTAAACTCTGTTCTGTAGCAGAATCATTTTGCCTTATCTTTAAATAAAATTCTATTCAGAGGATACAGCCTGGAAAAAATATGCCTTATTCGTGAAATTGTTCCTATAATCTAATCAATTAAGATCTTAATGTGTAGGCTTTTTAGCTAGTTTTGACAGAGAAAATACATTTAGAATTCAGATTGTGGTTTTGGTAACTGTAGCATCAACTGTGAAATGAAAATCAGGGTTGTTTGGATTTGTTCTTTTTTTTTAATAATTCAGAGGTTCTTTTTTATGAATGAAAGAAATTGCAGTCCTAAAAAAGTCAAAGCATGTAATCAGAACTTGTAAAATATTCCATTCTGTTTTATGACATCTCAACTCCAATCAAATAAACAGAGCCAAAAAGAACTGGAGACTTGATTGACTGTTTAAAGGAAAAGCTGTCAGTTTGATTACAGGCAAGTGAACAGACACATTACTAAATGTAAACTGCATTTATTTTATTATGCAAGCAGCTTTAATAACGTCACAAATAAGTTATGCAAACTGAAACAGTGGGTGCATTTGCATACAGATTTCTGATACTGAGTGGGGGCTGTGGATCATAGTTATTTTCTATTTAAGTGTTCTAAATTTATTACGGAGCAAAAGGTAATTAAAAATGAGTGAGCATCAGAGGAAAAAAATCTCCCCACCACATTGCTGACAACCCAAGTGGTAGAGCTTTCAAGTAGGTTTGTAATAGTAGATCCTTGCAGTACTGTGAAGAAATGCCTTTATGGTGCTTTTATTTGAAAATTTGCAGCATTTTTCTACTCCCTTTTTGTTCTGGTTTCATTCCCCATGTGGAAATAATTTTGAAATTCAAAATTACTCATTGAGATGGATGCTTGACACTAAGCTCGTGCAGGTTTTTGGTCTACCCACAGAGGGAAGCAAGACATGAACCATTTATAGAACCATAGAATCATTTAGGACTAAAAAGACCTCAGAGACCATCAAGTAGGACTGAACACACAGCACTGACAAGGGCACTACTAAGCCCTGCCCCTAAACACCACATCTGCATGTCTTTTAAATACCTGCAGGGATGGCAATTCCACCACTTCCCTCAGCAGCCTGGGAGGGAACCAGGGAGTTCTGGTGCTTGACAACTCCTTTGGAGAAGAAATTTTTCCTGATATTCAATCTATATATCTCCTGGAACAACTTGAGGCCACCTCCTATCATTCTCTCTGGTTAGGAGAAATCATTATTTTTCCTCACCTTGCTGCCCAGGGGAGATAGTTCAAAACAGATTGAGCTGAGGACTTCTGAAAATGCTGGGATATCCAGCTCCTGTAAGCCCAAAAGTGGACTTTGCAGCAGTGGCAGGAGTTCTGTGTTGCTGTATGTTGAGGGGAGATCAGACTTCAGCCCATGGGGCCCTGGTTTGCCAAGCCGGAGAGCCCTGCCTGCTCATTCCTTCCTCCTGACCCACCCAGCAACACAGACAGCTACAGACCCGGAACTGCTCCAGTAATGTATAGCTGAGAGAAATGTGCCATTACAGCATCTGATGCATGACAGACAAAACTCAGCAGGGAAACTGAGATGGGGAAATGGGCAGGGGTGGCTGCTACATGATTCCCAGTAGGAGAGCAGCACAGCTCCCTATCTAAGCACCTGTTCCCAAGGCAAAGACGAGAAAAGATGTTAGAAGGTTTGTGGGTTGTAGTAAAACACAATAGTCCTGAAGCAGTAGGTAGCACATTCTCACAGCAACAATATGTCCAACTAAAAGCAATTCTGTAGCAGACTTTGTTGTTTTGGCTTAAAAAAAGAGATGAAATTTAGTCACTGGAGAGAAAGCTAGCAAAGCCTGGAGATCAGTGATCACAATCTGATTACATTCAATGTGGAAAAACAGAGAATAAGAGAATAAGAGAATAAGAGAATAAGAGAATAAGGGTTCGTTTTGTCAAGCTGAGAGAAATTATGAGAGGTGATTCTTTTCTGACTGGCAATCTTTTTTATTTTTTCTGGTTCCTCAGAGAACTCTTTAGAAACTTATATTAGATGATTAAAAAGCCATGGATGTACAGTTGAAAAAATGCAATGTTTTTCAAAAAGCTCCTTTTAGTTCAGTAGCAAAATGAAGGTGGTAAGTTGAGTAACAGATGTTGCAAAGAGAAATGGGAGGAATAGACAGGAGTCAGTGCAAACTCAGGGTAAGCTTTTGGAGCACAGAAAAATGGAACAAAAGTTAGCAGGTAAGAACTTCAGAAAAGATACAATTGAGCAGCAATCTGAATGGTGATATGGAATGAAAACAACTATTTTAGGAGAAAAAGAAATCTTAATATAGTAAATATACCTGTCATGAAGAAGAATTATAGCACAGCTAATAATGAAGGAAATAGAATTTTCAATAAATAATAATAGTAATAATTTTTCGTTTTTAAGGAAACAGAATAGCTCACTTATGCATGAAGACACAAGAAGTGTTTATTATTCAAAAGGCACTAAGATATTATTTCCAGCTGCCAGCTATTTTTAAACTAGCTGGCCTGAGTAAGTATCAGCACAAAAGGTCTAGGCAAGGAGACATTTGACTGATGCAGCTACCTTCAGTACTACGTTAACTCATAGTGCTTAACAAAGTTCCACACAATAAATGTTCAGACCTGACCAGCAGCCTGTTGTGGGCAGCTGAAGAACACAGCTATTCTGACTTCAACCCCAAATATAAAAATTAATTAATAATGATCAGACCAATGAAAGTCACTCAACACAATTTGACTACGATGAGACTTGGCAAAACAAACCTGATTTCATTCTTCAGTGAGTTTGCTTCCTGTCTGATTGCTATACTATATATACATAATAGATATAATGGATGTATTTTTATTTTTTATCATCACACACACATACACAAGCACATCCCAATTGAGAAATTGGCACTTTACAATATCAATAACCTTACACTAAACTGTTTTAAGATCTCAAAGGGCAATATAGGAGGGCATGTCTTAAGTGGTTTTCACCAAAATTAGTGCTAAGTGATACTCTTCATAATTTCTATTTGTATTCTAGAAATAAATGTAAAATCATTCCTAATACAATTTGGCTTAAGCCTATATACAGGAATTTATCTAATGATGTTGACAGCAATGAGGGCAGAGCACCAATAGAGAATGCTCTTAACAGAGCAGTCCAGAAGATAAGTTGAGTCCACATCGTTATAACAGAGCCAAAAGAAATGCTGTATGTGTTGGAACATGGGGTGCAGGTCATGCAAAGAGACTAAGACCCTCTGTCCCAGCACAAGGCACTTCTAAAATATTTAAGTATTTTAAATGAGAAACTGAGTATTACTACAGAAGGTAATGGTTTTAGTGCCTACATTTTAAAGGAAATTAAAAGTATTTGGGATGACAAAAATTACAGAAAATATTGAAAATTATTAGGTTAAATTAAATCAAATTTAATTTAATTAAAAAATATTAAAATTTCTCACAGTGAAAAACTAAGGACGCTGTTTATCCTGGCAAAGAAAGGACTGGGAAATGACATGAGCTGATTGCCTTGGTGGAGAAAATCAACTCATCCAACTTGGTGGAGAAAGATGCAAAAGGACTCAACTTTAGCAGATATCAGTACATGGAGAGTCAATGGTTGAATACTGAAGTCATCCACAGCCAGGTGAGAAACAAAGCAATCTTCAAAAAATGACAGCCCTGGACCACTCGAGCAAGTCATTAGAGGAATAAATTTGATAACCACAAGCCAGGATTAAGTGGCTTTTTTGAAGCTGTGCTTCAGTTAACCAGCAGTAACTGGTCAATAGATAAGGATAATGGGACCAATATTAAGCCTTTTCATGCAGATCATCAGGCTGCTTGTTTAAAGGTTCCTCTCTAATCTTAAACACTAAAACCTGGCAAGACAAAAGATAAGTGTTGGAAGAATAAATGCTGAAAGCATTTATGTTTGAAACATGAAAATTATAGAGATGATACTGTGGATCACTCCATCTCAGGTAAATACCACTATAATTTTGATTCTGCAAAGATCTTAAGCATGGTTATGATTTTATGTGGGTGGTTAAGTCCTCAATGTTTCAATAGAATTTAAGCATCTGTTTAGCTCAATCAAAGTTTTACCTGAATATCTAAGGCTGTGAAATTTCCTTTTTCATTATTAAAGTGCATCTTCTGCCCAGTTTATAATTTGTCACTGATTATAACTGATTTCCACAGTCTTTAAGGAAAGGGGAACCAGACTGAATCACATATTTATAGTAACCTAAACCTCTCTGTAGCAAAGAAATTTTTTGCATAAAGGTTTTTCTGAGCAGCCAAGTAAGATAAATATAATGGAAAGAGATCAGACTTGGAAAAGAGAGTTTGTGAATTTACTTGAATCTCTATAACATGAAAGAGCATGAGAAAACCTGAAAAATCATACTTAATTTCATGCTGTTTCAATATGGCCCACAATATATTCAATGTACATGGATGCAGAGTCACAAATATTGCCTTTTTTTCTCTATCAGGCACATTTGGTATTTGATAAAAGAATTCCTCCACACTCATCCTCATCCTCAGTTTCACTATATTGAAACTCATCCTTAATGAGATATTAATGGCAGTGGAGAGCACTGGATCTACTCCTTTCTTCCAGAAACACATGGTAAAAATTTCCAAAGTTTCTCATTTTGGCCTCCAGAGGTCATCAAGACCTTTACCTTGGAGTGCAGTGTGTGCAGAGCGAGGGTGGATGGAAAAGTCCCATTGATAGCTTCAGTGACTCATCAGTCTTGTTATGGACCAGAATAAAAAGTGAGAAGATATATTACAAAAATATACCATGTGGAAAAAAAAGAGAAAAAGATAAAAGACAAGGGGGAGGAAGATGAGGAGAAGAAGGAAGAGGAGAAGAGTAAGAAAAAGGAAGAAAAAAAGTACAAGAACAAGAATGGGAGAAAGAGGAAGGAGAGGGGAGAAAGGAAAAAAGAAATCTAACCAATTCATGAAAATCTTTAAATCCGTGTTAAAGATTTCCTCAGTTATTTTATTTTCAAAGTGATCCCTAAATGTGTGGAGGGATGCTCATCTGTTTCCTGGCACAACACAGAGCAATCTTTGACCATGCGGGAATCAGAGAGATCTCAAGGAGCCAGACAGAAAAGTCCAGATATCAGACCATTACATCATTATTTCACTCATTTGGAGACAAAAAGCCAGGCTGTGCATGTCAGATAATTCCTCTGCCCCAGTGCAGTGACAGGGGAGAAGATGAGAGCACACCTGTACCTGCTGAGCCTCTTAGGTGGCCACATTGCTCCTGCCATTTCCTCCCTGATGAAGCTGACACGGGAAGCTGGGTTGTGCTGGAGAGGCTGGGGGATGATGAAGCCCCTCCCCTGCAGTAGGAAAGACAGATTTTGGCAATAGGTTGTTAAGTTAAAGTCAGGAATCAATAATTACTAGACTCAAAAAAGTCCTTAGCAGTTCTGTTTGTGAGGTTAATATGTGTGTAAAGTACCAATTTGCCTCTGAGAACTGCCTTAATCTCTTTGGAAATTTGGCAGAATATACTCAGAAAGTACATTACATTTATTCTTAATTAAGAAATTCCAAGAAAGTATTTAACCTGTGATCTTGAAATGAAATGTGAAGGTAGCTAATGAGAATGGAAATCTAGTCTGAATCTGCAGAGAAATTAGCAAAGTTTTTAATGTAAAAGATCCAGTAGAATGTATCCGTATGGTATGGAAATCTTTGAGGGACTATGTCAAATGAAATCCAGGCTATTAGACTACTTATAAATGCAATATCTTTGTTTTGGTGTTCCTCATAATGTCATTCCTTGTTTTGTTACTTAAATTCTTTCTACATAATCTGCAGTTATCATTCACAAACTGCCTCATACTTCAGCCCTACTGATAATACCATTCCAAGGGTGTTCCCAGTCCATATTCCCTCTTCATGCCGACATATTTCTCAATATAACAAAATGAAAGGAGTGCTGAAAATGGTCCCCAGATATGTGATATGATAATGTATATCAAGGATTATTGCTGGAACTGGAGAGACACTTGCAGGAAACTAGAGTGTTCCAGAAAAAGTACTTCCATTTTTGTACAAGTTTCTGCACTTAAACCATCCTGTGGTTTATAGTACTTCTTAATAAGATGCCTAAGATTTTTAACAGGTTTTGAAAAATAATGGGCATGATTTCTAGAATAACAGTATCTATTAAAAGGTTGCAAGGTTGCAGGATGTAAAGTAGCATGATATTACCTCGAGATGATTACATATCTCTGTTTCAGTATTTGTCAGCTTCAATTTTTCTTATAATTTCATATTTCTACCATTTAATTATCACATAGACTGTCACAGAATGGAGAAAATTCCAGGTTTATGCAAGCAACTGGATTCCTTGTGTACATGAGAGGTAAAAGTCAGGGCTGTTTAGATGGAAAGAAATCTCAGTAACCTAGAGACCACAATGCCTGATACTTTCATGACAGTGCATTTGCTCTTGTCAAATCTATGAGAATACATTAGCATACTTCAATTTAGATGACAAATTGGTTGCTTTTACAGACAATTTAGTCTGTTCTCAAACTCAAAAGTGCTTTAAATGTCTTGTGCTGAGGTCTTGTGATCCACATTTATATGGTTTAGTGGTGGACTGGGCAGTGCTGGGTTAACAGTTGGACTTGATGGTCTTAAAAGACTTCCAACCTAAATGACTCTATGGTTCTATGATCAGCAATATCAATAAGGACATCCTGGGTAATTATTCTTTGGCTTGTGTGATATTCAGCAACACAAAGAAAAACAAGCATAAACACAAAACTACAATTTGTCTCTAAAAAATGGCAGCATATGTTATGTTTTAGCTTGTTCCTTTCCCTAGCTTTCAGTCTTTGGGATATTTTACTTGCTTTCTCTATAAGAAAATTAGTGAGAAACTAATTCCAAATAAATGGCTCCAGAGTATCTACTCCTCTTTAGAAAAACATAGAACAGAGATGGGGAAAAGCCTAGAAGACTTGCAGTTCACCTTAATACCAACTTCAAGCAGAGTAATAGCACTCAACCTGCATGTCCAAGGAAACAGAACACAACGGCAGCCAGGGAAACCCACTGAAATATTTGAGAACTGGAACTTGATTTTGTATTGTGTCAGTGATATGGTGGCATTCTCTCCTATAAATCAGTAAAAAATCAAAATTAACTGTTCCAGGTATAGATGCAGCGGTGATGAAATGTTTTAAGCACTGTGCATATCCAGTATGTTATCTGATATGAAACTGAAATTTCTCATTTGCGTGTTATTATGCTTTTGTAACAGACTTGAGTGTTCAGTGGCCACAGAAGATGAAACCTATACCTCTCTGCAGAGTTAATGCATGTGGAACATATAATCGCAGTAATAATTTGGGAAATTTGGAGACCTATCATATTAATTTATGCTGAAAGGAGTATTTCCACCAGAATTCAGATGAGTCACTTTCTTGGGGAAATACAAAGAAACTTTCTTTGTCTGAAGTTTCTTCTTCACATTCAATTTAATCTGTGATCAAGTAGAGAATGTGTAATAAGCTGCCTTTGGTGTTCTGCACCAGTTACTGTACGTGCTTATTGGCTTTAGGACATCTGCCAGAGCAGCTATCAGAGTGCCTATCTTGTTATGTCATCCCTAAAATGCTCTTGTACAACACACTCTTTTTCCTGGTAACTTCTGTAATGTTTGAGTTGTTTCAATTTATTTATTGAATATAATCTCCCAACGACTTTAGAAGGTGACCTGCAAATAAAGCATTGTGTAGTTCTATTGAGAAGAGTCTGGTATTTTTCAAAAATGCTAAAATCTAATTAAAAAGTAACTTATGTTCCTAAAGGGTACACTATGCATAAATGACATCCCTCTGGAACTTATAGATAAGATTTAAAACATCCTGAAGGATTCTGTTATTTCTTCATCTAAAATCTTGCTATTGTTTCTTAGAGACTGTACCGACAAGCACAGAAAGTACACACACATTAGAAATGGGAAGGTGTATTTCATGAACTGTCATCCCCATCAGCACAACTGACTGCCCTATCTTGGGCTGATAGTTTAAAAACTCAGTAAAATACTCTGACAGGTTAAGTAAGTGGTAATGGCATCATTATAGCTGTGATGGCCCAAGAATGCAAGTGAGGAAAATGTGGAGGGAGCAGTACAGGCATTACCACAGTCCTTGGAAAAAGCAGTTTTAATTTATCATCTCAGAGGAATATCCTCCCTGCAAGGAAGTTCCTTTTCACCAGCGTGGTGGGGGCCACAAGTGCTCTGCAAAGAGCACTCACAGCACACCCGAGGGCCTGGCTCTGCACCCCTGACTTTTGGGTGACTTGTGGCTGATGGCTGGTGTGAGGAGGTAATGGAGCCAGCCCATGGGAGTTGGTAATTGCTCCATTATCATTACTCTACTTTCATTATGGGATCTAGAGGGATGGTGCTGGTGTAATAGAAAGGAGTGGTGATTAATGGCTTTATGATGAAGTCAAAGAGTGAAACCAGACTTTCAGTCCTCATGACTGGGAGGTCACCTATATGCTCCAGGAATCCAGCAGTTACTAATTAATTGAACAACATAATTATGTTAAACTTAGGACAAATATTCTCCACCCTACTTAGTGGAAAGATTTCTCCTTCTGTTTCAGACTGAAAGGAGACAATTTGTGGTGGAAAGCCTGAACAATATCACTTCTGTTTGCAAACCTTTTTAACCTGTTTTATAGTTCTGTTAAAATAATTATTATATATTTGTGAATTTGGCTTGTTTTCCTAGGGCTCGTGTTTATTCCTGATGATTTACGCACTCCCAGACTTACGTACTCCAAAACACAGAGAAAATAACCAAGACAACGAAGAGTTTGTTTAAACTACCACATCAAAGAAGCATGTAGCTAAGATGTCTTAAGGTAAGACATTGATAAAACCCATTCAGCAAGTACAAAACAGCAACTCCATCACTGTGATCAAAGCGTTCTCGTGAAGCCCATGATCAAGCAAGCACAATACTGGGAAATAAGAACCCATTTCTTGGAAATAAAGTCAATTTTAAAAGGAGAAAATTCATTGTGTATGTACTTGTAAATGAATTATATCTTTTTAGGTGCTTACAGAGCCTTCATCTCTAGAAGGGGTAATGTAATTAAAGTCAACCTGTGACCAAAAGCTGAAAATGTACTTTTGGATGGAAAGATAAAATAGTCATCTGCAATGTACAATATATTGAACTGGCTAACAGCATTTGCTTCAAAGCTCAAGGACACCTCAGCATCTATAATTAGAAGGGCTCTCAAAGGGCATAGACAGATTCTTTCAATTGAGGTAGGTGACACCTCTTTTAAAACAGCCCCACAGCATGAAAGTCTGACTTCCTTTTAACCTTTTAAGGAAAGTAAGTGAAAGACAAGTACAGTCAGCTCTGCTTTTGACTTTACCATCTCAAAGCCGACATACCTCAATAAAAAGTCAAATGGTGCAGCCAATAGATGTACTTGCCTTTTAAACTGTAATTCTGAAGTCTAGTGCTGACTGAAGGAAGTTTCCAACATTAATTTATTAAGGTGTCTGAGCTTTTATAATCTTTCTGGAATTATGTTCTCTCCATTCTGGAGTGTGACAATAAAGATTTACTCTTCCCCCATCACAAAAAATCCCTGACATATAACCCCCTCATATCATAAAACTGAGGGACTTTGACAGAAGCTAATCCTGACCTTGGAGGAGGCATTTTGCAAAAGGAAGCACCTATTTACTTAGAGGAGGGCCTGAGAGAGGCTTTGTTTCCTTTCTAAACACCAAAGGCTGAGTGATAAACATCAAGTTTTGAATGCTGTGCATAACAAGCAGGATTGGAATGTCATATATTTTTCTCCTTTCCTTAAGTATTTTAAGCTTCTGTATCTGGATAATTGATATTCTCAAGGCAATACCTCCCTGTATGATTCAGATACTGCAAGTATCCATGAGTCTCTAATGGGAACTGCATCTTCGTGCAATACAGTGAAATAGCATGACTTCAAAAAGTTCATTATTTTGATTATTGAAGTATCATCCACAGCTACTATGGTACAAGAAATAAATTTATTGCTCTAAAAAGCATATTATGATATCAGGTTAATCTGAACCAAGTTCCCACAAAACCTCAGAGTGAAATCCTACCTCGCTTTCTGGATGCAGACTGATTTTAAAGCATAAAATAGATAAAGCTGTTTTAATATTAAACTGTTGCTATGCTTTTATTAATTAAACTGATGCTATGAACTTAATATAATAATTTGTGTTTACTTTATATATTAGTCCTGTTTGAAGTTTGTACATTGTGGTGCAGCATACTGATGGGACACAGGCAGCTTTGGCTAGCATCCAGGAGTCTGCAATCTTCAGAAAACATTTTTCTTAGTAAGAATCAGTGTGAAGCAGATTCTGTCTAGAATGGTGGAAGCTCTAAAGGGGCAGCGTTGTATCCCCAGTAGTCTGAGCATGTGTGCAAAGCAAGGCTTCTGGGGAAAAAGCAAAACCAGTCCTTGGGCAAAGCAGGCAGACTTTTGGCACAACAGCCCTTTTTTGGGAACACTGGCTCCTCTTCAAGTCTGAAATAGAAGCCACAACCCAGCTGCTATTTAAAGGTTGCTAGCAATTGCTCTGAATTTAGTTTAATTCCATCCATCAATTAGACAAATCTGAAAGGAAACGCAATTGGTACCTGGGGAAGGGAGTAGGATTTTAGCAAGGAAAGAAGTGATAAGGTCAGTGTCTCTCATGGGACAGGGAAAGAGAAAGACCACTGATTACCACCTGTGGAACATGCAGATGCAGACTGAAATAAATTAAATTCTAGCAATTATCAGAGCGTGCTAATATTAAACTATACCACATAGAAATCACTTGAATCAGCATATGATTAGCAAACAAACTATTTTATTCGTGTAATGCAAGAAGCTGGTTCTGTGATTCTGGGGGGGTGGTTAAACCTCTCCATTCTTTTCCAAGCAGATGTAGACACAGCTTGAACTAGTCTTCATTATCCAAGATATTAGAAATAATATTTTTTCATCTGCACCCATGCTTTTGGGACAACATTTAATTATCCCCATCAACCAGAAATCCAGATACATCAGTACACATGTCTGTCCAGGTGTTAGGATGATGCAAAAAGGTGCTGGCTGGGGTTTGCTTTCTTGGTGCCAGACAATGAGAAGGAAGCCCTCAGTATCAGTCAGATCAGCCCAGATCCAGGGTATCATGTGGCATCTACTGCCATGCTCATAGGTGCAAATCATGGTCTGCAGGTGAGATGCAGAAAGCATGGTCCCTCTGGAGACCCTAAAACAAGGACAGCAATCCCTGACAAGTCCTGCGACTCTGCCAGAGAATGGACATCTATTGGTAACATACTATGGAGCTGGAGAAAAATTTGTCAGACTCCAGCTTACACCAGCTTGAGCTATTTCTGAACATAGATCTCCTGAATTAGGTAGAGATTCACCACAACAGCAATATAATGGCTTGATCATTTTACAAATCAGTTAGATATTATGATGCAGTAATGAAATGGGTAGAAAAAATGTAACAAAGTGAAATGAGTTTTTTGTTCCAAGAAAGCGAAAGTAAGGTAATGATAAAACCACTGTTCAGTTTGCACACAGGTCTTTTTTCACCCACAGACAAGAAAATTCTTTAGAGCAGGAAATTATAATGAGAAAATGAAAAACACACTAGGCCAGCTTTCAAAGTCAATTTTAATTGCAGATATATCATCTTTAATTGTAGAAATAGCCTGAACTCTGAGGACAAGTGGTATGATCTATATTTTTCTCAAAGTAGTTAAATTTTTAAAAAAATGAGGTGATTAAAGGCACATGTGAATTAGTCCTTAGACTCTCTAAGAACATTCTTGTCTGTGCTGCAAAGGAACAAAACATTTTTATGGAAGTGAAATAACACCGAGTCCCAAGATGTCACATGAAGAGAACTTTAATAGTTTGGATGACTCCTAGTTCAAGAAGGAAACTGGCCAGGGTCATTACAGGTGAGGTGGACAAACCATTAGACAGGAGAAACACATCATGCTCTCCAAGTGATCTACAGAACTATTTGTTATTAGACTGAATTCATGGGTTTTTTTTCTTCATCCTGGCAAGGTTATAAACAACTCCAGTGCAAATACAACCTTGACAAATTTATTCTGAAAGGCAGTGGGCTTAACAAGCTACCTGTGGCATCAGGTCATATCCCTAACCACGCCAGAGTTGACTTTCTGCAGAATCTTCCATTATCCATCTGTCAAAAAAGTAGGAGCCCTCAGCTTCTTAAGAGACAGATACCAAACTCTTACTTTCGTCAGTAGTTGCAATAAGCAGTGGAAGAACTTTCTCTGGATCCTCCCTGAGCACTTCTCTACCTTACTTTGCCTTAGCACTTAAGGAAGAGCCAAGACACAGAGGAGCATGTTTGTTTTAAGATGGTTAGAGAAACTGGACCAGAGGATGTTTTTCCAGACACGGACCATTAACCAGACCTTGTCTCACCTGGGTATGTTAAAAGGTCAGAGAAGGACTAACAGTGCCTCCACCATCATGCATCCTCATGCAAGAAATGGTCTGTGGGCAGGAACAGAGGCCAGGATGCTCTGACCTCCAACCTCTGTGTCATCCAGGCAGGTTCTGTGCCAGGAGCAGAGGTCAGGCAAAAACAACTTCTTGCTGCTGAGGGGAGTCTTGCCAGGAATTTCAGCAGCAGCTTTCAAGAAGGATGCCAACAAACAAGTCTGAATACCAATGATTTCTAGGGACAGTGACTCACTCCAAGTGATGGGCATCCTGGTGTGAAGAGCTGTGGCACCAGCCCCAGGAAACCAGAGCCTGCCTGGGGCACTGCAGGCTTGGGTTGTATTTATGCAGGAGCTGAAATCACTGTGCTGGGGATACCCACACCGTTTGTTCCAGCTGACTTGTTAAAGCAATTTTCTGCTTCTAACAGCACTCCTGAGTGGCCACGGGAACCCAGTGCCACCATGTGGCACCTTGGCCAGGATGGCACACTGGAGGCTTCCCCAGACACATGGCAGACAGATGGAGATCCCCACTGCTCTGTCATTTTATATGGGAGAAGAAGGGAAGGTCTCCCTGGCCTCCTTTCTTTTCTCCTCCCAGCCCCTTCTACCCAAGTAAATCTGAATTTCCAGTGGCAGATGGGACCCCACCCTCTGTCTGCTTGGTCCTGCCAAGGTGCAGCTCTATCCTCAACAGACCCTATAGACCCTGATGTGGGCCCCAGAGACACAGACCTGTTACCATGAGCTCTCCTGGCAGAGGGTAATGATTAATGTTTTGCTAAAGGCAACACACCCTGGGTTTTAGCCCTCTGCTAATCTTTAGCACACTGCCCAAGAGAAGCAGAAATTACTTAGGTGTTACTTATTCTTCCTAAATTCATTCTTGGGAACAGCTGAGGAATTATGGTTGAAATATTTCAAAAAACCCTACCTAAGGCAGAGGCAAGTGTGGCAAATTTCAGCTTGAGCAGTTCTGTGTAGTGATAAAGCAATGAAAATAGAGCTAATGGCAAATACTAAGCAGACTTAGCCACAGGCAGTTTTACTAGCTCCAGCAGGAATGTGTGGTGTTTTTCCCACAAATACTGCATTGAAGTGCTGTATCTCATACTCTGCTTCTCTTCAGCCAGCAGCAAAACCCTAAGCAAACTTCTCTGTATGCACAACCCTAATTGAAAACAAAGTAAATTAAATTAATTCTAAGCAGTGCCAATAATAGCCACTAGTTATTTTGCAGTAAAAATACCAATATTTTATCAGTTTTTAATAACTGTGTTTTCCTGCTGTTTGCAATGACATGAAATTTCTTCCAGTAACAACACAGTTCTTCCCATGAAATTATTCAGCAGGCCTCAAATGAGCAATATATTAAAACCATGCTAAACAAAATTACTGAAATGTAATTGTCCTGCAAAGAAACAGATATAAAGGAGGGTCTATTTGAATTTCCATTTGGTGGCTTTGCCTTAATCTCATTTCCAGTGAAACTCTTTTGCAAGAGCTTCCATTCAATAACTTTCACCCTCAATGACAAATGGAAAGGAAGATATAGTACTGGGTATAGCATGAAACAATTTCTAGGGAATGTGCTATACACATTTATCTTCTTTTATGTTTGTAATTTATAGAAATAATTTGTGATTTTTTTTAAGCCTCTTCATTACCTGAAAAAAAATATTTAAACTGTTTATACAATTGCTCTGCTCTGAATGCAATTATCCTGAATGCGCAATTAGACTTTCCAGGTAAATTATAATCATATAATAAGTTTATCTAGAATAGCTCTAGTCAAATATTTTTTGAAAAGCTAAAGTTCTACATAAAAAATGAAAGGCTGGTTCTTCGGCTGGCCTGTATTCTCACTCCAGTGTCTGGATTTGTGGCACACTCCTTGTGGCCTCATGTTTTATGAGATTTGTCCATCAAACAAGAGTTAACAGCATTTTCCTCATATTAGCAGATATTCAGGAACAAAATTCTTCGGTTTCATTTGCAGAGAAAGCAAAGGAAGCTTTTGTTGAGCCTGCACTGAAGTGTTCCCAGCTGGGGCCACTTGCTCACTCTTGCTCAGGGCTCTCCCTTTGCAGAACACCACAAGTGCTCAGAGCACAAGGGATGCTTTCAGTACTTAGTCTGGGTGGGGAAGGGGTCTTTCTTCTGCAGTGATTCAGAAGTCTATAAAATACTAGAATCACCATCCCAGGGGTTATTCAAATCTGTCTTTAACACTGTAGTGTAAAGAGTTTTTTTGGTTGCTGCTGAACAGAAATACTGAGAAAAAATAATCCAAGAGTGTTGAAAGGTTTTGTGGCGACAAAGAATTTCCAGAGATTTCGGAGAATTTTAAAGAAAGAATAAATTATTTCTGGTTTATTGAATATTCCTCAGATACTAGTTAAATGTCAATTCAGCCCCAAACTGTCTTTCTCCTTCATGGTACCCTGCCTTATTCAGAGGGCAAATGATCCTATTGTTGAGCCTGAGACCACATCACACGAGAGAATGGAGACTTATGCAACTCCCATGTGGTAACATGCTGATGGAGAAACAGCTTTTATGCCAAAATCATTCTTACAGAACTTGCCCATCCAATTCTAATTAGAAGTTGGAAAATTTTAATGAAAGAAAACCATGAATATTTTAAAGACAATAGCCTGCTGGTAAAGTATTTAAATTCAGCTCTTCTGCTTCTCTCTTTCTGCCTACCATCCAGCCTTTGCCAGTGCCTCTCTCAGGGGACTCAGAGATGCACAAATTGTAGTCTCTCCTCCAAGCACTGGCTCTGATTTCCTCCCAGCCAGCTGCGGTCAAGAGACTTGCTGGGGAGAAAAGCTCCTTCTGGCAGAACAGTATTTCTGACGTCTTGCCAGAACAACCAGGCTTATCCCTCACCACACCATAGCCACTGGCATGGATTTCTAGAGAGTCATTGCTGCCAAAATAATCCAAAATGGCAGCCTACATCTAGAGCTGTACAAAATATTTTCACTTCAGTGACAATGCCCTGATTTTATTGGTCATTTCCATGGTAAATACTGTGCAGCATGGCTAGAGTTTGCAGTCATAATCAAATGTTTTCATAGGTGATACGAATGTGTAAGGCTAAGTACAAAGGCATGCTGGACAGCTCAAGGCACAGGTAGCAGCTAGGGAGATTTATTAACTTGGCTCAGTATGGTAGGCACCCAACTTCCATACAAATTACAGAAGTTAGGTACTTAGCCTGCTTGGCTGTTTTGATATACACTCATCAGAGTGTACCTACACTGACAGGTCTCAAGATACCTTTAAAACGTACTCCATTAAAGCATAAATCTCCTTACAACCACTTGAACTTTCTTCATGCTAGGACTACCTCCTGAAGGATATGTAGGCATCTGTCTGCCCCCTCACCCCTTGAAAGCCATGTGGAACTATACATATCTCATTTTGTAGTCTTGAGAGTCTGGGCTCTTGCACATGAATCAGATCGGAAATTAGAGCCTCTTTATTAAACTACATCTGGATTTGTTCAGTTAAAGAAAGCAGACTAAAAAACATCACTCCTCTACTCTCACACACTAGCAGAAAATTAGCTTGAATGCACAGAAGTATATAGTTATAAATAAGTCAAGAAAGAATGAAGATTGCATTAAACACCAAAGTGACCATGAGCAGTAGCAGTTAGCTTCTTTAGGCTCTTTTAATCACATTTTCCCATTCTAGTTTCCATTTTTTAATTTAAAACAAGTGTGTATTTTCCCCACTTGAGTTTTTCTTAGCTGTAATGGTCACCATGGTTATCGAAAAGACTATTTAAATGTTAGGAATGCACAAAATTGATTTTTAGTGGTTCATTCCAGAATATACTTAAAACTCCTGAAGGCTGTGGATAACAAAGCTGCTTAAAGAAACCTCTCTGCTCAGTCATATTTATTTCATCGATTTGTTCACCTGGATGGTTAAGACTTTAATAGGGCACACACCTGAGAGATGGAAATCTGCATCTGGCCCTTAAACTGGCTATATGTTTTACACCAAAGAATCACTGTGGGTTGCAAACAAGAGGAGCTATAATCCTGGGAATGGGCTGGGGAATCTCCTCCTCAGTTAGTACTTGCACCAGGCAGTTCCTTACAAAAGGGAGAATTTATTACTTCTGCCTCCTTCAGCTGTGCCTGATTTCCATTCAGTGTAGTGTAAAGAGGAGAGTGTTACACATGTATCTGGGGAACCAGGCGTTTGACTCGGGCTCCTAAAATACAGGCAGTCAGGATATTTCTCCACTGGCCTCCAAAAAGTGCCCAGCTGTCCCTCTGTTTAAACATGACAACCTGAATATCTCCTTTAGGAGAACTCCTTCACAAGACATCTATAATTAAGGTTCAAGATTTACTTACATCTTTTTCAAAATTTACCCTTAGCTGGTGGTCCTAACCCTCGCTCAGACCCTGCTGACAGTGCTTTCCTCGCCTCCTCCTCCCCTGCCTGCCTCCAGCTCTGCCCCATTGCCATCCACACCTGCACTCTCAGGCAGCACAGGCAGCAGCAGGACTTGCAGAGGGGGAAACCAGCCAGCTCAAATCATCCCCACTGTGGGTATTCCCTGTTAGACTCCTTGCAGCTCTCCAAACTCATCCCTGATTGCTATCTTTGCTTTCATTTTTTGTTAACAAAAAACATTAAGCTGGGAACACTGAAATCCCCACTGAGCCTTTTCCTTTTCCAAAACTGCCATATACAGCCTGGCACAGCTGTAATGAGAGTCTCAGAAACACAAAATCAAGCCAATGTAGTAAATTCCCACTGGAAATGATCACTGACATCTATAAAGTTTAACATTATCCTCTGTCTAATATAAAATCCCTTGGCAGAAATGATGCAAACTTGCCTTCACTAAATGTATTAGTGGAAATGGGGGATAACTCTTGCTAATAAATAGACTGTAAATGCTCCATAGGCTTCCTGCATCTGAAATGAACAAGAGAAATGGAAAATTAAAGGAAAAGGAAGAGGAAAGAAAAAAGTGTTCTCCTATTTTATTCATGTTTCTGATTGTTGTGTTTTTGGGTTTTTTTTAATTTTCTCAAGACAAAGTAGAAACTGTACAATTAAAAAATAATTTTCCATGCACCTTGCTAGAGGTGGCATCAGAGGAACACCAGCTTTTAGACCCAGCTGAGAGTTCGTGCAGGCAAGACCTGCAAGTTATGTGGGTTCAGTGATTGCCCTCTTGGCTTCCATGTGATCATGGCCAAGTCACTTCTGTGTTTCAGTCTCGATTTTGCTCTGGTAGTGATAACTAAAGCCAATTGCTTTTTGCAGCTATGCTTATTCATAGCAAAATCTGGAGATTGCTCAATAATTATAATTTTCCTGTTTGTTTTGCTTTTGGAGGCAATAGAGATAAGGAAGAATTTTCCACCAGGAAAACATCCAGCATACAGACTCAGGGCAGATTACACTAACCAATCTGCTAACAAAGCTTTGACTCAATTTATGGGAACAGCAGTCCCTCGAGACTGCCATGGGTCCTGTTTGCTCAGCAGTGAACACCTCTGCAGACACAGCGTGTGGGTCACAGTCTGGGGAGCTGTGATTCACAGCAGTGGCCTGAGCACAGGCAGAGGCTCCAGGGAACTGAGGCCAACCAAGGGACCCATGTGACCATTTTCACTGCAGGTGTAAAGACAAAATCTTCCAAATTCACATAATTTTAGTGTCTTCAGAATTTGTCATGCTGATTTAATTTTCTCACCCAAACAAAAAGAAATATAGAAACATATAACTTCCAAAGAAAATAAGTTTTTTTCTTTTTCTCTTAATTTTCTCTTATAGAATTTATTTCCTCTCTCCTTGTCCTACACCTACAAAACTAGGCTTTCTAAGGAATGTCCTAATCTCGCACGTTATAGCATAGCAATGCTTTCCTCTTGGCTGGAGCTTAGAGAAGTGATGCCAAAACAAAATAAAAAAGAAAGAAATATGGAATTACTCATGTACTGAATTTATCTCAAAAGGGAGAACAAGAGACATTAAACTTAAGAAAATCCAGGTGTATGGAATAAGCATATACTGCCTTAATTGAAACCCAGAAACATTTTAATTGCTATAAAATGCTAATAAGGAAAACCACTGGTTCGTTAAGTGAACATTTTACTAAATCACAAGCATTTAATTTCCTCTTATGCATTTCAATAGCCTGCAATGCCTGAAAATAAAGCATGAAAAGAAATGTGAAGATTCTGTTTTCCAAAAAAAGATTTGTTGTGACAATTAGAGTTTCTTAAAAATCATATTTAAAAATATTTTCCATCAGCTAAGCTCAGAGAAAGGATATAATTTGACATTAATTTGCCTCTAGCTTGAAATAGAGGGCACATTTCAGTGAAGTGTCTTGAGTAACCTTAGCAAGGGAATTTAAAGGAGCTCCTTGTATGACTAAGGAGATGGAAAGATCTGGCACTTTGGAAATCCCAGCGATGCAATATCCTTATATTTCTAATCAGAGCAACTTCATTAGTGCATTTTTTAAAGAACTGTAAGTGATTAACTGATAATTAACCAGTGGAAATTGATTTTGATTTCAGACCATCGGCCCACACATTGTTAGGGCCATTTGACTCAGGGACAGAGAACTTCTCTGCAATTCAGAAAAGTGGACTTCTGGAACAGAATTAAGATATTTTGCCTAGAATTACTCTGGAAGGTTTATATTAGTTATCCATGTTTGATACAATCTCCATTTTATTCCTCTGACTGGACAATTGGAATATTCCTGGTCTTTCTACTAACACATCACACTGGCCCTTGAAGTAAACTCAAACCCAGTCTGCCTGTCAATTTTCTCAGGACAAATCATTCATGCTAAAGGACAACCTCATTTCTTATCTTTCTTTCCAGCTGAAAAAGATGTGGCAGTAACCCTTGCCCATGCAGCCAGCCAGCCCTGGGAGCTGTTCAGACACTGAGTGAGGCATCCCTGTTCCATCAAGGCTGAGCATTCGGGATTCAGCTAACAGGACTTTTCAATGAGCTCAGTGCAGGTGTGAGCTGGCATTCACTGTTTGCTAACCAGTCTGCCCTCTCCTCTGCCCACAAAACCACGATTGCACTGGCCCTGCTTTATTAAGAAAATTGGGTTATTAAGGTATGGGGAAATGTATGCACCGAGGATATTGGTACAGACAACATGAACACTGACAGCTTAAAGGCACGAGGTTCTCTAGGAACCAAGTCTCTGTTTGGGCTGGGACTGGAGGTCCACAGAAATGAATGCACCAAATAACTTTTAAAAAAGCACATTTTTCATCTCTGTGGTCACACTCAGTGCTTCACTGAATTTTCTGAATTCATTGAAGATACAGAAACTGTTACACATTATTACCCTATAAATGGAAGTTCAGCTCTTAATCTTTTTACAAACTTAATACAAGTAATGACTTTGGTGAAGCTACACCAACAACTGGAAAATATCCCCAGTGAGGATAGGTCCTTTGCTTTAGCAGAAAATGGGTGATAAATATAGCCTCGTGAACTGTGTAAGCCAGCCCAGTAAAAGTGTTACTGTGCAGAAGACCAGTAAAAGTCTAGCAAAGGCACAGGACAAATAAATGTGAAACTGTACAGACATCTCAACTGTGCAAGGCTTATAGCACAGTATATACAGCTTATAACTTCTATTACAGCAATATAAAAATATATTTGATCAAATCTACAGAGAAGTGTTTTATGAAAGAATTCTGTGTTTTTTCCAACGCTACTCTTCAGCTGAGTACTTTGCTTCCATAGGTCACTTCCACACACAAGAAGCAAGTGCTTTTTTACAACCTTTACCTAAATTCTTTTCCATCGATTGTAACACTAAAAAAAATTCAACTTCCCTCTTCTAGATTTACAGATGGTTTTTTGCATGTCCTGATTAGAAATTGATCTCATCCATTATGATAGACTGCTTCAAGGGCACTGCCATATATGACACCTACAGAATCCATCCCCATTTCCTGGGAAGGCTGGCATAGTTTCCTCAGTCATCCTCATTTTCACTTGACCATTTCCCCAAGCTTTCTCACAAATGTGGATATCTCAAACACCTTGCTGAAGGACAAACCTGAAAGATCTAGATTTATCTTAATTTTCTGTAAACAGTCATTCCCACCCACTGTGTTTGCTGTTCTGCTAGACAATGCCATCTCACAGTAGGCCCCAAAGTGCTTCAGTTCCATTAGAAGAAGTTCAGTCATGCACAGGTCTGGGGATGAAATACTTGCTGAAGTGTCCTACTCCTTCAAACAAAAACCAAAACAAAACAACAACAAAAATCCCAAAACACACAAACTCACAAGAACCACATTGCCTGAGCATCTACTTCCAGAGACCTGTCATCAGCTACTTTAAGGCAGTGTCATTCACCTAAGATGACTCCAGAACCATCAGGCAAGTTTGGCTGCCCAAACATTTCTCTGCATGATTCTGAATATTTCATCCACGTTATAAGCAAAACTCTTCCTTTTAATATTGACTTTTGTAATTTGACTTCTGTTCATTGCAAGTTCTAAACTGCTCCTTAGTTCAGGTAGGGAATTGCTTTTTCAAAGCAACACCCTGAGGCACACCAAAGTAACAAGGAAATTCATCTGGCATGCTCCTCTCTGCACTCCTTGCTTGCCAACAGGAGTCAGCAAAGTGCTGCTGCCAGGAGGCCACCTGGGATGGGCCATCTCTAGCAGCAATGCCCAAAGTTATGGTAGTGCTGTTGCCTATGGACTGCAAAGTTTTTCTGTATGTCCTCAAGCATCCAGAATTTTGTCCCATCCCCCGCAGTGCTCCAGGACAGGCTGGATGTGTCTGATCTACTGGAAGGTGTTCCTGCACATGGCAGGGGGGTTGGAACTATGTGCTCTTTAATGTGCCCTCCACCCCAAATCACTCCATGGTTCTATGATTATCTCAAGGCTGTAGGTCCATCTGACATTCTCAGAGCCTTGTGTTGCTCTTCTTTCCATGGGTGACCTACCTCAGCAAGGAGCCCCCACTTCCAAAGCATCAAGGCAGCAGGCTCTTGTACTTGGCAAAGCAGGAATAATTTTGCTCACCCAGCCTGACAGACAGTGCCATGAACCTGCCTGGAGAATCTTTTTATTATGCCTGGCCCACAAAGATAAAACAGCTGAGAATTTCTCTAAGAGATTAATGTCACAAAAAGAATATGTTCTTGGGCCAACAAGTGATGAAAATAAAATCACAGAAGTTTTATTAATTCTCATTCTGCCTACAAAAAAGCCCAAATCTAAACAGACAACAAAAACCACGGGGAGACAAAAAGTAAAGTTCTTATAAAAATAATTTAATAAATATAAAAGATTATATTTGTGCTTAGCAAACATCCAAACACTGAAGAGTAGGTACATTTTACATACTGACCAGGAATCCTATCTCTGTTTAGAGTCCAGAGAAGATCTAACTTTGCACTGCTAATGAAAGGGTGAAAGAATCTGAGGACAAAATGAACATATATAAAGTGGGAAATGAGATTTATGTGTGTAAGTCAAAGCCAGAGTCTTGCCCTTTCAAGCAAATTGCATTTGTGTAGGAAAATTACATCTCAATACTTAGTTCACACAGAATTCAGTATGTTTCTACACATAGATATGGGGACCTGCTTACATAAACTCCTGTGAGGAACATGAACAAAGAATAATAAGAATCGTAGATTTCTATTCTTAGTACTGAATCACTAATAATGAAGGAAATCAGTGCAGTGCAATTTCTTTTTCAAATACAATTCAGTGGCGTCAAGAAACACCATTCCAAACTCATCATGATTTTTTCTGCCCAAGGCTGCATGGGAGATGCATCTATTTTCATTGCATGTACAATTTTTAAAAGAAACGTAATCAAATGATTCAGGATACTGAGCCTTGGAACAGTTATTTTTCCCAGTGCTTCAGAATAATGCTCCAAAATCCCAACAGAATGTCTCCAAAAAAATGTAGGGGTCCCATTATAAATGGCATCAGTAAAAGTCTATGGTCCAACAGTCTCTGTGATCTCCAACAGGAGCTTTCCTGATTTATTTGCCCTGGAAGTTGGCTTTGCTTCCAGTAGACTCCCCTCCTCTGGCACATGGTTCCCAGGTAGCATTTAAGCAGAAAGCATCAGGAAACTATGGCTACTGCTTGCCCATCCTCTGCTTAGCCTCCCAACACTATGCAAGCAGCCATTCGCATTCCTTGCTGTTCCTCTGGCTCATCTGGTCTCTCCTGTTAGGATGTCACACCAAAGTGCAGGTGTAGATCCTTGGCTTCCCCAGGGAACTGCCACCCGGGAACCTCCAGTCCTCACCATCAGGCTGTCACAAAGATCCTCACACTGCACCTCTTGGGAAAGCCCAGCTAGTACAAAAAAGGACCCCAACAGACAACTTCTTTCCACAGCTTTTGAGGGTATCTGACTTTCTTACCGTCTTTTTTCCCTTCTGTCTTTATTAACTTCACCTTCTAATTAGGTCCCATGAAGATACATCTCCTCATTTAACTTAAAAGGTTCATTGACCCTCTGGTGTACTGCTATAACCCAGTAACCTGTGAGTACAGTAATTAGGACATTATAAAACACTGAGTTGATCAGCACACTTCACATTCAGAGGAAGAAACGTGTGCTGTGTTGCAAAGAGAGCTGGCTGAAGCAAGAGAAGCGCAAGTGAAGCAAAAATTAATATTTTAAGAAAGAAAGTTGGGATTATTCATGGGAAGAAGAAATTGATTGGAGCAACAAACTTCAAGGAGAGTTGCTAAGGACAGCACTCAATTTGCTTCAAGAAAGCTCCAGGAGCAGTAAGCAATAAAAAGAGAGGAAAAGGCAGGAGAGGGAAGGGCAGCAATCACTCATTGACTTTTGTAACACATTCCTACTGCAGCAGACTCACAGTAACAGAGCACATGATAAGAAACTAGCCAAGAGTCAGATCTTGTCACATGCTGCTCCTGGTGTGACCTGTGAGATGAAGATGGACCCAAGTTGTCTTCACTGCATTCATACAAACAGTGTTGTAACTCCACAAGGATTTTCATGCAAATTCAAGAGGCAACATTTAATCATCAAGGAAATCGCAGCACCTTTCCTGAAGTGTTTTTCTTGTGAAGACAACTGGCTCATTCTATTCTTATTTACTATTACATTGTCTTTCAGCCAATAAAAGTAGAATGTGTCAAAATGCCTGACAGCACCAAACACCAAGAGACAGATGAAACTGCAGATACAAGCTGGTGCTATACATCACTGTGAGTATGAAGCAGGATTTCAAGCACTTGTTTCAGACGTCCCTGAAAGTAATGGTTTATGGACCACATCCTGGGCTTTTTAATCATCACAGATATACTGCCTTCAACAGGAGTGCACTGCTAAATATACGTGTACTGATGCACACCATGATACTCTAAAACAAGTATATTGAGCTTAGATCTATGTCAAAATAAAAAACTTATCAAGTGTGTACATGGAACTGTACTTGTACCAATGAAGCATGTAGCTCATTAAATTGCTAGATTTAATGACAAGATTGTTAACATTACAGAGATATCTGCAAAATCCTTTGGATCATCCTGGATTACCTCTTCAGCTATTCCTCTTACATAATTTTTAATTTTCTTGGCAGTTAATCCTGTTATGGAGGAGGTTTTGAACAAACACTTTAATTTTTGCAAATTGATTTCCATGATATCCCTTTTCCATTGTGCCCCTTCACTGTTCAAGATCTGCAATAATATTATGTAATGGAGCCCACACATCACCCTTCCCTCTTTTATAAAACAGTCACATCACACCGTGTACTTTTACAGTCACCTCAGAAAAATGA
This sequence comes from Erpornis zantholeuca, assembly GCA_013400515.1. Lineage (NCBI taxonomy): Eukaryota > Metazoa > Chordata > Aves > Passeriformes > Timaliidae > Erpornis > Erpornis zantholeuca. The sequence goes on from VZTN01028571.1 coordinate 60,944, forward strand.
TTTGCTGGTTCTAAAACCCACACAAAATTCTTTTTTTTCTATTTTTTTTCCACAGAGATCCTGATTTGCTTCTTCAACATCAGTTATTTATCCCTGTAGCAGCCTGAAAAAATAGGCGATGTTAGTCACTCCTGTAAATCCTGAATAAGTGATGTTAACGATTACAGTTTACAAAACTGTTACTGCAGGAGACAACTCAAAGTTCATCAATGAAATAAAGTGCGCCTTAAAGTCTAGTGCTATTCCTATTAATCAAAGCTTTCCCACTTTACAGAAGCAGGCACATTTTGAGAGTATGTATGTCTGGGGAGCTCAGCTTGCTGGAATTCCATAAACATTCGTCTTCCCTGCAGAATCATGAAGCCAAAGGGAATCAATCAGGTATGACATAACTTAGAGCGAAAATGCTGGGATGCCGTTCAGGGGCTGAGGGACACACCTTCTACCTCACCAGGTGTGTGCCTGTGAAACTGGGCCATTAAAGCCCTGCATTTCATGTTTGGCCAGTAGAAAGAAGAAAGGCCATGGTAATGCATAGACAAACTTCAGTGCCAGTTCAAAAAACCTTTCTCTCTGTTTTTGATTTTTTTAAATGTTAATTCTCTCTTATATTAGAAGATATAACACCACTGCATCCATAGTGCACCTAATGGTTTAAAAGGAAAGAGTTTCTGGAAGAAACAGCTATCCCAGTTTTACTTGGTGTTTGACCATATTCTTCCTCTCAAATATCATCTTTAACAACCATTCTTTTTTTTCACATTAGAAAAAACTTTTCCCCTAGATGGTCAGAATGAGATCCAGGTAAGTGTGGGATGACAATTTTGGCATTTGTTTGTTTAAAACAGACTTTATGCCAATGATAAACAAACCTCAATGGACACATTCCAGGCAAAGGCAATGTTTGTGTAGATTCCAGGATTCTGTCTCTCTCCAGCAGGCTGCTACCCAGCCCTTCCACAATCAGCATAAGAACTTACAAATGTTCCCATTTTGTCTCCATATTTGCCTTGTTGTGAACCAAAGAGGTTCACAGAAAGCTTTAGAAAAATCTTCCATAAGAGATTATGCAATGAAAGACATTTTCTCTGCTCAAACAGACCTGATCCCCAAACACTATGAAAAATGTTGCAAATAATTGGAACTATATGAGCCAACTCTTGTCTAAGCTGTCAGAAAAGATCGGGAAGCACTTGCAAAGGACTAAGGGCATTTGGAAGCAAGTCAGAGGGATTAAATAAGGAATAAAAATGGTATGGGTCTTTGAAGGAGATGGCACAGAGAAGAAAAGAACGGAGAGGAGAAGACAGCATAAATAATGTTTCAAAGCTGGAAGTGTCATAATCAGGTCAAAAGGGGGAAAAAGATGGCTTTAGCAATCTGTGTGCTTAAAGCTTGAAGAGAGATCAGGGAGTGTGTGTTATCAGAGACAAGGAAGGATGTAAAAGGATCTGGAGGAGGAGATGTAAAATTGTTTCAGTCCAAGTTTTCCCACTGTAGAGCTCCAAACCTCGGTGTCCTAGCCTTACTTGAGAGCATTACTACAAAAATATAAGCAGTATTCTGACACCACAGTATTCATAACCATTTCTGCTCCTGCTTTTTCCCAATCCCACATTTCACAATTTAATAAGTCATCATTATGGATGAAAAGCCTTTGGCCATATTTAAGCTGTTGGTCTATTTACACAGCAGGTGCAACAAAAAAAGCTGCCCTTGAGTTTCCATTCTCCATTAGCCTTGCCAGCAAATGAAATCTGTACCAGTTTTGGAAAAAATCACATTTTATGTGGCTGTGGGTAGAGAAGGAGGAGAGGAGCAGTTAGCAACAACCTTGTCTCTCTCCTAGTTTGTGGTTCATTCCAGCTGTATTGTTTCTACTTAGGCTTTGTTTTTTTGGCATTTTCCCTTTAATCATATATCTCTATTAACACACACATATTACGAGACGACAAAAAGGTTAGGTATACAATGTCAGCTATTCAACACCAAAATTTGGGCTGTCTTCAAAAATCAGTATCAGGGCACAAAGAACTGAAGCAGCATCCTCCAGAGCCACCTTGGTATAAAATTTCCCTGGCTAAAAAGTAACCAGGTGTCTCCATCTTATAGGAAGCAGCTACTGCCAGAGACAAAAAATGTGGTTGGATAGAGGCCATTGCAAGTGTTTTCTGGCAGCAGAGAAACAAAGGTATGCCCTTGTTCTGTGGTCCTCTGGGTGGAGGGTGTTGAATATCCTTGGGTCTCAGGCACTCCCTCTCTCACCACTTTCCAGGTCTCTTATTTTCTCTTCTTCCTGACCGGGCACCTCACCCCACTCTGCCCTGCTCCAATTCCCAGACTGCTCTGGCTTGTGTTTCCACTGCTATACAATGCCAGCAGGGTGCTGCTTCTTCACCTTCTGGCTCTCTCCCTGCTCCCCCACCCTGGTACCCCCATCTGGTGTTGTGCCAGTTCTTTTTTGTTTCTCATCACTAAGACTCACACACAAAAATCCCCCCGACCCATACAGGAAGCACCAGCTTCTCATTCCTGATCTATGTTTCTGACCCCATCCCAATTCTTCCCTACCTTGTTCCTGACAATGTTAGATGATCTTTTGACACTATACTTTCAGGACAAACAAATTTTTTTCCCCCTTAATTTTATTCTTGGAAACTGCTCTCCCACTTCTACTGAAATAAAGTCTTGAAAGGAAAAGGCTACTTTTAAGGTCAGCTGTCCTTGCACTGATGGCCTGCCCAGGAGATCCAGTCCCATGGTGTTCAGAAAATTTTGATATCATTTATGTTAGATCATCAGGAAAAAAAAAAATTAAACTGGAGCTTACAAATTGAAATTCACCCATCAAAACTGAGATTTTTCATAGCCCTTCTGGTCAAGAGTAAACCATGCCCATGACTCTGATCACAGATGAATGTGATGATAGGTGATCCTTTTTTTTTAAGTATAAAAGGGAAACATGAACTCCATTTGTTCAGAATGTCTACAGTCCCTCTTCTGGGAGCCAACATAGTCATACCAATATATGGTATGCCATATATTGGCATATGTCAATTTTTCAAGTCACTGCTTAAAAAAACCCCAGATTTATGGCAGGCACAGAACCTTAAAATAAACATATAACAAACAGTTCTGGGACCAGTAGAAGAAGCAAAGCCTGATTTATTACAGATGAATTATAGCTGAATTTGCTAACAAACTAAGCTCTGACCAATCCTTTTCCCTTGGCTGAAACAGCCAAAACACCTATTTCACATGTGACATGCCTAGTGCAGTTGGGGTTGTGCTCATGTTAGTCTGTGCCTTACTTTTTTCTCCTAGTCACTTTTCAACTTCAAACTTCAACTTCAACTTCAACTGTTAGAAAATTGTGTATACAGAAAACCTACTAACATGTAAAATTCAGCAAAACAGCTTGAAAGTCACTGGAGAAATTATATGTGTATTCTCTTCATACAGATATTAGTCAAAACAATAAATCTTAGATCTGCGCAGGAAACTGATATTTTTTAATAATTTTCCAAGCATTGATACAATTTTTCCTTTATTAAACATGTCTGTAATATCCATTGACTCTGTAGATCATACAGGTCTGTAGATCATTTTTAGGTCATGGAAATATAAAATGCAAATTATAATAGGAGTGACCTGCAGTAACCAAGTGTGTTCATAGAGGAATGTGTCACAGCCAGCCCTTGGTGCCTCTGACTGCTGATCCATGTTTATGCAGCAGAGGCACACACACTGCGCTGTGGGGCTCCTGCCTCAGAAGCTTCTGGGTCAAGCCACCAAAGATCTTTCAACTTGGCTTCCACTTCGTTTCTTAAAAGACTTTGTTAGAATATCCAATATAAAAACATCCTGGTATATTTGATGTGACTTCTCCATATTGTAAGAGGAATGTCCAAAGGGATGGCACATTGCCCTAAGTACAGTTTACACTACTGGGAACAGGCGATTCCAACAGCCAATGACAGTGCAGACAAAGACCTCCTAAAGTGAAGTATCACAGATGAAAATTGGTGGGGAAATAAGCAAGGGGAAAATAAATAACTGGAAAGACAGATGGAATAACCCTAGATGTCTGAATAACCTACAGCAATTTACACACCCTTCAGAAATGAAAAAAATTTTTGAATTAATGTGGTTTTTTAGAACTCATATTGCTATTCCACCAGCCCCTGTGAATACAGATTTAAGCCCTAGGAAGAGTATATTCTTTCAGGGCACTCACTGAAAGCTTTTTGAATACTTGTTCTTCTAATCCTATCCTTTCCTATCCTACCAAATCCTAGTCTTCTTACATCACACTTATCATTGCATCTTGTCAAAATCTTTCAGCTGAATGTTACATAATATTACTCAAAACTGTTACATACAGTTTTCAAATTTTTTCAGCTATTGTTTTATTCTCTGGAAAATCTTTTCCTAAAAATAATAATTTTTAAAAATTGCAAATTCATATTACACTGACTAATTTATATTTTTTTTAAAAAATCCAGATAGTCTCACAAAATACAAAGTGAATCTTTGCATTCCTGAAACTACAAGGGGATTTACTTAGACAGAAGATAGCTCTTGGTGCTGGGGCTAGTAGAGTTAGCATCCCTACAACCATTCCCATGGCCAGAAAATGACAGCTGGTAGCTTTTGGTGATTTTTGTAGATCAGACACCAACCTTTCTGAACCTTTTGACTGCCTTTTTGAAACTAACCACTGTGCCTTATTTGAGTGTCCTTTTTCTTCTTGATTTCAAGAAGTTCTGGGCGTTAGCTGCACATCTAAAAGTGTCTGTAGTCCTAAACTCTAGTGACTATAGGATAAACACTGGAATTGTTTTGGGGTTTTTTATGAAAGGCATCTGAAAGCTGCCCCCTCCAGAATCAAAATGGCATTGGGTACTTTTACTCTGAAGTGACTGCTGGGGACAAATGCCATCCACTTAAACTTCAATACTTGCTGTTGTTTTCAAGTGCGACTGCTGTGTGGCTCCTGACACAAGTGTATTTGACCTGCAAGTCCTAATGCCGCACAGCACAACGTGGTGTGACCTTGTAGAGTAGACCTCAGAGTCCCAGCATTACAACAATGACACAAAAAGATGGCTATGAAACTAAATAAAGTGCTCAAAGTTAAAATTTCTCTTTTAAGATCAATGAAATTATTTTATTTGAAGAAGTTACAGCCCATTTCTGTTAATAATGAGGCTGCTGCCAGACAACCTAGGAGATATGTCCCCGCAGGCCATGGTACAGAACTAAACCAAGTGAAAGAGACTATAATATATTCATTAATCAGTGGACTTCCAGCTTCTCATTAACAGTCTCCACAGAAGTTTCAGTAATTCCTGGGCATTCCATAAAAAAATAGAACCCACATCAGGGATTCAAGCAGCAAGAGATTAATTCAGTAAACTTCTGAACGTAGGGTGGGGATTGAATTCTAATCCTAAATCTAAGGAGGATTAAGGAGGAAAATTCCATAAACATAGAAAGGCCAAGACAAAACCAAACAGCTAACCAAGAAACAATGAGACAATGCAAGGCAAATTTTTCATCATAGGTTCTCACAAAAACTACAGGAGTTGGATTGCCTGATGCCATTAAGAGATTTTTCAAAGGAATGCAAATACTACCATCTACAAATTAGTCTTTTCAGATGAACTTCCCTGAAAGATTTGGGGGTGAAAAATCAAAAACTTTAAATTTGCTGAGACATTCTGAAGACGTCATGTCTCTAGTCAGACACTAGGAAGCCTGGGTTTCAATTATTTTGCATCTTGTGGTGGACAAAGATTTCTGTTGAGTTGTGTCAAGGCTGGAGTGTGAACTTATTAGACATGTTACCACTTATTAGATTCAAGAAGATCTACAAGTGGAGGAGTGGACAAGAAGAGGAGGATTTGGCAAAGACCAAATCCTTTGATATGTGCTTTCTATGGCATAGTGTTACTTAGTCATGAGGAAGTGATCCAGGTCAAGGAGCCCTTTACTGGAGCCACAAAAATACAGTTTTCTAAGAAATTTTACAGAACATTCAACCCCTGTACATTTTCCTTAAATTTCCTGTGTTTCTTGAAAAAAAACAAAAAACAAAAAACAGAAAACCACTTTTCTTTTCCCAAGAGTTTCACTTTTTGTCTTTACCATGGTGACACAAGTTCGTGAGGATAAAAAAAGACAGCAAAAGGCAAGGCAAAGCAGTAAGGCACTCCAGTTTATTCTAATAAGCAGTGTTACTGTGTCAGTCACCATCTAGCTAAATGGTGCCCCACTTCAAATACCAGCATTATAATTTCCCAAGGAAAACAAAAAAAGTAATTCTAATATTTTTAACATTAAAAAAAGTAAAAATGCAATAACTTTGAATTAAGTCTGCCATAAATTAGAGGGCTATAGAAAAACGTATTTTAGGAAAGGCTGAGTTTCTCCTTAACAAAAGTTACAGCCTTTTTTTTTTTCTAAATTAAGTCAGGATAACTCTAGAAGGGCTTTTCATCAGTTACTCTACTGATAAAATGCTGTCTATGCAGGGCAGAGAAAGCTGAGGAAATCCCAAAGGTCTCAAAGCAACATAAAGTAAAAACCCGGTGACTGTATTAGAGTGGTCCTTCACCTGCACAATGTAAGTTTGCACATTACTTTTCTATTCAACACATGGAAGTATGAAGATGAACAGTGGCTTTTTTCACCTTTACAGAAATCAGCTCCACAACTGCAGTGAGCAGATATTCTGCAAGATGCAATGACAGCAAGGGAGGATTGAGTTTTAAGTTTAATTCTGCTGTGCAACAAAGAAGTTAAAAAACTTTCTACAGGAAGTGAGGAATTTCTCAGCATGGATGAAACGGCTTATGTCAGCTTATATTTAATATCTATTCTTATTTTTTCCCATATTTGAAAAGATTTTGTTAATGATTCTGCTTTAAGTCAGAAAATCAAGCTAGGAATAGTGTAGAGATATGTAATAGATTATCTGGGCTATCTACCTGAAATGGATCATTATTGCATTATTGCTTAATATACTCTTCAAAGAGATGGTTTCTTAAGCAATAATCAATGTCTGAATCTACGGAGCAAAAGGAAAAGGTTATGCTTGATTAATAAATGTTCTTGACTGAGTAATTCAACAGAACAAGATATGGAAAGCTAAAAGATCTTTGTACTGTGTTAGCAAGTTCACAAAAAGCAGGGAGGGTAACATCTCTGAGCCATATAAAGTAGGAGGCAGAGAAATAACAAATGAGACAGATGCTGTCAGAGATGGAAAGAGTCACCTGCAGGATAAATTATTCCATCTAACCATCTCTAGCTCAGGGACCTACAGTTCTCCCATGGGCTCTGACTTTTTTTAGCTGGTTTAGAATCTTCCATTTTTTTCTGGGGTTGTGGCACTGCAAACATACTGTAACTCATTTATATTGAGGATAATTTGATTGGGTTTTTTGTTAAATTTGTTTTGTGTCAAATGAAAACCCCGGGGATATTAGCTGTATTAATGTACAAAATTACTATCTTTTTTTACCAGTTGAATGTCATTTTGTCAACTTGGTAAAGATCACTAAGACTACAATGAGAAAAAATTATGATTTTCAGACACATCTGTTAACTCTGGGGGCTCTCCCACCTTCTTCAATACAGATAATGAACTACAAGCAAATGGAGCTCATTGGTTTCTTCCTGGTAATCCCACTGCACAAATTTATTTTACATCACCTTTGGGATGAGAGACAATCAAATGCACAAGAAAATACTTTCATAAATTGACATTCCTAGGATGAGAAATGTTTAGAAGTTTGAAGTAATTCAACAGTGGAAATAAAAAGAAGAATGCATAGTTAAGTTTGGGTCATTGTATTCAGAATACTAATTTATAGGTATTTTTTATTAAGAGGAGGTAATCCACATTTTTTTAGGTTTCCTTTTCTCAGTCTGATCTCAGTGAAAATCCGGAAGATTCCTCCCACAGTGACTTTGAACCACAAGTATGCTGACCTTTAAAAATCACAGCCCTTTGTGGTTCTGTTCTTATCTTTCCTTTCACTGACAACCATGATAGAATTGTTGGCAGACTGTCAATATCTCAGACGATGACTTCCAGTGAGTCACCGACTGTTCAACTGTTCAGATGCCTCGTTATTCAGAGTCCAGTTTCCTCCTCAAGCCTCAAGGGACCACTGGTGCAGGAAGTGAAAGGTGTTGGTTGTGATTCTGGATTGGGCACGTTGATAGTAAAGCCATCCTGCCCGAGGCAAGAGCAGCTCTATATCCAAGTGGCATTGAGTTTCACAGCTGCCACAGTGGGGTTCTGGCACATAAAACACCTGTGCTGCTTCAGGGTCCCATACTCAGGAAGGCTTTGCAGAGTATATTATTATATTGGTTTTATCCAAAGAGCAACAGAACAGGGAGGAACAAACATTTTGTGCTGCAGTCCCCACAATGAAGCCACATCTGTTCTCCCAGCTGTGGCAATGCTGTTGCAGGAGTCCCATCCGGAGGAGCACAAGGAAAGGCAAAGATTGCAGTGAAGCAGAGCAGGGCTGCAGGAGGTGCTGGGCTGTACGAGCTGGGGATGAGGCAACAAGACAGGCTGTGTCTGGGACAAGCAAGGGGAAGAAGATGAGAATATGGGGATTTGTTTAGTGAGATGTTAGGCACATGGTCACATGGGTCTGGTTTGCTTAAAAAAATGAGATGACAGAAAGAGATATTTTCTCAATAGAGCAAGAATCTGGGTCTTGAGGCAATGTAAATCAAGATATAAATGTAGCTGCTGACCATGATGCCCTAATACAGATTCACACCTGTCTTCTTAACCTCTCTTGCTAGTATTATGTCCCACTTCTGGTCCAGTCATGGCATTTTGTTACAATGAACTTTGTAGCTTCTTTGGCTTCCTATGGAGACCTAGTAATATGGTTGGATTGGTTTTTTTAGGGCTTTTTTTTTCTCAATAATCAAATCAAGACCAGCAACTGGTACTTTTGTACAACTGACTAAAAAGACTCCCCATGTTTTTGCTTTTGACATGTATAAATGAATGTAACCAGTTATCACCATTGCAAGGGACTACAGATAGAATTCACTAGGAAAAAACAAGCAAAACCCTTGTTGAAAATCCACCCTGGTGATTTTTGTATCATATATTTGTGACCCTAAAGTATTTGAACTATATTTCTTTTCATGATATTTTATAGAGGCATGCTTATAATCACACATCATTAGCTGAGTAAGAAAAGAAACACTGACTTCCTAAAGAAATACAAGAGATTTTTCAGATCTTTTTCAAAGCACAGTGAAAAGTTTCAGAAAGCCTTTTCACTTGAAAGTTTCTGGCCCAAGTCCAACCACTGCAGCTCAGGGCCATGCAAAATCATCTGCTGAGGTCAGAAACAGCAGACCCCTGCTTGTGTGACACTGTCTGAATTACCATCACAGAGCTGCTTCCAGGTCTTCTTGGGATCCTGGTGCTTTCAGTCCCTTAGTCAGAGCTACTTTGGTGTCTTCTCTGCCTGCAATTCTCATGTACCCCTTCAGACTGAGAGAGATAAATACATGGATGGGGGCACCCTTCAAAGCAAGATGATCAAGAGTGTCTTTCTAATGGCTTCCAGTGGACTTTGGAGTAGACCTTGGTGCTAGTGCCTATTATCCAAGCAGAATAAAGCCTCATGGAATTGGAGTCTAGCCATATAAAAATTGTGAGCCATCCTAGGAGGTGGCTACTATATTAACTCCACAAATTGGAAGGTCAATTCCTTTTTGTTTTTCAGGGGTAGGCATCAAAGCTCTGTGACATATTAAGGATTGTCCGCTAAGTATGATATGACAGAAAACTACCACCTGCTTCTACTTAAACCTCTAAAAAATTTGGATCTTAAGCACAGAAAAGCCCTAAAATGCTGAAGCACATCCCTGTCTCAGGGGCACTCAACAACAGCTGAAGGTGGAAGAGCCTAAAAATAGGGCCTGCCTACTCAGAGATGGCTGAAGAGAGGTAGAGACAAGTAAAAGACTTTGTAATTCAAGTGCAATGTAAGCAAAACTCATCCAGAGCCTTTGTGTTCCTGATTAACAATCAGCTCCTGAGCTGCTTGAGGAAGCTGCTGATAAACCATGGCTGGACTTTTGACCACCCTGAGCTACGTGACTTGTGTGGTTGCCTCCACCATTGCATTTCCTCCAACACCCCACACTGCTGCTTCTGGTTCTTGTGTTGTGTAGGGGATGTCTAAACTCAGCTCCGGGGTTTTTCTGCAGTGCTGTGGAGCTCCCTCTTTGTGAACTGAAGTTCCAAGACACCACAGTGCCTGGCAAAGCCTCTGCATGGCTGTTTCACCAATGGCAGATGGTGACTGCAGAACAATGTGGGAGAAAGAATGGACAGAAAAGCTTCAGCTTGAGTTGGTTGTCTTGTGTGACATAACTGCAGTTACCTTCTTTCAAGATTAGTAGGCACAATTTTTTTTCTTTAAGTGTCTCATCTGATTCTCTTTTCCTTGTTCCTCTAGCAAATTTGAGACTATTTATGTTTCTATTAATCTTCCATTAAGACATTTTTAATCTTTCATTTTATGATCTCACACTCACTTTCCTTTGATAAAACATCTTTTCTGTTAAAGCACTTCTCTGATATTTGGATATAACAGACTTCGAAACAAATTAGTCCTTGATTAGTCCTTACCTGTTTCTCCTCTCTCTCTGCCTTTCCTTAAACTTATCACAAAATTTCAGTGAAAAAACACATTTCAACTTAAAACTTGAATTCTCAAGATTAAAACATGTGCAGTGAGATTCACTACTTTTAATCTGAAATGGGGTAGACAGCAGGTAGCATTTAGGTCATTCTCTTTTTCTCAAAATTGCTGTCTGTATTTTTTTATGCTGTTGTTCTGTACCTTTGCCATATCTGTACTGAAGAACACATTAGAAAAAGAGGAAAAAGGAGGATAAAATGGATTTTTTGCCTCTCTGGTGTCATTTCTTTCCCCATTGGTTTCTGTAAAACGATCAAAGCCATCTACCAAGATAGGAGGAAAAGGTTTAAAATGGGTTTGTCCTCTGATTTCCTGCTTCTCTGCCTGAGCCTCTTTTCCTCTTTGCCATTTACAGCATTGGTAGCTTCATTAGCAAGGGATTACAACAACCAAACCTGTCCTGATTCTCCAGAGAGTGTCCTCCTTCCCTGTCTTCAATTACCAATTTAGCTACTGCTGTACATTCAAACCAGGCTCTTTTCCAGCTAGTCTGACCTGGTCAAACAAACAACAGCAGTCCTAACCTGACAGTATATGCTGGTCGAAGGGATCCCTCCTAGGTGAGCACATCCTCACCTGGCACAGAGCCTCTCCAGCCACGCCTTTGCTCACCCCACAGAGTTGCAGGAACATGGATAAAAGCCAGGATCAGGGAGACAACTGCAACTCCTAGTGCCTTGGCCATTTATAACTGGTTCTAAGTCATCTCTTGGACCTAAGGGTCATGTACCTTAGCCAAAAAGTTGTCTCCATGCCAGTCAAATTTAAACAGAAGAAACAGATAGTCTAGGTCTGCAAGTGTGTACACTTTGCTCTTCACATTCCCCTCTTCCTTCTCACCACCCAGGGGCTGAAATTTTCGTCACAGCTGACAGGCTCAGATTATGACACCACACTTACCCCAAGGAATTGTAAAATGTCTGCCTTTTCTGCATAGAAACATGGATTTGGATGCACTCCCAAAACACTGAAGGGAAACATGCAAAGATAACGCAGCTCAACAGAGAAACCCTGAGAACAATCACTCTCAGCCAGCCAAGGAAGCTGACAAAGGATTCATCAGTGACCTCTAGAAATTCAGAAAATCAGTGGTAAAGTATGCTCTGCTACCACAGCATGTAGCTCTCCAGTGGATTTTCATGAAACCAAGAGGATGCTGAAAATAGAAGGACCTCCCAACAGCCTGTTCAGCACCAAGGAGGTACCAGTTCCTTTGGGAATCTGAATAAGAAATACATAACTAGCTTACTGTATAAAGAATACAAGTACTGTAAAAGGTGGTATCAGGTCTTCTGCAGGGACCTTCTACACACATCCAGTGAATCACAGGAAATCTGCTCTATCCCAAAAAAACCCACTTCCCCTGTGTACAGCAAAGAAAATGTCATAGTCTGTTAAAATCAGTTAGTTACTGGAAATTTTTTTAGCTGAGACAAAAAAAAACCAACCCAAAACAAAAAATGAAACCAAAAAAAAAAAAAAAAACCCAAACCAAACCAAAAAAACCCCAAAACCAAAACCAAACCCAAAAAAACCCCAAAAAATCTTCACTGGAAAGAAACCACACACAATCTTGGTACATTTAAATGTTTCCTTGATTTTATAAACAAGGTTGCACTGACAGGTAAAATACCAATGTCCATCCTCTGTGCCTTTGAAAACAGCCATTAAGGAAGATTAAAACTAACATTATTTCCAGTCTAAAAATAAGCCCTGTAAAGCACTGAACTGCATGTATCTCTCAGTCATGCTTTGTTCCTTTTGCACTGCTCTGGCACGAACAGGTCTCTCAAACCAGCTCATAACACTGATCACCCTGCAAGGAGAGATAAAAGGAGTCTCTTTCTGAGAAGACTCAGAACTCTTCTCTTGTCTGTCTCACCACTGGGAAAACGAGCAGCTCTGGACACTGATTTCTGAACCCAGGAGCGTGGAGGTGGCACTGCTGCAATCACTACATGCTTCACCATGGGCAGAAAGAACAAATGAACTCAGCATCCCCATTTCTGAAAAAACATTACAGCAATTCCCAAATCCAACTTTTTTCCTATTAGCATCTGTAAATAGACCAAATAGATCAGTTCTGCTTAACAAGGCTGGTCTTGACTAAAATAGCACTAAAATTGAAAGGTCTCTAGAACAACACTGCTTTACTCATACTGATACTCTGATTTACAGAAGACAAAACTGTGAGCTTGATCCTCCCTATTTCAATGCAGAGTACCCAACAGACACATAAAAACCTTATGCTACCATCAACAATTTCTCCACAGCAGGGCAGCTGGCAGACAAATCTCTCAAATAGCTATTCAGACAGAAATAATGGAATTTAGGCAAATCCTGTACAGCCTTACATGTCCAGAGCAGAGCAGAGGGACAGAATCTTCTCCCTCAACCTGCTGGCCATGCTTCTTTTGATGCAGCCCAGGACACAGTTGGCTTTCTGGGCTGCAAGTACATATGGACAGCTTCTGTCCAACCTCTCACCCAGCAGCACCCCTAGTCCTGCTAGGCAGGGCTACTCTCAGTCTGTTCATCCCCCAGCCTGGATTGACACTGGGGTTGCCCCGATCCAGGTGCAGCCCCTTGCACTTCATCTTGTTAAACCACATGAGATTCCCGTGGGAACAGTTCTCGCGACTGTCCAGGTCCCAAGGCATTCTGTAGTTCAGGTGTGTCGACCACACCACTCACCTTGGTGTCATCTGCAAACTTGCTGAGGGTGCCCTGATCCCTTTGTATATGTCCTTAATGAAGATATTAAATAACTGGTCCCAGTTTGGACCCCTGAGGGGCACTGTAGCATGCCAGGATAGCTGCTAATATGGTCAGTGGCAAAGAGGCAGGAAGGATCTTTGCTTGAGTCCACAGAGATGTTTATTCCAGCTGTGCACGTGGAGGGTTCAGGGACAAAGACAAGACTCATGAGAAGGGTCCAGGGTTAACTATAGGGAGGTAGGGGCAGAGAGAGCATCAAGGGCCAACCATCAGGGGGCATGGGGCATTACACAGGGCAGGCAGCGTATGGGGACAAATAGGGAAATAGAGAGGGGTGGCTGAGGTGGGGAGTAGAAACATTTTGGAACAGGGATGGGCCTGATGGAGGGAGGAGAACAGGGGTACATCAGCATAACAGAACAGGGCATCCTGTGAGAGAAGCCTCTCGTGTCTCCCTAACTTGGGGAATGCCTTTCATGGTTCTTGCCTCCCAGGCGGTTCTTGGGAACGCTTGTGTGGCAGGCTCACTGGCCTCCACAGGGCACCACTTGCCACTGATGTCCATTGGGACTCTGAGCTGTTGATGACGACCCTCTGGATGTGATGGTCCAAACACTTTCTCATGCACCAAACAGTCTGCCCACTGAGTCCTGCTCTCACCAAGTTAGAGATCAGGATGTTGCAGGGGACTGTGTCAAGGGCTTTGCAGAAGTCCAGATAAATGACATCTGTATCCCTTCCCTTGTTCACTGATGTGGTCACTCCATTATAGAAGGCCACTGGGTTGGTCAGGCAGGATTTGCCCTTGGTGAAGCCCAGATCACCTCCCTGTTCTCCATGTGCCCTAGCATGGCTTCACGGAGGATCTGTTCCACATCTCCCATGACACAGAGGTGACTCAGACAGGTCAGTAGTTCNCCTAGCATGGCTTCATGGAGGACCTGTTCCATATCTCCCATGACACAGAGGTGACTCAGACAGGTCAGTAGTTCCCAGGGTCCTTCTTTGACCCTTTTTGAAGATGGGTACAGGGTTTCACTTTTTCCAGTCCCCAGGGACTTTACCTGACTGTCATGACTTTTCAAACATCATGGAGAAATGCTTAGCAAGCACATCAGTCAATCCCCTTAGGACTCTGGAATGCATCCTGTCAGATCCCATAGACTTACATATATTCAGGTTCCTCAGGTGGTCACAAGCTCAATCTTTACTCACAGTGGGAGGGACTTTGCCCCAATCCCCATCCTGCCTTCCATCCACTCAAGGTGTGGAAAGAGAGGTTGCCATTGAAGACTGAGGCAAAAAGGTTGTCGAGTACCTCAACCTTCTCTTCATCCACTGTTACCAGTTTGCCAGCACTGTTCACCAGGGGCATACACTTTCTCTTTCCTTTTCTGGTTAACACACCTGTAGAAGCCCTTCCTGCTACTCTGGGAGCCCCTTGCCAAGTTCAGTTTCAGCTTCACCTTGGCCTTCCTCACCCCATCCCTACACAACCAAACTTCATCTCCATACTCTTCCCTGGTCACCTATCCCTGTTTCCACTGCCTGTGCATATGCTTCTTTTCCTTTAGTTTTACCAGCAATTCCCTATTCAGCCATGCCAGTCTCTTGCCTTCCTTGCCTGACTTCTTGCTCCTGGGGATTGCCAGCTCTGTTGTTATTTTCATAACTTTTTGCATAGGGAAAAAGGTGCTATGAATTACACATGGTTGTGCTCCAGAGACCCCTACCAATTCAACCTACAAACCTCAGTGCTCTCCATATTTGCATCTTCTGAAAGACTTTCTGAGCACAGTGCTGGGCATTTGCAGTATTTTATGGCCACTTATAATACCATCAGATACCACAGTCTTGTTGGGCTGAAAAAGAAGCTGTGCTGGCTTAGATGTGCCCCTCTGTGTGGTGGTCAGACCCCAGTGAGCTGCCTTGTAGGGGTGACCAGAGCTGGTAACAGTGACTGTCCCCTCCAGCTTAGTGATTGCACTGGGGGAAAGCTGGGGAATGAAGGAGACTCCTGCTTCACGTTAGTCGGTTGGACAAAAGCTTCCTCCTGCATGGGCTTGGCACCGGTAGTCCCATTCCTTTTCATGCTCCCAGAAGAATGCTGACTGTCAATGTCAGTCTGTTTTGGTCTTCTCAAACCTATTTTAGTTTTGCTTCTAACAATTCTACCGAGGCCACATTTGGACAGAACCATGGAGAGCAGAGTGAGTCGATAATTCTGCTGTGGTGGCTGTCCCTCTGTGCTGCTACAAACTCTTTTAAACCACACTGCTCAGAACATGTGGAAATTATGTGCAGTCATCCAGGAAGCTTTTCATTTGCTATTCACTTCCAGCAGCAGGAAAGCCTTTCTCAGCTTTCCATTTTAAACATCAAATCAAACTAAGTCTGAAGATTTTTGTTTTCCTATGCAAAATGAATGAATAATTAATAGGCATGGGATTTCTCTGTGTAGTTCCCATCCCTGAGGAATTAGATGGAGTCCTTGAAATTCAAAACAATTAATGAACACAGGATGTGCAGTCTCTGCATGAATATTTTGGATTATTCCACATCATATTCTGCCAATAATCCCACTGTTGCTAAAGCACACATCCAAAACTCAAAAGTTATGGCACAAGTGATGATGATACATTTCCAATAATGCCCCAGATGTTATCACCTTTAATTTCAATGCAACACTGGCAACAATACACATTCAGCATGTATTACTGTGGCTGTAAGAGAGTCATTAGGGTGGGATGCAAATATTTGAAATGAACAATGGACAAAATTTGGCAAGTGCTAATAGAACCATTAAAACATCTGAATAACAAGAGAGATGTTTACTGTTCCCCACAATGGAAGGGTTTAAAACTATTCAGACCCTGAAAATTAAGCTCTATGTGCTGTTCAGGAAACACAGCAGTGTTAGCACTGCTATATTGCAACCCAGCCTCTCAGCCACATTCTTACTGCCCATGCAGGGGTCCCAAGATGATGACTGTTCACTGCCCTATCAATTTATAAAGGGTACCTTGGGATAAACCCGGTCTAAACCCAAGAAATAGAAAGGATAGGATTAGTTTACAGCTAACTATTATGGCTCCAGTCCTGGCCTTCTTCACTGTAGACTCCCCACTATTTTCAAGCACAGATTCCTTTACAAAAACCCTCAGTCTGGAAATAGCTTGTTTGAATATTAAAAATATTTTGTAGCCTGTTGGTATCCTTGCTCTAAGGTAAAAGGATATCCCCTTCTCATCTGGAAAGTGCATGGCCACACTGGCCTTATTCCAATTCCTAGAGAACATGTACTGATAACACTTATGTAGAAGTATAAATTTGTTTCAGTGGCTTTTGCAAGCTGAATGAACTCAAATTCCCAGAAGATCTAGTCTGTTTCTTCCCAGCTGTAGATGTTATAAAACAAATCCTAGCAATTAATAAGTAAACTTCAAAAAGGCTTGAAGTTGCTTTCAATGGAAAATCAAATGTTTGAAATTTTTTTTCAGTAATCAGCTCCCTGATGACATAAAACTGATCTGGAAATCTCACAAGCACTGTCATTGCAAGGTCAACAATTCAAGCCTGAGATGTCATTAAGCCAGCTAATGATATCTTGATGGCTGCTCCTGATAGTAGAAAATGAAGATGGATATAAAAGAAAAAAAGCATCTTTAGAGTTGAAGAGAAACAAAATATCTCCCTCTGTTAAGAAAACAGTGGCCCAAAAAAACAGAGATATCCAAGAAGTATCCCACCTGAGAAGAAAACCCTTCTATTTGCATTCATAGTTTTGTAGATACCAGAAAAATCAGAGAAGAAACTTGGAAGAAGTACCAGAGATATGAAAAACTTTGACAATTTTGTTCACATTCACAAGCATAATCAGTGAGGAGACAATAATTCACAAATTCTTATATTTCTGATGAATATGCTGAACATCTGGAATTTACTCAGCTCTGACTTTCAGAACTGCTGCCTTTCGACTTTGAGATGAAAGCTTGAATAAGTCACCAAGTAACTCAGACTGGCTCATCTGTTTTCCCCTAGCCTATTTCTTACCACATGTCTCATGAAAGACATTAAACACATACAGACTGCAAGGAATCAAAATACCAGATACTCCTGCATAAATGTGCACGAGTATCTCAGTGAGTCTTTTGGAAAAAGGGAATGAATACTGGTTGATTTAATTAGGAATAAGAATTGCAAAATATATTAGAGTTCTCTGGAAACTGTGGTCTGTGCTCACAAGCCTGGTGTTCCAGCTACTGTTTTGTGGAGCCTAGGTGAAAGGAATGCTTCTTTGTGGGCCTAGGTCACCACCTTAAGTGGTTCTCTCCCTAAGACATATCCTAAATGTTGCCGTTATTGTTTTGTGACAATTAAGCTTTTTATGAACAGGAACTTGTTTCATACAGTTCGCTTATGCCCAGAAGGAGAAACCTCACTAGTTTTGTGATCATTTTCAGCAGCAGTGCCCCTGAAGATGGCCCATTTGGAAATGACATTATTTCATACTGCTGCATAGCAGCAATTGGCACCCCAGTCAATCAAAGATACTACTCAAGCAAGATAAAATAGCCAACACTCACAAGGAGAAACAGATTTCTATCCCAAAATATACCTCTGCAGAGTACCTGTTGTATTGCATTTAATCTAATTTACTAAAGGAGAGATGAACCCCTTTGCTGCAATCAAGCTATTTTTAAAAAGAGATTGGTGATTCAGCTGAATGGTGACTAAACCACTGAAAAATTTCCCCTGTCAGCTTGTGTGTATAAAAAGATGCTTTGCTGGAATGTATCATCTGCAGATGCCACTATCTTTTTGGTGATTGGGGGTTCTCCAGTCAAACTATATTACTTTAATTATTATTTAAAATTATATGCATATGAAGCTTTTAGCACTTTTCAGAGAGGCACCAGGTCATACAATAGAGCTGTATTGGGTTTGCATGGCCAGGTTTTGGTCACAGTTGGGTCTAGGAGTGGCTTCTGTGGGCAGTTTCCAGAAGCTTTCCCCAAGTCCAACAGAGCCAATTCCAGCTGGCTACAAGACAGACCCACCATAGGAGCGAGACTGTGTGACAGGAACAGCTCTGCAGACACCAAGGTCAGTGCAGAAGGAGGGGCAGGAGGAGCTCCAGGTGCTGGTGCAGAGATTCCCCTGCAGCCCATGGTGAAGACAATGGCGAGGCAGCTGTGGCCCTGAAGCTCACGGAGCAGAGATCCACCTGCAGGCCCTGCAGGGGATCAACACTGAGGCAGGCGAATGCCCAAAGGAGGCTGTCACCCCACGGGAAGCCCAAAGGACTCCTTTTGGAGCCATTTATGGAGGACTGTCTTCCACAGAGGGGAACCCCGACTGGAGAGGGGTAGAGTGAAGAGTCATGACCCTGAGGAGGCTGGAGTGGCTGGGACAAGGACTGACCACAGCCTTCACTCCCCATCCCCTGAACCACTGTATGGGAAGGAGGTAGAGAAAAACAGGAGTGAAGTTATGCCTAGAAAGAAGGGAGAAGTAGGGGAAGGTGTTTCTAAGATTTGGGGTTATTTCTCATTTTCCTACTTGGCAATAAATTAAACTAATTTCCCCAAGCCAAGTCTCTTTTTGCCCATGATGTAACTGGTGAGTGATCTCTTGCCATCCTTATCTCGGCCCACAAGCCTTTCACTGTATTTTGTCTCCCCTGTCACTCCACTCCCAGCTGAGGAGGGGATTGACAGAGTGGCTTCAGTGGGTACCTGGTGTCCAGACAGCACCAACCCATCACACAAGCCACAACAGAGAGAATGTAAAACAGGTATTGCACAAGATCATTAGCTGAAACTGCTTGTTTAATTTACTTTATATGAACTGAATATATCTTCTGAAAGGCTAAACAGAGAGACATTCCCATGAACAGAAAAGCAGAGTCATCCCCCATTCTGACTGTTAGTCTGCAACTCAAAAGATGCAGGTTGAGCTGCTTGCTTTTCTGCAAGCTGCTGCCTTTGGCAGGTAAAGGATTAAATCTACGGGCTAGAGATGACTCTTATGCCTCCTACAGCTGTTCCTGCCTGCAAACTTCCAGTAAATATAGCAGAATAAGGAGGGGAGAAGGTGAGTTCTTCATTTACATCAGCAGAGGGAAAGAAATTAGAAGTGTAAAGTAAGCTAAACTGGAAACGAAGTTGAGAAACAACTATTACAGTCCCTTGAGTAAGGCACTTAATTACTCTATAGGTCCTTGGAAACTGCCTTCTAGGGACTTTAGCAAAAGCTCACGTTCATGACATTTTTCAAGATGTAAGTTTGGAATATAATAATCCTGGCACTTCACTAGTGGGTTTGCTTGGTCCTGAAAAACTAATTTCCTAGGAAACTACTTTTTAAGATCTACCTGTAGTTCTGTCTGGTTTCTGTGATGATTTACAAGACTAGATAACCCGTTTGCTTGTCATGGTGAGAGAGCCTTAGAGAGCACAGATGAACGTTTGTCCTTCTCTTCACCTTCATTTAAAAATCTCCCAGTTTATGTCAGTGAAACTTGTTACACATTTAATTAGCTATCTTGTTGATGCAGAGTTAAAGACAGTTTAGTGAATAGTCTGTCTATTATTTCTATCCTCATAAGTCAATAATGAAAATTATGTCGCTCAGAGGACAGCATATGCAAATAAATGTGCATATGATAGACTGCAAGCAGAATTCACTGGCATCTAATAGGTGTTTAATTGCTTTGGAGTGCTACTAAAAAAAAAAGCAATATTATTAGGACGTTTTTCTTGCAAATGGGTTTTAGAAGCATACGGTCAGTGCTATATAATCACAGTCTTATAATTAAAACTAAATAGCTTAGAAATTACAAGGTAGAAGAAAATAAAAGCTCAGCAGCAAAGTATATGTATGGCTAAATATGGATTAGTGTGTGGTGCTTGTGGGTGCACCTAAATGCTGTGCTCCAGCACTACACCTGCCAGGAATTACCATTAGGGCTTAGGAGGAACTGTTGGTGTCTAGGGAAGCCTCAGGGAAACGAATTCTTAGCTGGGGCTGGCATGAGTACAAATTAACCAATTAAGGTACCTGTATCAATATAAGCATCCTGACTCATTGTTTAATGGGATAATTGGAATTCTGTAGAGGAAATAAAGTTGATTACAGGGATCAAACAGAGGGAAAGCTCTCTAAGCATTTCTCTCTCACTTGTGACAAGCTGTAGCTTATGAGGCTGCTGACATGGAACAAATAACAGTATGGGGAGTGAAAGGTCAGGTCATTACTTTTTAGTGCTTACAATAAAATTGCGTACATGCTTGTCTGTGAAGAAATAGAAAAAGCTCTTCATGTTTAAGAATAAACATGAAGTCTATATTCCAACTTTTTGTATGTACCTAAATTCCCAGAACATCCTGATTTTACTGGATAAATTGTTCTTGGTATAATGCAATTCAGCAGACTTTCCCATCATTTTACATGCATCTAGAAAATAATTTACAGTACAATCCTAGGTGTCTACTCCTTGGTTTTGATGGGTGGATTTGCCTATGAAAGCATATGATGAACAGATGGTGGAAGAGAAAAAGTCAAAGAGATGAGGGGCTAGTTGGGTTCTTCAATCCAAGGAAATGAGATGCAGGTGATTTACTCTCTATAAACAGAAAACAAACTGATCTCCAGAGAGAAGGAAGAATGAAAGGGAAATTCATTGTATGCTCAGGAAGCAATCTATCACAAAAGGTCAGCAGGCCTTTTACCAGAATACGTTTGAAGAAGAAAATGAAAAGGCTTCTGTGGCTTATTGTGTCCAAATGTATGATTTCCTTTGAAGGATTCAAAACATTTTTGTCCAACGGAAATCGAGGCCTGTGTAGCTTCTCTTGCATGTTTCTGAAGAGTAAGCTGATTATTTGGGAGAAAAAAAAAAAAGAAAAATCAAGTGCAATAAAAGACCTGGCGTTATCTTTTCTTTATGTGTCAGATGAAAGTTTAGGGTGCACAAGACTTGTCACATTTTATCTGGGATATCAACAAAAAAACAATAAAGAATACCTAACACCTTATTTATTTATTTATTTCCATTCTCCCATTTCTATTTTTTTTTTAACTTAAGTCTGGCAGCCACCTTTGGAGATGGAGTTAAACTGAAACTATTTCCTAAAAAACTGGAAGGTATAGTATCCATTATAAAATATGGTTATATGGTATCCAGAGTCCCAATACAGTTGGACTTGATGATTTGTAAGGTTTTTTTCCAACCTACATGATTCTATGAATTTTGTACATACTCTCTTGGGAACGACTGACTGTGCTCATGGATTTGTGATTGGACCCAGCAGATTCCTCAAAAAAGGCTTAGAGTCAAGCCTGGGCCCTTTCTCATCTCCCACATTGCACAGGATAAAGTGTATCACTACTTGGTCTAACCTGGAGATAAACCTGGGCTGCCCTGCCTGCAAACCCAGCTCTGCACCCAGGACAATTTGTCATTCAACAATTTCACCAAGATTTGGTCAGCATGTTTTCTGCACTGGGCCACTGTGATGCAGTGTGTTTCTCCCTAAAGTCTGTACAAACTATTGCTCTCTGGGCTCAGGAGAAACACTTGTGGGGTATATTTTTTCTATATACTGGAAAAAAAATCCATTTACTGGAAAATATACTGGATTTTCCATGTTTTCCAGTATATTTCCCTGGATTTACATTGCACTGTTTACTTTCTAATTCCTGCAGTTACTTTTTGCAGGGCACAGGTCTTTAAAGGACTCCAGCTGTAATGAGCTGTATTCCTCAGGATGCAGATCTTCCATTGGTAAGTATAAGAATCCTATAGTTCAGTTTTGGAGCTGCAGGAGCAGCTGGGAA
>VZTN01028571.1:88737-133487 GCA_013400515.1 Erpornis zantholeuca
CCAGGGGGAGGCTGACAGCACAGAGGCCTGTTCCTCAGACCTGGGATGTAAACTGTGACATCAATCTATAGCTTGTGGTGTTTGGTTCTTCAGTGATGAGAGTGCACCACAGAGCAGTTACTGTATTTCCAAGGGAGGGAAATCCAGCCTGACTTGGTTTTGTCATAAGTGATTAGATTTTATAGCGTGCTTATGTACTTCTCCTAATCAAATTAGCATGTTGGCTCAAAATCAGCCTAGCAGAAAAGCTCTCATTTTCTTACCCATTCTGCTTTATTTATCACCTGGAATTACCAAAGTTTTGAGGTTTTCTTTTCTCTCTGACTAGACCCAGTTCTGCTTTGCTTATAAAATTTGAAACATTCATTGCCCAAGGTTGCAAGAGCAATGAATATTTATAATCCCATCTTTCCAGCACACTCAGAGGTGTCTCACAGTGTGACTTCACGTTAGAAATGTCCCACCTGTGGGGATCACTCAGAAAAACACAGATTACAAGTCTGTCCAACATAGAACAAGGTCAATACCCAAATTATGGGAATTATCACCTTAAAAAAGGCTGCATATCTGATGATGCACTGCACCAACACTGATTTATAGGTGCTGTACTAGTGACTCTCCCCTGTGAAGACAGAATTTCAGCTATTAAGTTACAACATTATTCCCTCGTTCTTTTTCTGAGGCTTCTCATGAATCAGCTGCAAACTGTATAATGCACTCCTCTCACCTTTTACAAAGGTAGCCCCATCTCCAACAGCAAGAAATGAAAAAAGGGTTTCTCACCTGGCTTCAGAGTGCAGGGAAATATTATAGTTTAAAGAACATTGTGACTAGTGCTAGTGACAAAACACAGGCAGGACTCCAGCAATGAGAACTGCTTAGAAAATACTGCAAATGAGACTTCCTGACCCTGCAGGCACCTTCTGTTAATTCGCTGCATATATGAGTCTTTTTCTAGGCTGAGGCCACACTTCAAAAAACCCAACACCCATCCCATTCGTCTCCAAAAATACAATTAAAGCTTAATGTTAATTCAGATTATTTTCCTATTCAAGACGGAGCTATGAGGATTACAGTCAGTTTTAACACTTGTCAGGAAAATATGGTTCCTTCCACTTTGCAGACAGGCAATTAACGTTCTGCAGCAGCACTGAAATTAGAAACTATCTAGAGGCCATTTTAGGCCAAGAAAGTTTTGCCATTGATTTTAATGCATCAAGATGTAACATATTCTCCAGTATCCTGCCCTTTCCTATTTTTCCCAAACTTTGGGTGAACCATTAAATTGAAGCCTGCCCTGTAAATCCCATAAGCTATTAATGTAGTTCCCATAGCTGGAAGATAGATTAATGACCTGAGACTTCTGTAGAATATTTGCTACTTCAGTGCAAATTAATATCATATTTTATCCTCATTTTATACCCACATCCAGCACTTCCTTCTGCAAAGGATACCAGAAGGAGCTGATTATTTAAATGCCAAGATTCTAAATCTTATCTTCAAATTTTTAATCAAACAGTTTAACATGAGTCTTAAATTGCTGCATTTCCATTTTTCATCCTTCTCTCACCTCATTTTTCATGCTAAGAACAAAGAAAAAATTTAAAACTCAGATGTGTTTAGGAGGGGGTTTTTAATACTAATAAAGTTTTTTAAATGCTTTGTCTTTTTTGGGACTCTTGTTTTCCTCCACACCTTGAGCTGGGACTAAATACAAATGTCTTTCACTTCACCCAGGTCTAAGTTCTCAGTTTTAAAAAAGGTAGTTTTAAATTTTCTAGGTATTGTATGCTATCCTGCAAATGATAATTTTGTCCACAGTCTCCTATCTTTTTTTTATATTTTAAATTAAATTACCAATTCTTTCACTGCCTAAAAGAACATTTTTACTAAACACATTTCTCTGACACTGAATGCAATTTCTGGAGAAAGCAAAATCATGAAAATATAAAAATGGCTTGAGACACGTGATTAGTTCTAGAAAATTGTGGTCAGGCCTCCTTTCTGTAGCAATAAAAATATATGGCAAGGTCTCCATCTCCTCAGGCAACCACAGCAGGCTATTAGAGGAAATAGAAGTGGTAGTGGGGGAAAAGACGAAGTTGTTTTCTCTTACTGTTCCTTCTTGCCAGCACTTTAAAAAAGTTTCATCTTTATTTGTAAACAGTAAAACTAGGTTGAAACTTCAAACTAACAGCAATTTTTTTCTTTCTTTCTATACTTCAAACCCTCAATAATAATACTACTCTTAATAAAAAGAAAAAATGTTATGAAAATCACAGAAAACAGCAGTTTGGAATGAAACTATACATTTTATTTTCTGTCTATATTTGCTATTAGAAGAAATCTATGAAGAAAACATAGTCCCCTTACAAAGTTTTTATTGTTGAATCCTTCTGCTCTGTTTTGGCCCCATCATTACATATCAAATCACAGGCACATCCCAAATTTAATGCAGACTTGCAAACACATTCACTTACACTTGATCAAGCTGCCTTGTAAACTTCATTAGTTGGTATTGAGGATTGCTGTGTTCAAAACACTATTGGGGAGCATATTTCAGACTCTCACCCCTCCCTTGATTAGAAATGTCCTTTATATCCAGTCTTCACATATTTGAAACTGACTGTGTCATTTGTAGGGGACCTACAGGGAACATCTCATTCAACTGGCTGACACTTCAGGGCTGACTAAAAGGTAAAATACGTTGTCTCTAAATTACTCTTAAATGCTGACATGCTGGGGACATCCACCACCACTCTTGTAAGTCTGTTCCAGCATTCGACCACCCTCTTGGCAAAGAAGTGCTTCCAAATGCCCAGGCTAAACCTCCCCTGGTGCAGGTCAGCAGTCCCTCCTGACTGCAGGAGCTGTATCTGCCAGGTTAGTGGTTCTTCTCTCCCCTTCTGCCACCCCCTTTTCCAGCTGTGCTAATTCTCACCGCACTTCAAAGCAGCTGATGCCATCCACAGTTCTCTTTCCTCCAGCAGCTGATCTCTTCCTTGTCCCTGTATGCATGCTTCTGGACTGAGCTTCCTGTGGATTGACTTTTCCATGGATCAACCTGCCATGTCCTTCTGTTCAACGAGGAGCTCTGATTCTGCCTGTCTTCTCCTCTCTCATGCATAATTTTCTCAGTGTCCATCATGGTCTCACCATTTGTGTGACCATGCTGTGAGTCCTTCCTTCCAGCTTGTGAATATACACTTGGCAGAAGGTTGGGTTATGTTCTGAGGTTCAGTTCAGTGAAATAACCATGAGAAAATACAGGTCAAGGCAGAAAACAGAGCAAGAAGTCAACAAGTGTTACAGAAGATACCATGAAGGCGGACCAAATTTCACAGATGGTTAAGAGGGAGTGATCTGAAGATGGCCAAAGTGGAAGGTTTAGATTGGCTATTAGGAAATCTTTATTCACTGAAAGTTAGTAAACATTGGAACAAGTAGCACAGGGAAGGTATTTAAAATATTTAAAAGTGTGGATGTGACACTTAGGGACATGGTTTAGTAGGGGACTTGGGGTTAGGATAATGGTTGGACTTGATGGTCATTTCCAACTTAAATGACTCCATGATTCTATGGAAACTCATATATAATGGAGGGGAGAACAAAAGACATTTTAAAGAGTAAACCCTTGCTAGGTCCCAGGGACTGCTAAATTATTGGCTAGGTAACCCTTTCAGAAACACCAAGTTCGGATACAGAGGTAGCAAAAGAGTCTTGTGAGGAAAAGGTAATCAGGGTACAAAATTATTTGAGTAGACACTGAGAGATAAAGGTAGGTGATCAAGATAAATTGGAGAACAGGCATGGAAAATGGAAGGGAGAGGAACAAAAGGGGAGAGCTGAGTTGCTGTTGCTTGAGCTCTGCACCTGGTCACCACAATCCATCCTATCTTATTGAACTCAATTCCTATTTTCTGTGTAAGGTGTTGGCTTTGTCTACCATGGGAATTTTTGCACAGACCCTTTGTTTGAGAAATAGCTTTTAAGTTAGAAAAGAGAGATAAAAGCTTACAGAAGCAAGAGAAGTAGCAATGTATGGAACATGAAAAAATTCAGAATGACAAACTCCTCCTGTCCTGGTTTCAGCTGGGACAGAGTTAATTTTCTTCCTAGTAGCTGGTACAGTGCTGTTTTAAATTCAGTACCACAACAATGTTGATAGTACACTGATGTTTTGGTTGTTGCTAAGTAGTGTATACAGCACAGCTGACCCAAACTGACCAAAAGGACATTCCACACCATAGAACATTGTGTCCCCTACATGGACTGGGGCAGTTACCCAGAGAGGAGCTGATTGCAGCTCAGGGATGGGCTGGGTACCAGTCAGTGGGTGGTGAGTATTCATCTTTTTAGGTTTTATCTCACTCTCTCCCCCTATTATTTTTATTACTATTATTGTTATATTTTACTTCACTTCAATTATTAAACTGTTCTTATCTCAACACATAGGTTTTACTTTTTCCCCCCTGATTCTCTTTCCCATCCCACTTGAGGCAGGCTGGGGAATAAGTGAGCATCTGCATGGGACTAGTTGCCAGCTAGGGTTAAACCACAACACACCCATAAAATCCTATCCAGACCGTGCTGTCTATTGTTATTATTTCATTGGTGCCCAAGTTGCTAAGCCTTTTGGCAGGGAAAATCAGAATGCACTTGACTCCACTCTGCTGTAGCCAGCATGCTTCCAGTGCCCAACATAATTATTTTAATGCCAGCTCGAGTACCACTGCACTGCAGCACTGCCATACTTTGTCTCAGCCAGGGAGAGATAGAGCTAAACAACTACTCAAAGCTTCCCCTTCTTTTGTCCTAGAGGTGACACTATGAGCAGCACTTACAAAAAGAAATAAAAAGAAATAAATTGGCAGTAGTATTGCCTCTGAGATCTCAGTAACTCTAACTGTAATAATCCAAATAAATTAGATAGTTGGAAGAATCAACAGAAGCTTTCATAAAAAATGCAGTGACCCAAGCTATCCTATCTAAAATACTGACCAGGAGAAGGAAAGGGAAACTAACTAAACCAAAATCACGTTCCCTAACGTTACACGTGACATGGTGTGGCATGACTTCTCTGATGTGCCAAACTCGCAAACAACTGCCCAGTTTAGATGTTATTAGTCTGCTGACACCTTGTCTGTCTTAATTCTGCCATTTCCAAGCAGAAATAAAGTCACAGCTCTAAAACATGGTGTGGATACCCACGCACTGCACTTGTCTTTCCAATGGAGCCTTCCCAACAGATCAGTTTACAAAGGCCAACCCCATTTGGCTGGTATCATTCTCTTGAAATCTAAACTGTTTGAAAAGATAAATTATTGTTACTACATGCATAGCACCTGTCATATTTTACCCACTGAAATGTGCTGAAATGTAAAAAATACATTTCCAGCGACTGTCAGGGAAGGAAGGATTGGTGTTGGCTGCCACTAGTGACAAGTCCCTTCCTCCAGCCTATAGCCTGAGTTGTGCAAAGCCCTCATGAAGATTTATCCACATCCTTTATCAGACTTGAGGAAAACCTCGACCTGGGCTCTCAGGTACTTGCTACAAATTCTTTCAACTTTAACCTGCGAAATAGATGCTGTCTTTTGACTGTTGGCAATTAGTGCAGTGTGAGAGTATGACAAGAAGGAGACTCTGGGCTCTTGTTCAGCAATGAAACTGCTGCTCTCAGTTTGTCAACCAGCCAGGGACAAACAGTTTGTTGTGCAAGTGTTTCCATTTTACTGAGCAGATCCCCAATGCCACACTACAGCTGGCAAACAGCAGAAACAGAAGTAGCTCCATTAAAAGCATGTGCTGCACTCCAGCCTTCTATGGGACACACTTCCCACGTGCATCATCTTCACTCTGGCTTCCCCACATCACTTCCCCACATTCACTCTGGATTTTCCACATCCCCACATTTGCCACCACAACCTTAAGAATACCAAGTTTGAAGGTTTTCAGCCTACTGAAGAAAAAACACATTTAGCATTCACACAGTGAGAAAGCTGTCTTTTCCAAAATGTTACATTCAAGACTGATTCAGAATCATAATGGAATGAGACCTCAGCTGAGAAAAGGGAGAAGATGAAGTTAATTAAAGTGCTGTCCAGCTGGAACTTGAAAATTCTTCAATCAAGGAAATATATCATACCCTGCCTCTTCCCATGTACATTGAAAAATAGCAACTGCTGTGGATTTAATTAAAACTTAGGCTTAGTTTTTAGTTAATACTCTTTACTTGATTCATTATTATTCAGTCAAGATGCAAAGTTATGACCCTCATCATGAAAAAGAATGTTTTCCTACATTATGATAACCTATGAGATTTTTTTTGTTGGTTTTGAATTTAGGCACATTCTTATAATACCTGGGTAAATCTGGAGAACAGAAAAGTGACTAGCTCAGCTGGTTTAACTTGGCCATTTGGTTTAGAGGTGGAGATTTCTGCTTGCTCTGTTTTGCTCAATAAATTTTCATAGTTTCTCAACAACAAATTTGAAATTGTCTTATTTAGAGACAGAAACTCAAAGATTGCACAAAACTCTTTCTCCATCAAAGCCCATAATCCAAATTCCTTCACTAGTGAGGAACTGTGCCGCAGCTAAAACAAACGCACCTTGTAGCAGCAATGTATTAATTTTAATCTCTCTCTGGTTTCCTCATCACCTATAGAATCCAAATCCCAGCTCACCAAACACACCTGTACATAATTTTAAAAAGATTCAAACACATTTTTTCTCCCAGCTACAAGCACGACTCAGAGGTCTTTTGGCATCAAGAGCAGTAACATTTATACCAGCATCCCTCAGCTGCAGTGCCACATTATGAATAAAGGATGAATTCAAAATCACTGCAGGGGTGGATATCTCAACCTGCAGTTGCTCTCTCAACAGGGCAGACTGCTCTAAGCTGGTCCCATGCTCCAATGGTGTAGACCCAAGTCAGGTGGGCTTTGCATGGTTGCATACAGTCTTACACTAACAAGGTTCTGCTGATTTTAGAAGCCTTTTGGAGAGCTTGGATCAAGATGGGATGGTACGTGGCCCAGGCTAACAAGATGCTCCAGACATTAGCTGATCTCATCCTGGTATCTGCACTGCCCTTTCAAGCATGGGTGTGCTGGAGCCAAAACCACTCCACATCAATCAGTTTTCACACCTGAACATGCTTCCTACCACTCTCTATGCAGATATATTGGATTCACTTTGTAAACTGAAAATAAATCCTCCTTGATAAAAAAATCCTACTTGATAAAATCTAGGAGCTAAAGCTACTCCTTGACTGTCTGCCTCAGTGGCTGGGAAAAATAGCAGAACAGCCACATTAAAGACTTACAGCCTGCCTTCAGTGACCAGCATTCAGCAGTAGAGGAATCTTTTTACCCTTCTAACTTAACTGCCCACCCAAACTCATACAGAGATGCTGTGTTTCTTACTATAGCCTCTGTTAGGGCAGTGTAGAGCACGAGCAAAGTCACTGGGCCTCCCTCCTGAATCAATATAAAATACCAGGCATGGTCTTTGAAAATGCACATACTAAGAAGACTGAAGTTAAGGTGGAAACATCCACCTTAACCTGGAGATGCAACTAACATAACAAAATAGGTTTAGGGTTTGTAAGAAAGGGGTAAATGAAAGAAAAACTTATATCCAGTAGTTATCTGGGTTCCCACTGGGTGGTTGTGTAAGTACCATCCTTTCAAGTGTAATCTGTAACCCCAGCAACCCAGATCTTTTTAAAGG
Organism: Erpornis zantholeuca; assembly: GCA_013400515.1. Lineage (NCBI taxonomy): Eukaryota > Metazoa > Chordata > Aves > Passeriformes > Timaliidae > Erpornis > Erpornis zantholeuca. Next base: position 96,477 of record VZTN01028571.1, read on the forward strand.
GGGCAGGATTGGAAAATAAGGTCTCCACTCCTCACAGCCTGAGATAACCATCACAAAGTAACATAGGCTTAGGCGGGGAAACACATCTGGTAGGAAGGAGTCAAGGAGAGGCTGAGAAGGCTGCAGAAGGGTTAGGGTCAGGCAGGTGAGGAAAGGAAAATGCTCTCTGATGCCTACACACCTGCAAATGCACCACTGCTCACTTACAAGGTCTGTTTTATTTTAAATCTTGGTTGTATGATTAACCTAAGGGTTAAATAAATTAAAATGTGGTTAAAAAAAATAGAAATAATCCTAAAAGAGGTTTCCCTCCATAAGCATTAGGATAGAAATGAGGAAAGCTAACAGACAGCTGCTGCTCTTTATCCTCCTGTCCCACTCCCCACCCCAGCAGTTACAATTTTATGTCACATCAAAGATTCATAGAGTATGGATTTAGATGCAAGAAAATGCTACCTAGATTTTAGAGAGACCATATTCTTCATATTAACAGATTTTAGTATTTGTGGTTTTTCATTGTTTCATATTCTTTGCAAAATGAAAGGAGAAAATCTCACTATACTTCCTTAAATAAAAAGTTTTCTTTTGATGTTTTCTGTCCGGTAGACAAACTCACATAATGAAAGAACATGCAATACAAACAAATCCCCAAGTTTAACTTAAAACATGGTGGATAAATCCACAGAAAACCTCATACAGTATTGATATACATCTATTCAACTTTTAGAAATATGTTTCCATGTGTCTAGGATAAACCAGAAAAACAGATAAAAGACTCAGCACACCTATTAATGTTTAAAGAAAAAAAGAAAAAAAAACCTAAAAGAAAACAACTAAATCCATTAAGTGTGGGAACTGAAATGAACAAATTAGTATTCCTGAAAATAATTTTTCACATTCATAGTAGTGCAGAAAAACTAAATTTAAGGCAATGTGATAGAGGACAGGTAATTTACACACCTCCTTCTAGAGCAGGGCGTAGGGCTGACAGGTACACATGACATAAGAGAAAAGAAAATGTAACACTCATTCAGCAAGACGCCAGGAAGATCCACACAGAAAAATGCTTCTCTCTCTGAATTGCCTAGTGCAGTCTTTGAATTTTCAGTAGTCTTATTTCTTGTTAACCTGCATTAATCAACAAAACCCAACTCACTGCCTGCTTTAGAGACCCCAGAGGCACATTCTGACCTGTGATGGTGAAGCCTTGCCACCAGGCTGCAGGAAGCAGAGGTGGGGCAGCAGCACAGCCCCTGCACCAAGGGCACGCACAGAGCAGGGTCAGTGCACCCACAACAATTCACGGCGGTGTGGGTTGGAATTAAGAACCACCATGTAAACAGTAACCCAAAAAATTTTGGTCCACAACACACACACTCACTACTCACACTCAGATGAGTCTGAATGTACACAACAAACATTTGCCAAGTGTCTAGACAAGCATTTCTGGTGGTATTAGCTGAGCAAATTTGCAGTGAGTTTGCACAAGCTACAACAGAGCTGTGAATATCAGCCTGGAGAAGGCCAAAAGAGGTAACAGATTAATCCCATTGAGTCAATTTCCATCTTTAGGGTAACACAGTGGGTCAGGCACATCCACACTAGAAAATACTTCAAAAAAAGAACAAGAAACAAAAAGATGATAAGATGTCTGTACACAACACCGTGCTAACCAATATGTTAGGATAACGGCAAGCTCACATTCTACTTGCTTCAGTTTTCCATTCCTCACTGAATTAAGTAGCTAGAAGGGATGGATGATACCATGTGGAAGAAATAAGCAAATCTAAAGAATAAAACGAGGAAAGCCAGAAGGAGAAGAGAGATGACCAAGGGAAGGTGGAACAACTTTTGCCAATTCACTGACCTTGCTATATTCTGTTGTATTTTTAAAAGATAATTTTTCCCTTAAGAAATACTCATAATTGGCCACATGCCTCGATGAGTCAAAAAGAAGACACACAGGCACTCAACAGACAGGGAGATTTAATATATTGCCATTGTTCTCTGGAATTTATTTCAGATAATGAATGTTCCAGAACAGAATTCTTTTCCTTTGGTCCAAATCTTACAGAAAATATTTAGCTTAAACCAGTTGGCTAATGTATTCTCATAACCGTGTACCTTTGACAGTAACATCAGCAGCTAAAAATCCATGAAATAAACAATATAGGGAAAATTAGGTCATCAGTCATACTATGAAATGAAAAATGCAATCAGAGCTACTTTTAATAAATGCTCACACAGCATTTCTGCACTTCTGGGTTTCTTATACAGAAGATTTGATGTTGCTAAGTATTCGATGTTGAATTTTTATTTCCAAAAGAAGTTATAAATTAAGCAGCCTATTGTGCTTAGAGTAAGGTTATGATCACTGTACTATATGTCAAGTCATTCTTTCAGACTTTGTGCTAAAAATACAACTTTGTGAAAATCCTTGCTACTGCTAACAACCCTGTGAAGTTCTTTGAAGTGCAGTGTGGCTGTCAAATATGTCAGTTGCTGAGGGAGCCTCTCATGGTGCTGAAGAATGAAATACTTGATTTGTGAGTCAGGAAAAGTGGAATAGAGACGTGCTGACACAGAATTGAGCAGGTTCAATAGCCTGATCTTGAGCTGGGTACGCAAATGTCAGACGCCAGAAGTAGATCAAAGTGCCCCAGGTTGCCGTGAGCTCTGTGTGGCACATTTGGAGCCATTAGAGAGTCTGTCGCTGCACTGCACCGCAACCACACAGAAGTCTGTGCAGAACAGAGGCCAAAATGCAGGAGGAGGCATTAAGGGAGAAACACAGTGAGACGAGGGTTGGGAAAGACAATCTGAGCAAACCAAATCAATCAGAGGGACCTGTGGCTTGAGGCATCCTGCAAGACCTTAGGTTGAATACAGCTTCTCTGGCACACCCAGCCACACCTTGTAGTACTGCTGTTTGGGGATGACATCTCACAGCCTCTCCCCAGAGATATAGTCTTTACAGGGTGAAAGAACAAAGCCTCAAATTCAGGTTGTCAGGGCCAGTTCCTACTGTTATGCACTACATGCAACATCTGAACTCTCTGATTACAACCCTGTTATGTTAACCGCTGCCCAAAATACTGTGAACCCCCACTCCAAACCCAAAAATACTATTATCACTCACATAGCTTTGATTGTGCTAAACTGTTTTTTTCAATATATTAGGGGAAAAAAAAAGGAAAGAACACATGAACATTTAGTCTTTTTCATTTTAAAATTACAGCTATGCCTCCTAACCAGGGACTACAAAACAAGGTTATTCCAGAGGACTTCTTCTTTTGCAACCTAATGCAACACATTTTTAGTTTCTTTATTTTTAAGTCATAAAAGAAGCTGCTGTCACTCTGCTGACAAAAAAGATTTCTCTTCTTATTCTCACCCTCAAGATACTTCCAGGTTTTTCAAGTTGAATCTGAGCTAGTTTAGAAATTGTTATTGTTTTAATGTAATGTAATCTCTTAAAATCTGACATATTTATTTGAAGGAAATAGAACAGTTCTACTTCTCTTTCTAATATCCAAATATTAAAAGTATTGCTGTATGCTTTAGTTCTCCAAGGTTCAAATCTCACTGAAAGTTTCTTGTATTTTTCATTTATTTTTTGTATTTATATATGAATCTAAATCTGTCTTACCAAATTCCTCCCAGCTTCTAACAGAAAGTAGCCATAAGTGAAGACTGGCATGTGCTATTCTCCTCAACATCATTTTGCCACATTATTCCACCCGATGTACACGTGTTGGATACACTATTTTTGGTATTGTCACAAGACTGCTACCCTTAGGATTGAAGAGTTAATCCCTCTGTGATTGAAGAGTTAACGCAGTTTGCTAAAGATGAAAGATGAAGCACTGAATTTCAAGAAATTGTAAATCCTACCACAATTAATTTGAAACTGCACATGCCAAGCATGTGCCAAGACACAAACCCGTGTGATTAAAAGAGAAAGCATCCATTTTGTTTTAACACTGCCAGATTTTATATCAAAACCCTAATGGTTAAACCAAATTTTAATCTTTGACTATGGAAAGGGTGTTTGCTTTGTTTAACGTACACCCAAGAAAAGCTGAAGGAAATTACTGGCCTGTAGAGTTAGGCAGGGAGAGCATTGGTCACACCCTCAATAATGCCTGGATGTCTGTGAAAGCCACAAGAAATACTCAAGAGATTTTGGAAAGAAGAATCTCTGTACAGGTGTGCAGATTAACTTTATAATCTTGCAATGAGTTCCACTGATCTTTCAATTTGGATGAACAATAACTTCCAAAGAATGTTAGAAATAATGAAGTAATGATGAAGTGCAAATAGGGAAAGTATGCCAAACCTCAGCCTGAGGTGCCTGGCAAGTCATAGAAATATTTTTACATGCTTAAACTAGCAGGAGAATTGAATAATTGATTGGAAAATTTCAGAGAAAATAAACTTTAATTGGAAAATACAATTTTGTGCCCAGGGGGTTTCACCCAGAAAGTTCATTTGGTGTTCAAGCACTCCACTCCAGACACTTCATGTCCAGGAGCAGGAGTACCACATCTGTGCCTTCTTCAAGCTACAAGTCTTGTCAGCTCATTAACTTGAGCTCTGCATCACATGAAAGCAGCCACCTGGCCCTCTGATCTGAGCAATGCTTCCCAGACCAGTGGCACAGCCTGGTGTTCCCAATCCGGGCAGGCTTCCCTCACCCCAAGCTGCCTCTCCTTCAGCTGGATCTCGAGAAAACAGATGAGCCCTTACTGCTGAGCCTTTTAAAGGAATCTCACATTCCCATGTAAGACAAACCTTATTAGAGCTCATTTGGAGCATTCCTCGAAGAGGAATCTTACTGTGCTTCAGTCCTGTTGCAATTCATCAGTGTGGATTTTTTTAAACTGGTGTCCACTGTATTTATTTGTTGACTTTTTCAATATTTACACAGGATGTAATGATCCACTGATAGTTCATTAAGTGGTTCATTTATCTTGTTACAAACCAAACTAGGAAATGTCTAAAGAATGTGGCCAGCAGGCTAAGGGAGGTAATCCTCCCCCTCTTACTCCATTCCCATGAGACCCCACCTGGAGTACTGCATCCAGCTCTGGAATCCCCAACATAAGGATGTTAGAGAGAGTCCAGAGGAGGCCATGAGGATGATTGGAGGATTGGAGAACTTCTCCTATGAAGACAAACTGAGAGCTGGGGTTGTTCATCCTGAAGATGGCTCCAGGAGACCTTGCAGCAGCTTTCCAGTACCTGAAGGCACCTACAGGAAAGGTGGAGAGGAACATTTCCCAAGTGCATGCAGTGATAGCATATGGGGGAATGGCTTTAAATTGAAAGAGGTTTAGGTTAGAAATTAGGAAGAAATTCTTTACTGTGAAGGTGATGAGGCACTGGAACAAGTTACCCAGAGCAGTGGTGGATGCCCCATTCCTGGAAGTCAGTCACTCATCCCAGGCTGAACCAGGTAACCTGGACTAGTGGAAGGTGTTGCTGCCCATAGCAGAGGGGTTGGAACCAGATGATTTTTAAAGTCCCCTCCAACCCAAACCATTTAATGATTCTATGATCTACAAACTGCAGATGAGTATGTAGGACCAGTGTTTTCAAAATTCCTCTGTTCCGTATATTTGCAAGAGAAAGTCATGCTTTTTAAAACCACAAGTGCAAGACACTGCACTAGACACTGCACCTAGAGGAAACAGGGCAAGTGGCTATTTGGAGCACAGATCCTGAACCACCCCTGCACTAGATTGTCCCTGTGGTGCCCTTTCCCTAGCCCCTCTTCTTGCCACCCTCAGGTCATAGCCAGAACAACCAGGTTTCAGTCCTCCTGAGGGAGACTGAATGATATTGCAACACAAACAAATATTAGCATCAAGATTCTTCAAACCCTCTGAAGGGAAAACAGGAAGACTCTTCCCACCAGAACACCTGTCTGTTCTATGACACAGTGAACCTAAGTCACTGTGTTCCTGGCTTCTCCATCAGCCTCCAGGTTTTCTGGTATCAGTCTTTGGCTGGGTTGGGCTAGCAGCCACTCCTGGACATATTCTAACTAATCCCACTAGAATCAGCCACATTTTTCCAGCTTTACCCAGATATTACAGACAAGGGCTATGCAGAGTGTTGGTCCAAGGCAATGCAGGTATATAAGATTATAGTAATAGATACATTAGGAACTTCAAAGTTATCATGTTCACATACTGCTGAAGGTAATAAACACATTTTACTTTGACTAAAGAGATGATAAGATTTTTCAGGGAAAAGATGGAGATTATTAAAATGCTTTGAGATTAACTACTGCATTTCTTTTATGGCTTTTTAAAACTGGTTTGTAAAGTTGAATGTGACAAAATAGCTTCAGAACACTGTATTGAAATGGAAAAAGAAAATCCATTACCTTTTCAAGATCCTCCCTCTTCCAGTAATTACTTGTTCAATTCAGCAGAAGTTAATTAGAAATTTCTAGATATCTTTCCAGAAAAAAAAAATTGGTTTGTTTTAGGAAATAAAAAAAATTTGCACTAAGTCCAAATTTGTTTAGAAAGGAAATTTCGTACCTCCATTTCTTGATGATTAGACCATATATAACCAATAGTAGCCACTCTTATATCAACTGTCAGGGGAAAAATAATCAAAAATACCCTGTATGAATTACTATTTGAACTTTTAAAATTCTTATTTCAGGTATTTAAAACTGTACAGAACACACATGTACATTTACACATACATCCGTGTAAAGCAGAAATTCTCACCTAGACCCAATTAAGAATTGCATCTGAGTGCACATGGTAATGTTCCCTCAACACCACATCCAACCCCAGCTTGTACCTGGACAGCCTGGGGGTCACTGGGAGGCCAGCAGAAAACCGCAGAGGGCCAGGGGATGGGTGCCTTTGCTATTCCTTGCCCCCACATGCTCAGAGATCACTGACACTTTTGAGGGTGACACTTAACAAGACTTGGCACCAGAATTTTTTTTAATTCCTCTTCTTCCCCAAAATGATTCTGCACTGTGCTCTTATACACACAAATATATGTCCTATGGCATGGAGTCAGTCTGTGGAGTCAAGGGAACATTCACTCTGACTTAAGGAGGGAGAGAGAAGTAAAGATCTCAGTTTTGTCATCCTTTGTGACACTGGTGTGTACTTTAATCTGCAAGTGCTTCAACTGGAGCCAACAAACCTGTATGCACAGAATAGAGCACTACTCAGGTTAAATAAGATTAAACAAGAGTGGCAGATTCAGGTCACACCAAAGGTAAAAATATCCATTATTTTTCAGAAATAAAAAAGTAGATACCATAAAATAGGAAAAGAAAATACATATTTGACAAAATTTTGGGTGAAGAGACAAGCTGTGTAGACCATTAAGAGCTAGCAAAGACTATTGATGCCACAAGCTCCATGGCTGGAAGCTCTCCATCTCAGTGGGAGCACTGAGACAACCAGAAAAACCTGCCACAAAATCACTACCTGAGGAAGTACCACCCTCACTGATTTCTTTGATTTAGAAATTACTCCTGTGCTCTAGCCAGCCAGATAATTGTTTTACAAAAAGAATTACTAGTATCAGAACTTCAGCAGTTCTGCAATGTCCCTCGGCAAGCAAACAACTAGCTCTTCCACCCACTCAGTACGCCCCCACTTGTGAATTGCAATTAGCATTGCAAATGTCTTTCCCTTTTCAGAACTATCGATTGTGCTGTTAAATAGCAGCAGAGAGTTTAAATGCTTGGAAATCTGCTGTAGTTTCCATTCTCTGTTATCTGCCAAACTATCTATCAATTACCTGTCTATCTATCAGAAAAAAAAAAATCCAATTCTATACAGATACTACCATCACCTAACCATAGTACAACCTTCTAGTTATGGGCAATATATATTATACTATAGTATTCCCTCTCACCTTTCAAAATATTTATTTAACATGGTCTAAATTTCTTCCGACTATTTAGTGGAAATATTCCCACTGTACACCTCCCCTGAGCATACCCTATATCAAAATGTTATGGATAGTTAAAAGAAACGGTATTAGGGCAGCTCATCTTTTGTGAGTCTCTTTGTTTTTTCTGCTTAATACCTCACTTTATTTAAACCTGGATATATAGATATGTATGGATGTGATGGTTATAAGGAGGCAGAAAGAGACTAAGAGATATATAGTTGCTCCAACATACAGATATTGCTTTTAAGGGTGAACAGAAGACTGTATTATGACTGACAGGAGTTCAGAAAATTGCAGTGGTGGGCAGTGAGCAAAATACCACATTGGTACGAGTATTCTTAATACACCTTGTGCAACCCTTGTATAATAACCACACACTGCAAGATGATTGCAAACATCCTCTACAATCCTGTGTTGGCCTAGTGGTGGAGCTGAGAGATGAAGCAGCAAGACTAAGAAATATTAGGGCTCTAAGGAAGAGATTGAGCTGGAGCCTCACTCTCTTGCCCCACATGCCTCATCCCTGTATCCCACATCACAACCTCCTCAATTAAGAAAAAGAAGGTAAAGTAGTAAATACCTGAAAAAAAAACCCTGAAAAAAAAAGTAGCTGACTCCCTTTTAAGAGGAATGGAGGGCCTAATATGCTCACTAGTCCCAATCTGCTCCCCATTGTCATTTTTGAAAGGTCATGGGAATCAGGAGAGGTATCTGAAAACTGGAAGAAAGCAAAAGTTACCCCAGTCTTCAAAAAAGGGCAAGAAGAAGAACCCAGGGAGCTTCTCAGCCTCATGTCAGTCCCTGGAATGGTGATGGAGCAGATAGGAAAGTAGTGGATACTGGTTATCTCACCTTCAGCAGGGTTTTCAACACTCTCTCACAATATCCTGATACAAAACTCAGAAAGTGTGGATTGAATGAGTGGACAGTGAGGTAGATTGAGAACTGGCTGAATGACAGATCCCAGAGGGTCATGATCCATGGCACAGGGTCTAGTTGGAGGCCTTTCACTAGTAGCATCCCCCAAGGTTCAACACTGAGCCCAGTATAGTTTAATTTGTTCATCAACGACTTGGAGGAAGGGGCAGAGGCCTCCTCAGTGAGTTCACTGATGACACAAAGCTGGCAGGAGTAGCCAAAACCCCCGAGGGCTGTGCAGCCCTTCAGAAGGGCCTTGACATGCTGGAGAGATGGGCAGAGGAACAGTCTGAAATTCAGCAAAGGGAAATGCAGGGTCCTGCCCCTGGGCAAGAACAACCCCAGGCACCAGCACAGGCTGGGGCCAACCTGCTGGAAAGCAGCTCTGAGGAGAAGGGCCTGGGGGTCCTGGGGTACATTAGGAACAGCACTGCCAGCAGGTCAGGGAGGGGATCCTTCCCTGCTCCTCAGCCCAAGTGAGGGGTGTCTGGAGTGCTGTGTCTTGTCTCAGGACAAGACAGACATGGAGCTCCTGCAGTGGGTCCAGTGGAGAGCAACAAAGACTATTAAGGGACTGGAGCATCTCTCTTATGAGCAGAGACAGCGGGAGCTGGGCCTGTTCAGCCCCGAGAAGAGACAACTGAGAGGGGACCTCATCAGAGTCTGTAAGTATTTGTAGGAAGGGTGTCAAGAGGAGCTAGTCTCTTCCTGGGGTTGCCAAGCTTAGGACAAGTGGCAATGGGCAGAGACTGATGCACAGGAAGTTCCACATGAACATGGGGAAGAACTTCCCTTTGCACTGACCAAGCACTGTCACACATTGCCCAGAGAGAGTGTGGAGTCTCCCTCATTGGAGATGTTCAAGAACCATCTAGACACAATCCTGTGCTATGTGCTCTGGGATGGCCCTGCTTGAGCAGGGAGGTGGGACCAGATGACCTTCCGGCCTTACCCATTCTGTGAGATTCTGTGACACCACAAAAAGATTCACAAGCTCTGTGTCCAGGAAGGGAGGAGAGAGAAAACTGCAATTCTAACAACTTGTAAGACTGGAGGATGAGTAGGGTATGGAAAATCAACACATCAGAAGGGCTTTGTTTATCTCAGTCACAGACAAACTCAAACACGGCTTCATTTGCATTTGCACAAACACCAAAGTCTGCTACAATAAGCTTCTCTAAATTAATTAGCTGGGGGAGGGGTAAGCAGACCTCCCTAGCAAGTTGCTTTGAAGATTCATTTGCATGCAGGGGCATGACGCGATGAGCAATCGCATGAGGCGACCCAGAGCAGGGGCATCCACTCGGCTCCAGAGGACTCCACCTTGGGAGAGCCCACAGAGCTAATCCTCAGCTGCAGCTACCAAGGCAGTTTTTCCTGAAGTGCTTGTGGGACAGACTTGTTTTTGACACAAGTTTACCAAGCTTAATTTGATGCTTTCATAGAAGCATCTCCCACCTCCGTAATCAAGAGCTTTTCTCTTTGCTTTCCTATTTTGATTTAAACCTTGTCTAGCCACAGTATTTTGACAAATTTAGAGTACATCAGCACTGGGAATGTAATACATTCAAGTGATGTTGCAGACAAGCCATATGCAAACTGAGACAAGTCTGGGAATCCATGGGGTCATGGTGAAGTGCTAGGAACAAAGGGAAAAACTTCACAGGGAGGGATTATTCACAGGTTTCTGACACGGAGTTTCAAGCTGAGAGAATCAGTTGCTTTGAAAAAGTCTCACATCATCACATATGTCCCTTCTAATAAAAACATCAGGTAACCCTATGTTCCAGATGTAAAGTACTCAGGCAGCTTGCTTATTGACTGCACAGTGGTAAATTCTTCATTAAAGCTGGTTTCTAGCTGTATCTCAGAAACTGAATGTTCATTTAAGTGAAAAGTGACCCTGAAACCATTGCTACTGAGCGATCTGACCTTATGTGGGAAAGTGTGTAAGTCATCAGACAGATTGCAATAACGTATCTGAGAGGTGAAAGATAAAAGCCCAACTACAGTTGGCTTGGCAAAAAGTGTTCTCACAGGAACATATTGCTCCATCAACACTGCCATTCATAGAAACAGACCAGTTTTAAGCATGGTTTCTAAGATGCAGAGGAGTCTGGGGACCAGACAAAAATCCCTCCCTTCTTGAAAATGCGAATTTAAATTATTTGCTGAACTAAGATGGACCAATCAACCCAGGCCAGAAGAGTGTAACTCCCCAAGAAAACTGCCACGTTTTCATGGCCTGCATGATGGCTGCATGATAAGAAGGGGAGCTTGTACTTGTGGCTCCTGCATGCCAACAAACTTTTGTAATTAGCTCAAGACCATTAGTTTCCTAATTGGTTAGCTATTCCTTCCTTCTTATATCTGCAAATGAGAGAGTAAATTTTCCTGTGATAGGAAATTCAGCTATAATGTTACATCCTAAGGAGAGTAGTTTTAAAATGTTTGTTTTTCTCTTGAGACCTGATGAAACAGAATCTAATTGTTTTAATCTCTGTGAGTTCAGGAACTCGATGACCTTTCTATATATGTATATGAAAGTAAGACCATTCACCAGGCAGGCAGTCCCACACTATTGCATCTCTAATCTATAGGTTTTCATTGGAACTGCATTTCACTGCTCTAGTTCCAGCACCTCTAGGTGAGCTACACACCTCACATTTCAATCAAGGTAATTTCCAGCTAGTGATAATTTTTATCCTCCTACTTTTACATTGGTTTATAGAAACTGTGATGAAAGATTAGGAAAAAATCTGTTACTGTTAAATGGTTTCTATTTTTTATAGCAAGCTGGTTATATTAAGCAAAAAAGATATTAAACTGCCACACTGACATCGAACAGCAAGCTGAATTAGATTTGCTTATGGAAAAAACCCAGCAGAAATGAATTTATAGTTCCTTAAATGCTGCATATGTGCAAATATTCCTAATGTTCAGTGAGCAGGCAGTTCAGTGAACCTACAGCATGCTATAAAACCTTAGCAGCATCTCTGAATGGGAATATCACATAAAAAGGAGATATGGATGCAAAATATACTTGAACAGAAATCACCATTTCCCTGTACAGTCACACAGTTTATTACAGTTGATCTTTCACGCAATTAGTAAATTAGATCAGGATGTTCTAAGTTTCTTTTTCAGCAATCTGAAAAATATTAAAAGCAATAAAATAATAAATCCAGACATTTATACTGAAGTGCTTATGGGGCAAGTTGCCATATTTCAGGCTTACTAAGGACTTTATTGCCAAATCCCAAATTATGGGACTCTGACATAAAATGAATCCTTTAAGTGCAGCTGTGTTTATTTTAGTACAGAATATGCCTGCATTTGTGCTTTAGTTCAGATCATGAACACGCTTTTGAAGGCAGACTGTGCAGTTGCTGCCACTTAGTGTGCTTTGATTCATATGATGGAAAGGCCGCAGAGGATACTTTTACAATTAACCAGATTATTTTCATATTAAATCAAACTGGAGGATGGGATTGAGGAACACGTTTACTATCCTCCAGCTGCTATGACCATTTTGTCCTTTGGACCAGAACAGAGCCAGTTTGAGGTAAAACTCACCCGAAATGGGAAAAAATTTGCCCTCAGTGAGTCCTCAGCACCAGCTGGATCTCTTCCTATGGCACTGAACTTCTTCCATGTGTAGGTACAGCCCCTAGAGACCTACAGTAAATACTGAAAATTCCTTTCCATTCTCCATAAGGAAAAAAAATCCTCAGTGTACTGTGGGTTTTCCAGGCAAGTGCTTTTGTGCTTCTGATGTACTACTGAGATCATACATTATCTAACTTTTACTAAACCACAGAGAAATTTAACCTGATCTTTCCCAAATAACAATTAACCTAATATTGTCCTGCAAAAACACCAATAACATTTCAAATCAGGCTGGTGTGTGTCATTAGGACAACATTGCTGATGTCACATCATATTCACTAGCATACATGAAAGCCCCCAGAAACAAATACCTCCCTATCGTCTTTATTTTTAACTGTAAGGCAACTGGCTTAGACACCACAGTGTTGTGATACGGGAGTGGAAATCCCTATTCTGTTTATGACTTGTACTTGCTGCTGCTTATCAATTCAGCAACATCACCTCCCTGCGTATGTACTTCATGAAAGCTAAGCATGCTGGTCCACACATTTGGAAGTTAGGGATTTCCATCTTTAGTTAAGTTATGCACTGTTACTGAAGTGCCTCACAAGGACAGTCAGTCTCAGTAATACAAAACCTCCTACAACAGATAATGGCATTACTTCAATGTCAAGTACCTAGACTTGTTAAAATATTTTAAATATTTTAAATTTAAATTTCAAATTTAAATTTGAAATCAAACCATTAAAGTTGTATAGGCTATTTTAAATCAAGTATAAGCTCTGCTTCTATGACCTTAGATTTATTTATATCATTTGGTGATTTTATTTATTTTGCTTGAGGATAATGAATAATGGGAGTTACAGCTAGTTTCCATGCAGCCAGATAATGATTAGTGCTCCCAAGGACAGAGTTCAAATGAATGTCACCCCTTAACCCTGTATCCTCTCAGGGAAGTTTGGTTGTTAACATAGTCTTAAACAAGTGCAGAGTAGTATGTGGCACATACAAAGTGCATAGTTATGTAATTATGCAAATGACACTTGCATGAAATATGTCATCCGTAAGAGAAAAAAATACCACTAAGCCTTGTGGAAAAGAGTTTCCTGCCTTTAGAGGAACTAAATTTAGATGCCTAATCTAAACACCAAGGCAGCCATTATCTGATTCTGTTTATAATCTAAGCACAGAATAATTACACCTGTCTCTGCTGAGGAAAACAACATAATTTTCAAAGTAGTGGGTGGAAGTCAGTGATACACTGGGAAAGATTAGGAAATACATGAGCTGGATGGCAAAGTCTTTGATTCTGAATGGAAACAGAAGGAGACCCTGGCACACCTAGGTCAGCAGTTTTGTACCAGAAAGGACTTTGAGGACATGCTGTGTAGACCATATTCGAGTCCTTGCCCACACATAGCAGACCCACTTTTATAGCTTGCCAACACATGTATTCCACAGGCTTTTCTGGATTTGATACAAAGATAGAACCAGTTTTGAGTTTCCTGGGTTCCCATTGCCTACATTTTTATAAGGCTGTGACTGTGTTACTCAATTTTGACATTGCAAATGTACAGTTCATTTTGCTTTTATATGTGTGTGGCATATCAAGCTTTAAGAGGATGACTTTGGAGTGCTCTAACAAAGCCCACCACAGCAATACAGTCCTCCAGGGTATCTGTAAAGCAGCAGGGTGCATTCCACTTTAATGCCAGGGCCAGCCTGGGAACTGGTAATGCAAGAACCTCTGTGTAAGAGACATCTTTCACTGGCCAGCAGCACAGGACTGACCCTGGGAAGTTGTAGGAAAATGAGAAGCAAATGGTAAAATGGAATGTCTGAACACGGAAGGTCCTCCCAGGAGTTCTTAAGAATAGCAAAGCTGAGGCAGGACTTCTGCCTGCTTGTCATTTAACTTAAATCACAGCTATTCCCTGACAACACAAGATCAATTTGCAATGCTTTGGAGATTCAGTGTGTGTTTGCTTTGCTTGCTTTCTCTTTATTTGAAGAATATAAATGAGGATAGGAAAAAAGACAAAATTTTCAGAGGAAATCTTGTTCCCAAGGCAGAGAGCAAACAACTGAAATAAAAAAGCCTTTTCTTGATAAGGAATAGGGAGGTATTACAGAGCCATGAACAAAGCAGCACTATGTAAACCAAATTTAACAGAGCCTGATGGGCCAGTCACGTGTATCAATAGGTAGACATCAGAAATCTGCTTACACAGAAACAGAAGTGATGGCATTGAAAAAATTTTCAGAGAATGCATTATTGCTGAAAGGCAGGTACAGAGTTTAATCCAGGCTGGGAAAACTGCCTGCACTTTTGGTTTTCCAATGAAGGAACCTGCTGGTGGTAAAGCAGGAGTTATTTCAAGCCTAGACATGTAGATGCAGGGAGCAGAAGAAGTTGCTTATGAGAAGTAAGTGAAATTGCCAAAGAACATTAGGACTGGTTGGGAGTTAAGGCTGAAATAAGTAGCTGTAGGGCAGCTAGACGATCATATCCCACAAGGAGAATTGGTCATGCTCATCTTACAGAGAAGACTCATCTACTGAGGAATGACTTACCTTTTTTTTGAAAGTGCAAAATGTTCACACAGTAACAGAAGATCCCAATATGTACATTATCTACAGAAAGAGTGGAAAGCTTAGGCCACTTTATCATTATACTACAAGAGAACTTGATATATTCTGTGTAAAGAGACTTTATGATGAATACTTAACATTTTTGAAAGATGCAGTGTCAAAACCACTAGAACTTCTAGAAAAAAAAATAAAAAGAGAGAGGTTCATGGAAATGTCTGTTAAAGTTGCTAGTTCTTCTAAGTGGATAAAGTGTAAGGAGAGCCTTATTTACACAGAGAAACCATAACAGGTGCAAAGCCAGCTTTTCGTAGTAGGGGGAGGAAAAATAACAACTCAGTGGGGGACCAGAAACAAGGCAAGAGAAAAAAGGCAAGAGATAATTATTTAGGACTCATCCACAGAGCACAAGAAGAAACTAAACTAAGAAGACCTGTGCAGCTAAACTCCAAAACTCAACACCTCCTGCTATTCTGAAGCTGAAACTAGAACAACAGGTGCTACAAATCCTGTCAATCTTTGTAGTGGTTTTGTGAGGTGGGCAGATGGGCCCATTATGAAATCATCAACTTGTACATAGCATTTCAGTACAGCTCAGTTATGACCAATGCATCTATTACCATGTTTCAGTTCCCACTTAATTTCCTTTGTAGTGAATGGACCACAAATGCGGAGACACAGTAATTAAATTGTCATTCACAACGCTGGAATTGAAGCACATCTTTCCAACAGGGGCATCTATGCCTGCACTCACATTATTACTACATCCTTCACTGTTTCCTTTTCAGTGGTTTTACA
This sequence comes from Erpornis zantholeuca, assembly GCA_013400515.1. Taxonomy (NCBI): domain Eukaryota; kingdom Metazoa; phylum Chordata; class Aves; order Passeriformes; family Timaliidae; genus Erpornis; species Erpornis zantholeuca. The sequence continues at coordinate 112,335 of VZTN01028571.1, forward strand.
GTTGCCTAATAATTAGATATTCAGTTAACTTCTCCAAAAACCAGGAAATATGATATGAAAAAGAAAAAATAAATGAGAAAGTGGTACATCTGTCTGAGGAATTGCAGAGAAGGCCAAACTCTATCTGTCTGCATTCATCTTCTGGGACATCAGATGTATGTTGTTTGAAAGCCATACACGTGAAGAGTAGGTAGAGCTGCATGTCAGTTTGCACATCAGAGATGAGCACATCAAAGATGAGCACATTAGTCTGCCACCAAGAAAATTCAGCCTTTGGCCAGCCCTACCTCAGGTCCCATTAGCCCTGGCCATAGGAGACTTGTCCAGCTTTGCTGTTCCCAGATGAAATTTATTCCTGAAATATATCCCAAAAAACCACCACAAATGATTATCTTATTTCTTAAGCTATAATTAGATGTTTCATTCCCCTTGCAGCGACCTCTTGTTTTTATACAAATTTTGCCTTTGTTGTTAGATAAGATTAGTCTTTTCCACATGTAACAGGTTTTCATTAATCATTTTTACTGGTGTCCTTTCAAAATCACAGGCCCCAGCGTATCTCCAATTAACAGCTGGTGACGGTTGTTTTAAAATCTGTTTCTGCATGCAGAGTTGACTGGCCAAAGGGGACAAAGATACTGGCATTGCAGCACAAATAAAGGTGGCACGTCAGGTCCAGAGTGAATGACAACAGCATCCTTCAGGATAGGCAGGGAAGACAGGGAACACAGGTGCAGTGCAGTTGAGGGGCAGATGGGGAATAACTGATAGGAACACACGGAGAGAGGACAGATGATCCTGAAGTTCATAAACCCTTCTGTATTTCTCAAGGCTTAGCAGCATTCAGCCAGAAGCAGGAGCTCATTTTATTTAAAAAGGTGCTATCTTGGCATTACAGAAATAGACTGATCTCTGACTGGCACTACATTAATCAGCCTCACTATCACTGCTATAATAAAACTCCTCTCTGTAGCTACACAGGGTATGGCTATAGATATGCAGAATCTGGTTCCAGAAGAGCATGGTCAGGGACTACTGCAGCAGCTGATTTTCTAACAGCAGTAGAGCCATGCCTGTATTTATCCCTCCTGCTGAGCTCTGTGCCCTGCTCCTTGGAGAAGTGGCCTTTGCCATATCCCAACATGACAGATGCATCAAAAGATCTGCTTCTTGGTGACAGCGTTGCACATAATACCAGGTGCAGAACAAGAGATGGTAACAAGGAGTTGCTTCGCTATCCTTGCTTGCTCAAAGTCTGTAAAGCAACAGTGATGAAGCTAATTAATTGGAGGCAATTAGTGCAGGTATGAACAAGGAAGAAAATAGTACAAAATGAAACAAATTGACTTTGGATGTGGCTGCATCTTCTTCTACCTTGTCATGATAATTTTTATTGAGTTACACATTTGACTTCATGGGAAGAATTCAGTTTGTTGTGAAGACATTTACATGTAGGCATTCAGAGACAAACGCCTAAACTCTAATTTTAGTTAGCAAATGCTAAGGGACTCCTTAGGAAGAGCTCATTTGGACACCTGCCTGGTATTCAGAGGTCTAAACATAGAAAACCCATGTTGTTTGGGTACTGTGGGGATCCCTGGACCAGTCCCTAGCTCATGCTCCAGAAGTGCTCCCGGACTCCTCTGATACTGGCCAGTCTTGGGCAGACATCTGAGCGACCAAGGGGCACCTCAGAGGGCCCTCAAAACTGTGGGCAACTGAGAACTGTCCATAATGGCCTTGCTGAAATTATTTTGACTGTCTTGTGTTCAAGAAATGACTGGGCAGGGCACTCAGTGCCACAGGTGTTGGCATGGGTCTTGGCACGGTGAGCTTGAGGCAAGGGTTGAACTCAATGATATCAGGGGCTTTTTCACCTAATGAATTGATTCTGTGATTCTGTGATCTATGATAATTCTCTGTATCTGTTTTCATGAATACATAGCAAGGTTTTACGCTTAAATGTGCATACAAATAATGCTCTTGAAAGCAGACAGTCTCTGTCACCTGAAGTTTCAGTTATGTAAATAAAGTAATTTACTGTATCTTTATTAAAGCCATGAACTTTTCCTCTATTCAAAAAAACAAAAAAAAGGGCAAACAAGACCAAACAAAACCCAAAAGAAATCTGTCTTTGCCACAATTTATTTGCATTTCTGAGTTTTATAAATGAGCTCTCCACATGTGTCTCCAATAAGTTTTTAGTTCAGATCAGGCATGCATTGCTGAAGCCAAATCTCCCAGTTTTTCCCAATTACCATGCCTTGCTTTTCCTCTTGATCTACACTCTCATTGTTTCAGGATAACTAGACTGAGATTGTAGACATGATGGGGAATTAAAAAATCAGTATTTGGAGAAATATTTAACTACTATTTTTCAAAAGCCATGGTGAAAAAAGGAACTAAGAAAGTGAGTAGAGAGACCTTCCAAAAGAGAAAGAATCTTCAGAACAATACAAGTTTATCTGAGGGTTACTGTAAAGGGAATCAGTAGCAAGCATGAAAACATCCAGATTAATATATTGTGTGAATCATGAAATAGATTAATAGATTAATAAATAATTTAGCGCATCTTAGTAGCTTTTTTGGGCAGAACTGCGAATTACATGGTCAATGGAAAAGGATATAAACACAAAACATTGATTTTAATAAGGCATTTGAAACATTTTGAAATATTCTTACATTCACTGGTTTGGACATACTCAGGGTACCATGCTTTATCTACCTGTAATATCACACTGAGACACCTGACATGGTATTTCCACTATCTTCATGTTTGGGAAAATGAAGGGAGCATGTGTTAGTTTTACAAAGAATAACAGGACTTTTCCTTGGGGATGGGACAGCAATATCTTATTTTAAAAACTGACCTAAGAGATCTCCATCATTTATAGTCTCATGTTCAAGGCTGCAGAACCCACTTTTCAAGCTCAAAAACCCACTCAAGGTCAAAAAGTGCTGGAAAGAATTGTAAATTAATTTGAATTCCAAACGAGGAGCATAGCAGGGAAACGTTGAGAAACCACATCTTCTTGACAAAGACTCTGGAGAGAGACTTGGGAAATTCAAAAAGAGCAGCAAACCAAACCAAAATCTGCTGTTCATACTGTGGGCATCACTATGTGACTTGGTATCATAAAATCCAGACAATAATCAGTTTCTCAGTTCATGGGAGGAGCCCACAGAGGAGAAACACAAATACCTAAGGCAATGCACTAAGGAACCTCATGATACTGTCTAGAAACACTACAGGAGATACAAACTGGAGAAATGCAGAGAAGTCAATCTGATTAATCATACACTGCAGGACTGATACTCTCTGGGAGGAAGGGAACAGAAAGGTAGCAAGGCTGAAAAAGATCTGAGCAGTGTACACAGGAAGAAGGGTCAGAACTGGGATTGTGGTATTCAGTAACAACAAAAAAATAAGCCCAAACTAACAGCCAGTGCAATTTGCAGCTCTTTTATTAGTGCTCCACAGCGTGAGGTCAGTAATACAGAGCCTAGGAACAGGAAGGCACCAGGGCCCCCTGGGGATCCCATGGGTTTACCAAGTCCCCCTGGGTGATAGCAGGGATTGGGTGGCTCTTCCTGATGGCATGTTCTTGAAAGCCCACCCCAAACACTGCCATCTGTCTACCTTCATGCCAGGATGAACTGGAAGGGATCCAGACAAAAGCAAGACTAATGACGAAGAGCTGGAGGGAATGACTTCAAAGTAAAGATTAAATGAGCTAAAATATGCATAGCATGGCTAAGGAACCACTGTAGGTCAGGAAACAGGGAATACAGTATTAGCCATTCTTAGGCAGAGGTGTAAATGAAGAGGTCTATCATTGACAGTAGATAGGTGGGAGGAAGAATTTGTCATCTTATTAATATTCTTCGCCTTCAGTTTTTGCTTGGTACTTGGTAGCTTTACTGTATCATCATGGAATGCCAGCAGCAGGGAAGACACAAGCACTGAAAAAAGACCTGTCTTTCTTACTAGTGCACTTCAAATTTTGTTTTATAATTCATTTCATTGCCTCTCTCCTTTCTTACTGCTCTAGGCCAGGCTCATCATCACACAGGACTAAAGAATCAGCTCTCTGAAACCAAGAATATTTCAAAAAGGCATGTTCAAAATAATTTATTAACATTTCCAGTATTACTACAAGATTTCTCCTTCTTCTATGCCTTGTTATTGCAGGACCAAACAGTCTTGGAATTCCTCAGGTTCATAGATTTTAATGAAATAATAAATGATATAATGATTTTTCATGATAATTCCTCCTCCCATCTATTTTTTGTTGTCATTGTTTTTGATTTTGTTTTGTTTTTTCTGTACTGTCTTTGGGGCACAGGCAGAGACATATGAAAACAGATTCATCCAAGTCTCACCTCTCAGAAGGAGAGTCCTTGTCCTGGCATCAGTTCCCTATTTAGGTAGATTGTAGCTAATCAGGGAGGGCAAAGACTCCAACTGTGCTTTCTATCCATGGAATTTGTGCCTTTGGACAATTCTTCCCTATGTTGAAATGCTAATTTTTCAATAGCTACCTTTGTACTGTTTTCCTTACATTAGTTTCTTCTTTGATTACTAATGATGGGAAGCTTTTCGCATTAAGGATTTATTTCCCAGTAAACCTTTTGAGGGTGTCACTCCCACTATACCTTTTCTTCCTTCTCACCTTTTACTCACTGGTGTGATTTATACAGCTCCTTTTGTGTTATCTTTAACATCACAAGGTCAGTACCTCAGCTGCCTATAATCACACAAGTGAATGTTTAACAGTGAGGAAGGTTTTCTTGGATCATGGAAGACTGATAATTCTTCCAGGCAGTAGCATTACCCCCAGTGATATGACAGAGAAAGACACTTGCTTTGCTTGCAAGTCTTTTAAAAGTATGAGTTAAGAGCATCTCATCCTTTATGTTCAGCAGCCATTTGACCAAGAACTGAAAGAACTGAAAGAACTGAAAGAACTGAAAGAAAATCACTGAATCACAGAAGTTACTGCTGTCCAAAGCTCTCACACTGGGACTTGCTTTGACTGCTCTATGCTTTACTCTTTACATTATGGAAGAGCTCCCTACACTACCATTTGCTTTCTTTTCAGGTCATAAACTTATTTCCATTCATAATGCAAAAAAGGAGTAACACAAACCAGGGCGTGGAAAACTACATTTTAAACCAAAATAAGCCTGTGGAACTTATGACAGGTTGAAAATGTTTAAACTGAACAGCTTTCACTAGAGTTAGCAGCTTGAGTGGTATGATAAAATTCATGGGGATCTATAGATTTTGATGAATTTCCCCAAATAAAACTGGTTTTGAGTAAGCTCTTTATGGGAGTGGAATGGTGCATTTTGGCAAAGAACTTCTGTATGATATGTATTTATACTTCTGTACAATATCATGCATACATTACAACCAAAATTGTATTTCATACTGCGATATTCTATATTGTCAAAAATGAGAATTTCTGGGGATTTTATTTTATTCAGAAGTGAAAATAGATGGAATTCTATTTTCTTTACAGGATCTAATACCTTTTTTCCCCTTCTTGTTGCTAACCTGGTGTGCAAGCAATCACATTTTAAAAGGATAATCCCTTCCCAACCCTTGGCTATCATTAACAATGCTACTTAGAGACAGCAGTTTGAAAAGTTACAGTATAATTGATGCAGCATGAAGTGAATCAAGAGGGCAAAGTTGATATGCAGATATTAACATAATCCTCTCCTCACATTCCAGAGAAGTTCACATTCTTTCCCAGCATGTAATTTCCTTATAGAAAAATGCTTCTACCTTCACACCACAGTCCTTTCTTGGATTCACAAATGACAGCATGAACATCCTGAAAGATACTCTGTAGTCTTTCCTGCTGACATAGTGTGGACATTTGGCAGAGAAAAATGCCCAGGTTTGGGAGGTTTTTTTGTACAGAGAGCAGTCAGCCAACAGCAGCCTTCTCATGCAGCCATTTCTACATACATACACAGCCAAAGGCATGAATAAACCTTTTAGCTTCCTAATAACATGTAAACACACTCAAATCAGTTCTGCATTAGATTATTGATTCTCATTTATGTTACTGTGTGAAAACATATGAGAGTGGCTCAGTGGAGATTTTTTTTTTTAATTTACTTAATTGTTTGAACAAGCAGATGTTAAAGGGAAAGAGCAAATGAGTTTGTTCTCTGAAGGGATGAATGCTTTCCAGTGGGGCACATTGTTTCCTCTCTACTGCAGGCACACTTGTGAAATTACAAAATTCCAGAATAAAGTCAAAGGTTTAGATACCACCTTATTTGGGCTCATGATTAAGCTTTCAGGTGCTGTATTAACATAGCCATTTTCCAAAAGTGACCACACACTTGTGAGATGAACCAGTTTTGAAAGACCTCATTTGCCCATGCTCCACACAGAACCAAGCAGTCATATCTGTGATAACTCACTCTCAAAACCAACACTGCTGCTTCAAATAGTCTCTGCATCCAGTATGGGCACCAGTGTGCGAAGAGGAAGGGACAGAGGGATGTGAAAAAGAATTAAAGAAGTCAAGTGTGGTGGGGTTCCTCCCTCAGCATCTCTGCTGGATTCCTACCTGGGGATTACACAGACAGTCTGAAAGCTTAGCAGCACTTCCCCATATCTCCAGCTGTACTCACATGGCACATAGGTCCTGCAGTTGTATGTGGCTACTTGCCAGCTAGACATGTCAGAGGAGATCCTATATGATCTCCTTCCTGACAGCTGTTTTTCAGAAATAGAGCCAGTGTTAATAACAGAAACAGGCAGATGCAGCAGTTGCTCGGCACATCGGAAATGAGGCCACTTGCATTTAAGAGCTTATAAATGGATTTGATTTTCTAATTTCAGGACCTACATTTGGGGGGGAAAAAATCCTAATTCATCATATGGTTTTCATTTTTAATCTCTCTGTAGATGTGCAGATCTTTAATTTTCAGTTCCGTGTACAGGCATTCTAATCTCTCTAAGTATAAGTCAGTCAAATGGTCTTCCTGTATATAAATTTAGTATTCCCTGATCAATGTATCTTTCATATGCATGAGAGAACTACCCCACATGTTACTGCAGCCTCCTACACTTCCCTGTTCTTTTATTCAGCAGCATTGGATTTGCTTTTTTTTAAGCAGTCATACTCCTTTGACAGTGCATAGCTGTCATGGTTCTGTCTCACAGGTTTCTATACATCAGAGACCAGCTTTAAAACTATTTTGACAGGTTAAAAGCTGGGATTTTTCCAGGGACAGGATGGAGAGAAGCAGGAATGAGAGAAGTGAAAAAGAGTATTCCTTGACACCCCCTAATCTCCTCAGAGCAGATGGCACTGTCGTTTTCAAGTAGCTTCTGTGCACAACAGCCATTGCAAAATAGTGAAAGTTGGAATACTGAAAATAATCTTTTTGGGAGATACATACATATCTGTATGTGCATCTATCCAATATGCCCAGCTGTGAATGCATGAGCAGACAAATGAGCAAAGCTTACCTTCCTTCTTCCTCCCCCTGTCCATTCACTAAAATTAATTGTTCCCCAAGATGCTGTAGGCCACATTGTTAATTATTGTCTCTCTCTTCTGCACCTGAGGCATCGCACTGGTTTAGAAAACAGCCTGCAAACAGATGGAGAGCTGCTGGAGATGAATCTGAAGGTATGTGAAAAAAAAAAAAAAAGGATACAGACTTTATGATACTGCAGGCTCAGATGGTCTATTAATTTTCAATAATATTCTGGAAAGAAAGGAGGTCTCTACATGTTTTTAGGCTTAATTTGTTTTCAAAAAAGGAGTTACAAGAGCCAATTACTTTTATGATTTCATCACAATCATTTATGCTTAAAGAATATTTATGGCAAAATATTCCAATCATCCTTGCACCAGCCTTGCTGTTTCTTAGACAACCCTTCTCCGGCAGGCAGCTGTACATGCACTGTGCCTGACCATACCAAGGCTGGCTGTCTTGCAGACCAGACAGAAATGCCAGCTTGAGCTGGATGCTGCAAGCAGCCTCTTGCCTGCTGCCTTTATGCCACTGGCTCATCCCCAACACCTACCTAATAACCTGATTCTGCCACCATGTTGTCACAGAAAGCCATAGCAGCCTGGGGCAAAGCCCCTTATATGCCCAGCCCACCTGCAACCCACTTGCATAAGGCAATGGCCTGATGCAATCCCAACAAAGATGCTCCACTCTTTCATCCAGCCTGGCAGTTAACAAAAAGCCACTGCAATTGTTGACACCAACTGGTTTTTCATCTTCCCAGGCTGAGAACCAAAGCTGGTACAACCACAACAACGAGGCAGGAATGTCTCTAACGGTGCTCAAAGCTGTCCTGTACTTGCAAAGGCACACAAAACACAGGCAGCCAGACATAACTGGTATGTATCATGCCAGCTTCAAAACAGTAAAAGGGTTTCCCTTTCACAAGTACTTCAGTGTGATCATTTTCTGTGTAAAAGTACCCAAGAGATGTATCCAAAAACCATAAGCTCTTCTAATAGAGCCATCTTACCCTATTCTAAGGGAAAACTATTGCTGCACATAAGGAACAGTTGCAATTTCTAAATGGGGAAAAAAGCCTTTCAGACTTGGCTGGAAGTTCAGCTCTGCACATTAGCCAAATTACTTTAGAAAGGTAGTGGAAAAGTTATTAATAGATTTATCAAATGACTATCCAAAGGAACACAGACATTTCAGCCAAGAAGCAAGCGAGTTAAATATACCCTGATCTCTGATCCATACAGGAGTGAGGAAGAGAAGGTGAGACTTACAGTGCAATGGCCACCTGTCCTTTTCCAGTGTTGGCATTGGGCATATTTTGTGGAGCAGAGTCTACTTGGTAGAGATTGGTACACAATTTCTTGTGTGTTATACACAGTTTGTCAGGCTGTTATGTGAATGTGTAAAGGAACTCTGGAACTTAGTATGGTGTAATTTCCTCCAGTACCCAAATTCTGCATGTAAGTATTTTGCAATCCAGCAGAGATTTTCAACTGCCATCACTTTATGAAATTCTTGGTATAGAAACAACTTAATGCATAATGCATTATATATGCTCCATACATTTAGCTTAGATCACTAAATCTTCTCTCTCACTCTTTCAAAAAAACTCATCAAACATAAAAATTATGTCACAAGAATCAGTCTGTATCATTATCACCTGTACAGGTTAATAAACAGTATATTGTTGCATGACCTTGGGATTCCTAATCAAGGATTGGAAGTGAAGGATTCTTAATTTGCCTTTTTTCCTGTTCTGCAGATGGTGCAAAATGTGAACATCTAAAGCCAGTAGGGTGGGATACTTCTCCAGCTGCCCCTATCTCTGCAAAAGCAGTATCAAAAGCAGTATCAAGGCCTCAGGCACTCCATCTGCCCCATGGGTAAGAGGTGGAGGTAAAGGTGGTTCTTGCTGAACCATCCTGCCCCTCAGTGCTGCAGAGGATGAGATGGGTAACTGGCCAGTGGTGGTGCTTAGCCAGAGCACTGTAGACTTCCAAAAAGCAGAGTTGCAAATAATACTAACATTTGATCTGGAAAGGAGAATCTGTTTCAATGCTATTTTAGATTCCTTTCTTTCTGCAGTGAATCTTTTGTTTTATTTTGGACAACAGTTCTTCAGTAAAATGCAATTGTCTTTAACAAATTGCTTTTTCCAGCTGTCACCATCATTGCACCAAAAATTCAGGGTGATTTAATTGACCTGTAGCAGAGGTGTAAGGCTAAGACTTTAGCTCTTCTCCATTCCAACAGGAGTGTTTCCTCTGGTAGGAGCAGTTCATTGATGGGGGCTATAGACTATGGATAGGCACAAAAGAAAAGTGCCGGTATTTGGATACCTATCAGACACTCTAAGGTTTTTAGGCTGGACTGAGAGCAAACTTGTCCAATGGTGGTGATATATCACAGACTGTTCCCTGGCTGTTATAGGCCCTAAGACACTTCTTCCATTTCTGCCTTTTATGAGGGAAAATGAGAGAAGATCTATGAAATCAATTCACACTCTCAAAATGGTGCTTTAGTCACAGGTCACACAATTAGCCACATCTGCAAAGCGGTACATTTGCTGATTGTGAAATTCTCACCTCCAAGAACCTGGGCTAAATTTTAGTTTAAACACTTTGGTACATGGAAAAGATGTTGCCACTTCACACCTAAATGCAAGGTATTGCAATGAACATATGAATAAAGGAAGGTTTTTTTCTCTGGAAAAAAACAAAAAAGGCTGTGGCTGCAAGTTCTGGTTTGTTCTGTATCATTTGTACCCCCTCCAGCTGTTCCAAGATATTTCTATCCTTTAGAGCCACATGATATTTCTGGTGAGAAGTATATCTCGGTCAGACTTTATCTGTTAACTCACACTTGGTACAAAAACCTTTTACATCCCCACAAAATAAGATTTTGCCTCTAGCATCAATTATCATTCATCTGGCTATTGAAGATGCTGACAGGTCTGTATTGTCCTTGCTCTCCTTCTTCATGCATCTTGAAAGGTACTTGCCTTTCTTTCACTTCAACATCCTCCTCACTTCTCAAAGATATTTGCTGACAAGGCTTTCAGACATCATCACCCCACTGTTAAAAATCCAGCAATGACATCCATACATGCAACTTGATTTAAAATTGTCTTACTTAGCCAGTTCCTGACGGCTTACACTGCCAAGCAAGGTTACTATTTACCCACAGACTACTTCTGTATGCATGTAAGACCTGGTGTAGTTACATAAGTAAAATATGATAAGGAGTCTTCTAGTTCTGATAATTAACAATCATAAGGCTTCAGCTAAAGTGCTGGCATTTACAAAATACTGGGAGTTAATAGACATCAGATTTTGTTGTATGCCTCAAATGGATCATATAGGACACCCTTCCGTACAAGCATGCAATGACTTCCACGACCTTGCTGAGCTCAACAGAGAATGATCAGCCCAATGCAGAAAGGACAAAATAGAAAGCAAAAGCAGAACGAAAAACAAACAAACAAACAAACAAACAAACAAACAAGTTCTCTGTCATAGCAATTAGCAAAGCAATCTTTTGGGGGATGATGTTGTCACAGGCCGGCATCTGCTCCTAGAAGGGGAAAAAACAAAGTGAATGGCAGACAGGAATGAAATGTTTCAACACAGAGGGAAGAGAGGGAAGACTTGCTCTAAACTTCAAACAGGAGACATTGCTAAAAGGAAGAAGTGCACGAGAAAAGCCTATGAGGGATGAAAGAAAACCAGCATGAAGAAGAAGGAAAGCAAGCCGGGGGGATAAAGAGAGCTCCATGAAGTACTGCAGCACTAGCAATGGCACTTTAGTAGAGGAGAGAAATCCAGCCCAGCGGTAGCCAGGAGAGGACCCAGAGGTACATAAAGCCTTCACTGAATGGGGGCACCATGAGCAGAAAAGCAAGGAAAATAAGGAAATTTGCACTAATATCTCATACATTCTCTCATAAAATCTGAACTTTTTCCAAATCAGCACAGCCAAAATAGCTAAACTACTTGCAGTACTTACATGTAGTACCTGCACTTGTCAATAAGAGTGATTATTAATTTTCTGTGTACAGGTCATGTAAAAAGTCATGCAGTTTCTCTGTGATTTAGTTTCCCATCTGTAAAGCTGCCACCTTTGCTTCATTAAAGGCAAAGAGGCAATAAATTGACATGGAAGAATATAAATAAAGAAGGACAAAGCAGATGATTTAATGGCAACATCAGGATCAGATCCATAAAATAAAATAAAAAGCATATATAACAGTGAAGCAGTTAACTGATGTATTTTATAATAAAAACATAAGCATCTTCCAAAATATATCCAAAAAGGGAAGAGGACAATTCAAAATATCAGTATGAAATTAAATTCCTCTTTGTTGTAGGCATTCACAGGCTCTACTTCCACTATTGCCTCCCATCTAGTAAGACTTTTCCCCCTTCTTTACTCTTCCTAATTGTCAAGGTTTAAAGGACACTGAAGTGCACAGGATGGGTTCATTAGAATTGCAAAGTATCACTGCATACCATTTGCAGCAGGGCACCATTTATCTCTGTTGCCACACCATACTGTGAGGTGGCACCGAAAACCAGACGCTGCAGTCCAGAGCTAGGGAATGCTAATCATCCTACATCAGACCCAAACCATGTGGGATTCAAGGTTAACTGTGGCTGAGAACATCTGTTCAAGGCAATAAATGACTCCCAAAGGCATTCAGGAGTAGGCTTTATATTTTTGACATGACCAGCCTCATTCTGTTGGCCTGGAAGACCCAGGTCAAAGTCTTGGCCATTTGTTTCAATCCCTTGTAGTCTACATGGCCACTTCTGTCCTCTTCCTTCAACGGACGGCACAACTACCTCTCCTCAGACCTTTCAAAGGCCACCAGGCTGCCACCCACAGTAAAAAATGAACATGACCATGTCTTTCTTTGCTTAGTTGCAGAGAAGTAACAATATAAATAACAACTCCTGCACAGACCTCAGCACAGCAGTCTATGCATAAATACCATCACACAGTTTAGCTAAAGGAATTCATCCAGCCAGTTGCACAGGTTCACCCTAAAGTCAAGTCCAGACTAACACCTGAGCTTAGTCTGCCTCAGAAATTTCTACCTTTCCCTGAAGTTTATTTTAAAAATATTTATATTTCAACGTCTTTCATATTAAATGCCACAAAATGTGTCCTGTCCTACAGCAAAAATAAGCAGAACTGGAAAAGGTACTCAGTCAGCACTACGTTGTGGTGCCAAAGCACGACTAAAGAAGTAACTATGAGGTTGCCAGATCAGACACTGCACATTAAGTTACTTTGCATTTGGTCTAAGTCTGTAGTCCTGCTCTTATTGAAGTCAACAGCAAGCCTGCAGTTAATGGCAACAAAAGTAAGATGTATTTTAGGGAGCCACCACAAAGAGGTAGGCAGGATTATCTAATGACATATACGTATTTTACTAAATGTGTTACTTGTCAAGCTAATTAGTTACCCTGCAAATGAAAAGGTCAACCCTGCATAATATTTGCATCTCATCTTTCTGAGTCAAATTTCCTGTGCATGGTAGGTGGAAAGAAATAAATTCTACTGAAGTTGTGAACGGCTGATAAGAACACGTTGGCAGGCAGAGAAAAATTTGAAAAAAGGTGTTCAAGGCTGATCTGAAGCTAAGAACATGGAACATGTCCACCAGGAAGACACCAATCCCATGGCCACCAGCTCCATATCGTACAATTTGTTTCAAATAGCTCTGCAGCCAAGCAATACATTGAAACTGTCAGTCACACTTTTTTCACTGCTTCTGCTGCTTTTTACTAATCCACATATGCAAGTTGAGGAGAGACAAGGCTCATGAAATCACTCCACTTTTGACTCCAAATTGCCATTCTCTAGAAAAGAATTACCTGACAAGCCCCACTATCGTGTGCACACTCCACTGTGGGCGTGTTTCTCCCTATTTCTACAGCTGGAGGAGAAATCCATCACAGTACAACTATTCTACACCTGCAGCTCACAAATTATGAAGCTCTCAGAGCCTTGCACATCTACAGCAGCCCTTTTCTTTTCCAACACCTTTCTCATTTACATATATCTGAAGTATGAAAACTTGACATTAAAAAAATGCTTGAAAGGTATTGACAAAGCCATTAGAAAGAGGTTAAAGAAAAAGCATCAGAAGCTTTCTTGGGAAATATCAAACTGAAACAAACAGAATGTTTCAGGGCAGTCAGTGGATTAACCAGGAACTTTGGAATTTGTTCCTTTTCAATGAAACAGCCGGCTTTGTGCTTCAGTCTGTAAACATCCTATGCCAGAAGAGGATCTTCAGAGACTCTTTGTCCTTGCTAAAGGGCTTTACTTAATAGAGTGTTACATGAAAGAGCCTATCTGTCTTTCAGGAAAATGTGCCCTGCAGGCCCACTGAAACAGTGGCAATATCTAGAGGAAAAGCAAACCAGGATATGAAATATGTCTTGGCTATTGTAGGTTTAAATATACATTAAGTCACTCTGCCAGGAGTGAAAACTCCAATGTTGTAAATTTCCCAGCAACCTGTGGGCATCAAGTAGGTGTCAGGGGACCCTGCTCCCTTCAACAAGGAGTCACATCTTCCAAGCAGTGAATCGCACTGGCAAAGGCTTGAGTCTTGCTTGCAGAGGCTGCCCGAGCCAGCTCTGAGCTCACTCTCCAGACAGGCTTTCCATTGCAGGGAAGCCACAGGGGCCTGGGGCGCATCCCTCTGCCCATGGGCTGACCCTCTGCAGTGCTTCCACTGTGACTGACACATGAGCTGGGAATTTAAAGCCCTTACACCGATATTACAAAGGGTTACATTGTTCTTCAGATGACAGATCATCTGAAATACCTGAATTATGTCAGACTATTTCCTTTGTGAGTCAGGATAAGAACTTTGCACCCCACTTAGCTGGCCTATATGTAAGAGCAAGAGGATTGCTTAAGATACAATATAAAGAAAGTTTAGCTAATAACTTTTATTTCAAAACCCTCCATTCCCCATATGTTTGAACCAAAGTTTTAAATTCAGATGTACTTAAAGATGCTTTCTTTTTCTTTCCTGGTGCTTATACAAGCTTATGGACAGGTAGCACTAGGAATCAGCTAGTCCATTACAAAGGAAGTGAACACATACTCAGTTCTAGGCTTCAGAGAAGACACATCCCCTTCCCTATATCTTTCATCAGGCAGGATTTTTCCTGAATTCAAATAGCAATGAATATGGCACTCATGTTCACCCTCCTCTCCTCACGGTTCTTCTAAGAAATGCTTCCTTCTGGCTCTGAGCTACCCATCTCACCAGTGATAATAACTCCTCTGTGTTACATCCCCTCAAAAATTATCTAGAAAGGAAAAAACAAAATTTCCTGGTTTTACTTGTAACACTTGCACAAGAGAGATTTAGGAGGTAGCAGTAAATTTTTAAATCTCTTTCTTGTATGATCCTGGCTAACAGCTCTCTCTCCTCCCTCATTTGATTTTGACTTGGTTCAAGAGTATCTGTCTCGTATGCAACTGTTGAAATCTTCTGGAACTACCAAAACCCCCAAAATATGTACAGTTGTGGAATTAATCTGAAAAGGTTTTGGTGTTTGGAAGACAAACATTCTGTGTCTACTTTAGCATTTTATGGGCAATATTGAAATTCCCAGTGTTTACCTCAAGGGCCCAAGTACCTTTAAATCCAAATTACCTTTGAAGCCAGTAACCAACAGTTTCATTTGGTACCTCTTCTAGCGGTTCAGCTCTGTGCTGTGCTATTTTCACCACATCAGTTCCAACTGTCCTATATTGAATTGCTTTTTGTCCTGCTCTTTAACATAAAACTTGCTGTAGAAAGAGAAAATGTGAGCAGCAGTGCAGACTTATTGTTAAAATAAATGCTCCCTTAATCAAAATTGGATGACTAACAAGCATAAAATTATGGCTCTAATACCACATATAATCGTTTATCTCATCGCAAAGAGGCATACATCATTTGCATTGTGTTCCAGTAGTGTTTTATACCCACTTTACCATAATCTAAATGAGCATGCACAGCACAGACAAATGGAGATTCTAGCCCATCTTATACATTTGCCTGGAGAGAACAATGATGTTTGCTATGTGTGCTTTTAAAAACTGTGTTCCTATAAATAAACACATTAAAATGTAAAGACAAAGCAGTGGGCAATCTCACTGCCTGAGCAGTTTCAGTTGTGAGATATACTTTTCACAAAGAAGGTATGTTTTTAAAACATTTTTTTTCTGGACAGCAATTTTAATAAAGTATATTTGAAACTTATATGAGCTATGGAATAAGTTTGTTGAAGAGAATTTAAACCTGTGGATACATCAGCTCAGCATGTGGGTACTGCCAACCACACTTACAGCTCAGACTAGATATTATTTTGTTCTGTCCACTCCTCATTATCCGGGATGCATTTAACAGTCCAAGCCAGAGACTCAACTTTAAATAACTTTATAAACTTAGAAAAATGGCAACAGCCAGAGTATGCATTTCTTTCCTTGAAATTACTTCTGCACAAAGGCTGTAAGAAGCTTTAACTTCATCTGCAGCATCCTTCCTATTCCCAAAATCACCACAGCTGTAAAGTTAAATAATACATAGTCCTTCAGGGAGAGCAAGTATGGCTTCACATGACAGTATTTGCAAGAGCTGATTCCCAGCTCCCATGATCTAACATCCTTTTCTGACCTTGCAGATCTGTGAGAAACTGGAACTTGAAACTCTGACATTTTCATGAGAGACAAGCTGATCTTATACCTAATTTTAGAGCTGTATAAAGCTCTTTTTCGCTCTTCTCGAGGATAACTCAGCACAGCTGATCTTACTGTACAGAAGTATCAGGCTTTACAGGCAGAAAGATATGCATACTAAAATACATAGTAAAATTCTCTTCTGTGTTGTTAAAATCATTTATCTGTGACATATGTGGCATGAAGATGAAAATGTGATATGGTCTAAAGGCTTTATTGTTACTTCACTTGGACTGAACTGCATTGCTTATGCTCAATGCACCATTTGTGCAACATGCTTTTCTGATTCTGCCCACAACCTAAGGCTAGCATCCAAAAATGAAAGGAGCAGTACAATCTTGACACAGATTAACCTCGAAAATAAACTGTAGCTATATTAAAGAACTGTAGAGTTCTACCTGGGGATTATTTGCTCAAAGAATGGGAACATGACAGAGATGGTAGGAGGATGAATTGAAGATGTCCCTGCTCGTCACAGGGGTGTTGGTCTAGACGACCTTTAAAGGTCCCTTCCAACCCAAAGTATTCTATGATTCTATGAATGATCCTCAGCAAAATATAAGAGATAGATGGATACTCTGCACAGCACATTAAACCCTTTAGAGTTCAGCAGAGTATCATTCCTCTTTTTCCATCAGTCTGTCTTGTATGGATTTAGCACTTAAGAGAATAACTATATTACATATAGCTATAAGTATGTTTATATGTGGAAATTAAATATTCTATATTACTTATCTTGGTAAGCATTGTGCAGGTAGTTTATTATCTGTACGCCCAGCTCTATTTATTGATTGACATTCAATGTTCTGCTGCTGGGGATGGGTTTAATTGTATTTCTCTAGTACTTTAAACTTTACTACTGCTTTCCCACCAGCATAATATTGAAAACATTTCTGCATTCATTCTTATTTTCTCCTGCAAAGTCTGCTCTCTTTCCAATAACCCCATTCTTGTATACCAGAGTGGTGTTCAGCTTTGACCACTAGTTCTGCCTCATTTGTTTACTTCTTCTTAAAAATATTCCCCTTTAGCTTGCATGCTTAATTTTTTTTCTCCTAAGTTAATTTAAAATTAATTTCATCAGTCCTCGGTGTTTATATGAGCTTAGCTTTTTAGAGACATCAATTTTGTGTGTGTCTACATATGACATAGTGTGAAGAGATTCGTATAGCCAAGCACAACATGTCCTTTAGTTTACTTTTATTTGGATATTCAGGACTGTCCACAAAGAAATATTGCACAGTCATCAGGTCTGATTGCCTGGTCTTCAGACAACAGCAATTGTTTTTTCCATATTACACATCCACAGAATCACAGAATGTTTTGAGTTGGAAGGGACCCACAAGGATCATCAAGCCCAACTCCTAAGTTACCAGCCTATACAGGGATCGAACCCAAACCTGTGACCTTGGCCTCATCAGCACCGTGCTCTAAACAGTTGAGATAATTCCATTTATTTCTCCCTCCAACTTCTCTCAAAAATACCGAAAAACTACTACCCTCTTTCTGCCTTTTGATGCTTCCCTAGCTGTTAACAAGATGTTAAAAAAAAAAGATATTCTAAAGGTGTTTCTTACTTTACCTTAATGATTTCTCTGGAATTTGTGAATGTCATTCATCTAGATCAGTTACCTTGTCAAAATGTAATGGTTCCATATACTTAACAGTATGCTCTAGCATGATCATAAACCCTTAATATCTTCTCTGGGAAAATGCATTTTCATCTTCCAGATGTGACCTTCAGCTTTTTTCAGAAATGCCTATACTATGGAAACATTTGAGTTCTCTGAAATACATTCTTTACTAACAATAGCTCTTATTCATGTTGTTTTATGACCTTGCAAGCTAGGTTTGACACATAACTCTACATATTCTATGCTTTTAAAACCATTTCTTCTTACCGTATTAATGCCATTAATTAGGATTATTATTACCATATTAAAGTCTACATTTTGCTTATCATCAATTTATCATCAATACCTCTAGCCTTCCTTGCAGCTATAAGATCTCTCCCTTTTTCATATGAAGCATTTTCTTCCTCCATAAATAATTTTATTGAGCGTGAGGTAAAGTCTGGGTTATCTGATCCAAGCAATCCAGCTTACACTTGACATTCACACACTTTTCACATACGTAAGTGTATACTTTGAGAGCTTCTACCTTCTGCATCAGACCGTTGTACAGAACAGAACCATCTGTAGCCATCTGTAATGACATATACAGAAAGGGGGAAAAGCTAAATTTGCTTCACACTACTAGACTTATACATGTGATGTTGGGTGTTAGGGAGGCAAAAGTTTTCAGGCCTAACAGTACTTCTAGCAGTGGAGAGCACTGGAGTAAGAGGATGCATAACATACATAAGTCTGTTCATTCATGCAGTGCAAACTGGCAGCTGTGAAACCCTGTACTGTAGACAGAGCTTGGCCCAATGTGTATGCTACTACACACATGGCAAAACTTGAACATTCTAATTCAGATTTTTTCCACAGTGCTCAGGTATGAAGCACCCATCTGGTGTTTTCCAACCTAAGCCTGTTGATAGATCCTGTGTTATTAGTTTTATATCATTTCACTAAATATTCCTTGATGAATGTTTTGTAGATATGCAGAAAGGGAGAACCTGGGTGTAAAAATGTACCTGTGCAATGTACAGGGTCTGGAGAAATGAGCTACACTACCAACAACGAAATCATCAAAGCATGCAAGGAGACAGTTGTTACTGTGAAATCTTACAACATGACACAGCACTGTACATGACAAGCATTTGACTATCCAAACCAAAATACATACACATATGTGTATATACATATATGCTATATAACGAGCTTATAGTTTTCTCCACAATCAGATTGGTACCTGAGCTGTAGCAAGTCCCTGTTTGAGACAGCTGCAATGGGAGCTTGTTCATTGCAAGCAGTGCCATTCCATGAGTCTATGCCAGTTTGCACTGATCCCCATGAGTTCATGCTATCACCCTCACTGCGTGTCTTTTACTGCTATTGTGTATTTCATCTGCAGATCAGTTCCTTTTCATGTACTGTCACCTCCACCTTTTTCCTTAGAATAGAAAATTCACTTTACTGATTCTGTATTTCAAGCTTGCAACTCTCCCTTCTTGATTTGTCTAATTGGTTCTTAAAACCTTTTTCACAATGAAGTAACTAATTAAATTATTTTGATTAGTTTCCAAAATTTTCCTGAGGAAATGCATAATGCATCAGTTTGCATTATAAATTTCTTAGGTATTTCGTTTAGGTCATTTTGGAGCATTTTTGCAATCATTGGGACAGAGATAAAGAAGCAAGTTTGGCTCTGCAGGGAAGCCGGCTAAGGAAACTGTTTCCAATGAGTCCTATATATATCAGTCTAAATTAAGTAATACAATATTACTAAATTGTCTTTGGAAGACTAGAGTCTTCCAAACTCGTGGAAGTGATCTAACCACCACACTGCAAAATCAGGGTTACACTTACTCCTACTGCCACTCCATAGCTCATTGAAGAGTTAAGTCTTTTATACAATCTGCCATGACTTCTGGGGCAGAGTTTGAAAGTACTCATCCTCCCCAGCAGTCTATATGGTGGGGAACTTTCCAGGTCAGATTGTGCTTGTAAAAACAGAAAAAGGGGCTGAAACAAGATGTCCTCTTGAAAAGGCTGAGGAGGAGGTGAGAGGAATCACCACCTACTTCTGCTCTGGTTCCCTTTTAAAAGAAAAGATTGGTTCTTCTCTGTGTTTTTCTGTAAAGAGGAGGATTAAGGAGGATTCCTAGTTTCATGGCTATAAATCATGTGTGGAGAGAAATGCATGCAGAGAAATGCACAGTTAAGCACGTAAGCCTCCAAGAGGGTGGGGATTTAAAACATGACTGAGTCCTCAGGGCTTTGCTATTGCTGCCTCAGCTGGCTCAATGCTTAGGGTTGTGCACACCACTATGGATCATACATTCTTTCCTTGCCGTTGTAGAGGAAACCCGTAACTTCAACTCAAGGCCACAGCTTCTGCCACAAGTCTCCAAATATTATGTGGTATCGAAGTCCTTCTTTGACCAAAACTTAAATTCTATAACTTATCAATAATTTAATTACTTCTTTTACACATGTAATACTATATGCTTCTGATCATTCAGACACATTAAACATTTCAGCAGCTGAAACAGAGCATGATATACATGCAGGAATATGAATATCAGCACTGTCAGGCAACACATTGATGTACTGTTTTTAAATCCTTCTGTACCAATAGGCACCAAACCTGGTGGGTGCTGAAAACATTGATGTGTGCCTCAGCTGCCTGCTTTTGTGCCTTACCATCCCATGTATGACACATCAGAGGTCATGCCTCCACCTGTTGTGTGTTTTTGCAGCCTTGCTACAGCTCTGAATTTTCTTGTCATCCACTGCTCCCCTGACTACAGCCAGGATATTGCTCCCTGTGTGATCCTACTGATGCAGCAGGGGCAGGGAAAAGGAGCAGGGCAGAGCTGCTGGATGCACTGGGATGGTTGGAAGCTGTAGGTCCTGCAAGAAGAGCCCATTTTATGGGGTCTGTATTTCAGGAGCGGAGGGAACAGCAAGGTTTCAAGCTTCTATGCTGCAAATTGCAGTATGATTTTCAGGCCTTCTCTCCTGAGTCAGATGCACCATCAGCTCCATAGCCAGCAAGACAGAGTGAGATGTTCAATCTCCCCTTCCACTACCCCTCCAAACTTCAGGGAAGCTTTGTCCCAAGGCCCTAACACAGCAATTGCCAGCTGGGGTGATTTCCTCCCACACTGAGTCACAGTGTGGGCTGGACACTCATCCTGAACTGTGACAAAGACACCTAGCTCTGACTTTTGATGACCTGTGCCTATACAGTTACTGAGTGATCATAACCATTTTCTGT
>VZTN01028571.1:133520-205324 GCA_013400515.1 Erpornis zantholeuca
CTTTTTTTTTTTTTTTTTTTTTTTTGCATGTTTCATTCTCTAAAAAGGCAATTTTAGCTCCCAAAGAAGGCATTCTAAGCGAAACTCAGAAAAGTGACCTGGAAAGATCATATAAATGGGATTTTTCTCTGTCATCTCTCTATGCTTTTGATTATTCTTGACATTGTATAATGTTAAATTATAAATAGAAAGCATTTTGAAAATGTCATAATATCCTGGATCTAATAAGAGAATACCAGAGCTAGAAAATGTGCTTAAGAAATCAAGATTACATAGCAGACTCAAGAGGAAGAATTAAACTGGGCTTCACTGCAATGGAACTTAACAGCTACAAAAAAAAGTGAATTGTGAGCTCAAGCTGGAAGCTACAATTGAAATGTAAACATTATTTATTGAAAGCAAGATGCTGCACTAATAAAAACAGCGAAAGGACTGTGGCATTACTGGATAGAGCACTGATGCTTTTACACCCTTTCAAGTGGATCTAATTGAGATGATGTCCCCCAGCTAAGCCAAACATTCAAAGTCCTTGTACTTGATCCTTCAGTAGAGCATGAATTTGTTTTGGAATATTCTAGCTGAATTGATTTCTTTTTCTCTTGCTTTTCCATCTCATACAAAAATTATTCTCATCTCTTTTCAGGTCTTTTGTGTCTTAACTTTGCACAAGTAAAAGGGCTGGTACTGATGAATACACGACAAGCTTTTCCAATTCTCATAAGTTAAATCAGAATATTTACTAAAAATCAAAATGAATTCTTTCTTTTCTATGCTTCAACCTAAAGCAAAGAGCAATTTCTGCTTTGATTTGTACAGAACACTTTGATAACTATATCAATAGCTACAAATTCACTCCAGACTATAACAGAGTTTGGCCCACAGAATGTGCCTGCAAGCATCTCACGGGCTCAACACCACTCTGCATCACTCCTCCAGGAGGCATCAACCACTGACTTCTCTGGAGCCTAGCGATGGCCAAGAAAAGTCACAAACATGGCTAGGATTGTTTATGACAAATACTGAAGCATAACTAAAGTTATGATCACAAAACCATGGCAATAAGATGATACATGCTGATGTAACTGGTGAAAGTTTCAATGAGTAATCTGAGAGATCAATAAAAATTAGACTCTTAACATAGTAAATAAAGTGGTTTGGAAATATTTCAGAAATGAATATATGAAGCAGAAAAAATTACAAATAACTAAAGCAATTTCTGTGGAGCTTAGCCCAAATTGACATTTATTCCATTAAATCATCCCATTCTAACAGTCCCTTGTTTAGACAACTAAGGCAACCAACAAATAGCCAATGAAAAATATCTTTTTTCTCTCTAGAACCCTTGCTTCTTGATTACAATGAAGTGAAGCTAAGACTTTGGGTAACTAAAGGTGACTGGTCAGAAAAGAAAACACTAACAAACAGCACCTAGGATCAATGTAATCTGACAGTCCCTGCTGCAGAAGGGCAAGGTCTGTCACACTGCCACTGCTCCACTGTGGAATTAACATCCACAGTAATAAGCAAGGCAACAGGGGTCTTAAAAACTCTACAGCTGAGAATACAGATTTTCTTTTTTTACCTGACCCAAGCAAAAATATTTGGCTGTAATTGCATGATGGGAGAAAGAACACCCTTTGAAGTTTAAGAGTTAACTGCCCACTTAGAAGCTGTTTTCTAAGATAGGACATTTTTCTTCCAAATGTAACAAATTCTTGTTTCTGCTTTGTTATTTGTCAAGAAAATTGCAATCACTATTATTTTAATCCACCTCTTATATACAATGCTGAACCTTTATTGTCTCAATGAATAAATAATTTGAACTGAGACTGTGCTCACGGCTGATTATCTAAAAAAATGCTGGATTCTCCTTTTCACTTTTAAGCTCTGAATTATGGACCATCTCATTGCCTGGCAGCAACTGAAGTTCTTAAATTATAAACAGTGAATTATCTTCTTCCTTTTGTTATTTAAACAAAAAAGTAGACAAGTTTGGGAGACAATAAAAATTTAATATAATCAGTTAAAAGTCTATATAAATTGACATTCATATTTTCTGTCTTTTTTTTTCTTTTCCTTTTCAGCTTTTAAATTAACATTTCCTGGACTTGACTGCAATAATTTCGTTTTAGAAAAGATTGCCATCTTGGGCATACATAAGTACCAAATGTTACATTAACACTAACTGCAGTCATCAGAAATTATAGAAAATTTGTGTGTACCTACCTACAGAGAAGGTGAATTCCCACAATCCCAAAATTTTTAAATGCATATAACAAAGATCATTTTGGTAATTTTTTGAAAGAATATAAATAAATGTCCTGTTTTGATTCATACTTCTCTACCCAGACTGACATTCCTCTTTTGAAGAGTTTTAGCATCTGTAACAAGTAATATTTATAACGAGTTAAAAGTAGGTCTCGAGAAAATCAAGCTGACATTTAGAGAGCTACATTTGGTGCAACTCAAATTTACTGCAGCTGCAGTATAAATAATCTGAGCACTGCCAAGATGAGCTACTTATGTCTGTATACACACAGAACAATTTAAACTTCTCCACATTTAATTTCAAATAAAGGACAGTTTTACGGCTGATCAGTGCAGTACACAGGATCTCAAGCATGACAAATCCATGAAATCTGAAGGAACTTCCATCACAAAGAGCCTAAGAACAAACCAATTTCTTCGAAACTACTCCACAGCCCTTTCCACTAAATCCAGCTGTAATGTGGGAATTTGGTGAAATTCCTTCTTAATTATGTTGAATGCCATTTGCAGATAAAATCTGCAGAAAGTTAGAGATTCGATGCTCTGTACAGCACTTTATATTTTTCATAGTGCTGGATAGATGAAGGTGGGGGAATACAGGCAAAGACAGGACTGGGATTTTAGGATGAATTCTTGCAATAGAAAATACCTCTATGCTAGCTTTTCCCCAGGTACTGCACAGCAGCTGAGCCACAGATGCTCAGCTCCTCCTCAGATTTGGAAGGGTTATGGCCAGCACTGCCACCCCCTCAGGGATGGCATGGGAGCCACATCACTAACAGGGACTAGAGACTCCATCCAGTCATTCTGGCTCAATGAAACACATGGGGTGGAGGGAAATGAGACATTTAGGACTCAGGTGGACCAAGTCAGTATTGCAAGATTCTGATATTTATAGCACACTGGATTTAAGGAGGGATCTCCTCTTGTCCTCTCAAAGTCAGTTTTTACAAGACATTTATGGACCATGGACTTTAAGGAAGCATTTATGCTACTACAAGTTTTAAATTAACACTTCCCAGACTTGATTTCATTCATTTAGCTTTAGAAAAGATTGCCATGTTGGACATACATATGTACCAATCGTTTAATTAACGCTAACTGCAGTCATTAGAAGCCATAGGAAATTTGCGTGCACCTACCTAGGGAGAAGGTGAATTCCCACAATCCCAAAACCCTTAAGGATAAGGGAAACAATGGTGTGCTGATTCATTTTAAAAATTGCATTGCATTACATCACATCGGTTCTTGCCTTATCCACATTTCAGTATTGTCTCACAGAGTATGGGCTGTGGTAAACTGGAAAAGCAATAGAATAATGGTGGAAATAAAAACAGAGAACTCTGCTGACAAACATTTATTCACATGTTGTTACTCATCATAAAAATTAAGTTCCTATTTCCAAGCTTAAAAGTTATATAATTCAGATGGCATTTTGAGATGTCTTTGTCCCTCTTCCTTCTTTTTTTTCCTTTGGCACAATTCTTAAATTCTTAGAGTTGCCTTACCATTTTAATGACATTTAAGTAACATCCAGATTGCTGTAATGTATTGAGTTTCATTGAGAATTATTCTGAATATTTAAAGAAATAATAGATATGCTTGAAAGTGTTCCAGAATTTAAAAAAACAAAAAACAAAAAAAAAAAAAAACCAAAACAAAAAAAAACTAGGCATGTGTTGATGTTTAATAGAATTTTTCCTGAAATCTGTAATTTTTAATTAATTAGTTCACTTTGAAATCTTTGACTCATCTCATGAAGGAACAGAAAGTCTATGTTAGATTTAGGAGGCTAATCATCCAATCAAAGAACAATTTAATCCATATTCAGTGTGATCTCTACAGAAACCGAGTCAGACTTTAAAGTGTTCATTGCAACCTTTTCATGAACATTTTTACTTTTCAAGATAAATTACTCACAAAAGAACATCACTGATTTTGCAGGAGTGTCATCATCTAAAACCAAGCCACTCAAAGCCTTGTAAATTTATAGCTGAAGCTACAATTAAGAGTAACTTCTGATAGATTTAGGGAAAAATATGAAGTTACATTACACAAATGCCTTAACCTTGTCCCACAGAGATAATATTTAATAATTACATTTAAATATCTTACCCTATTAGGATCAATTGGATTTTTTTAAAATGTGTTTCCTCTTTCTGGCATCCTAGAGAGAAGAGATAAAGTTGCTGAAGTACCATACCTATGCATTCCTTCTGCTGGCTCAGAAAAACAGCTGCACATACCTGTGGGCACAATTTTGCAGCTAGGAAAACCAATATATCTGTCAGTCAGGAAGACATATAAATGACTTAAGTTGCACCTGTAATTGAATGTGCCTACAAAATGAGGGCAAAAAACACCCCACAGACAGCAATTAAAAAATCTAACCCTTCTGGCAGATCTGACATGACCCTGATCTCTTGTGTCATGTATGTGTTCAACACTGTCACTAGTGCAATTGTTCTGAAGGGGCTGTTCTTGACTGACACCATTGGGGAAGTTAGAATCAGGCTCAGAGATGCTCAGATCATCAGATGGATTCCACAAGAGAGATGGCCTTCCCAGTCTCATTCACAAAACCATTTGTTGCTCCCACTGCCAATGGCAGTGTCCTTGCACCATAAGCTTCACTCTTCATGCCAGGTTTTCCAAGAGAAACAAATAAACCAACATCAAACTGTGGTTGATATCCCATGGCCTCTCCCTTAATTTTATGATTTCTCAAAATAGAGCCAAGGCATGGAACTGCAGGAGGGAAAAATTTAATGCAGCTTCCCTGTTATGAGCACTGTCTGAACTGAAAAGAGGAAGGAATCACCTGTGTGCCAACATAAACTTAGTGGCACAAATGAAAAGTCTGCACCTGTCTGAACTTGCACAGAGAACACTCTGTGATTCCCTGCTGGAAATTAGCTGAGGATGGTTATGTGCTTCTCTTCCACCTGGAAATGAAGAGCAATCCAGGGTCTGAACAGGATCTGTGGCTTCAGGGCTGGTCCTGTATTGGTTGGTCCATCAGATTTGCTCCTCTTCTGAGAGGACTGCAGATCCCAACATTAGTCTTGCTCAGAAGAACTCAGACTGAAATAGGTACAGTGTAGAGATATCTTTACATGCTTTGCTTTTTCATTTGTTGTTTTTAAGACAGTGATTCTCTCATTCTGTTCCTATACCCTTGAAAAAAACCCCAGAGTCATGGAATGGTTTGGGTTGAAAGGGATCTGGTTTGAATTGCCAAGAGCTCTGTAATACCTTGAAACAATGCATTCAACTGCTAAAACTTGAGCAAAAGGGAGACAAAAAAGACATACTACATGCTGCTCATTCTATTTTTGATAGAAACTTCCAGATATTCAGATGACTGAAGCAAAGGCTACTGAGCTGTGCTGGCTTTCTGGCTTTAGAAAATGTCCAAGTGGTTGATTGCTGCTGCGTTATGCCAAGCAACACAAGTAAAGGAGCCCTCTTCCGTCATACTGTAAGTGTGCTGGTATCTTCTCCATTATCTCTACGGTGCAGGAAATACTATGAGCCATATTTTAAAGGTGAGATAATCTTTATGTTGGAGGTAGAAAACTACTTTCTTAAGGTAGAAAATTCTGTCTGCATCAAAGTCACAGCTTCTAATTGACTTCTTTACATGTTGGCTACATGTAGCTGGGCCAGCAATACACTGTCCAAACAAGCACATCTTCTAATGCAGCATGGCTGGGCCATGTCAGCTCATCTTCTACATCCTTATCAGTCATCCCTAACCAACTTTCTTATCGTAACTACTTCTTCATATCAATTCTGGTTGCTGCAACATTATGGCCCACAGGCAAACAAATTTTTTAGCTCATAATTTCATGCATTTCTAATTTATTGTCTCACTTTAAATTTCCATTAAAATGAAAATAGAAGGGAAAAAAAACAAGCCCTTCGTATGCTTATTTGCCAAGAAGCTTTCATAGGTTCTTAGAGGTCTAATTATGATATGAAAACATGATTTCCAACTTTGCAGATGATACTAAATTGGAAGAGAATAAAAACAAATGAGGAATAATTAGGTAGTGCAGCCAGATATAAAAGAACTTAGATCATTTTATATTTCAGGAATAATAGATGGTAAATGCAGGGCTGTGCAAATAAATAGAGAATAATTAGCCTCACAGTGTGGCATAAAAAGTAGGACCCTGTTTAGAAAGACAAGTGGCTACAACATGCTGACTGAGATGCAAAATTCACATCTAAGATTCCCTTACTTATGTGACTTGCTAGCAGTCTCAGTGGCACTCCCCTAGAAATAAGACAGAACTCAGTGTCAGCAAGATGTGGCTTCTGGTGAAGAAAGGGCTACATGTTATAGTCTAAGAAGAACAGTTTCTTCCACAGTAATTGCACAGTACTGTATTGCCTAAATAATGGGCCATGGGCTGTATTCAGTCTGCAGGACATCTCTGCCCAAACCAGTATCTTTCTCTGGGGGCAAAAACAGAAAGGGTGGGAAGAATACACCAAGGAAACATTTCATTTCTTTGCTCGAGTGCTCCTGCAGAAGAGCCACCTGACTCTGACTGCGGCAGAAACGCACTGCTTGTTTGGAAAGAGCTCTAGGCTGATCAGGAACAGGCATTTTTTTATTTCCTTACATTATGTTATGTTCCTTAATGTATTCAGGCCTGAAGTTAGAAAAAGGTTTCCAACAGTTGAGCTGGGAGGTTCCAGGAAAGCTGTCAGTAGGAACAATGGTGGGAAGATTCCTAGCTGGTTTTAAAATGTTGCTTCATGAACCATGACAGATTAAATGCTGAGATAGCAGGGATGGTAAGGGACATCACCCTAGGAGATCACTATGGTTTCCTACGCTGCTGTTTTCCACTCTATATGCTGCTGCCTACTTCTCTGCTCTTGACTGAAACACAACCTGTCAAAAATGCACTCCCTCTTCTGCATATATCAGCACATTAATTTTCAGCTATGTGATATGGGAGGTTCTTCTGTATCAACCCAAGGGAAAAAAAAGCCTCTTTTCTTTCTTGAAGAGATAAAAATCTGTTGAGGAAACTGATTTTTTATTTTGTTGAGAGCTGTCTGTTCATTTTGAAGGTGGGTGAAGATGGAAAATGGACAAATGCATGAGGGAATTAAGACCACTGCTGGTGAGTCAGTACTGCAAGGGATTACTGACTACAGAATATTTTCATTGAACACAGAATTAAATAGACCACTCTAGAATAATGATGTCTAAAATCTGTCATTAGCTCATGGATTTGAAACGTATTAGGATGATCTGTTTGCCCATCTAGAGATGCCTTTATGGGGCATTAGATAAGATCTACCTTCATAGGTCTTCTTATGGTAAACTTTTAGCTCATTTCACAATAGCAAAATAGTGACAAAAGCTTCATTGTTAGGGCATTTACACATTTCTTTTTAGCCATGTTTTCCATGGAATAGTTCTGAATTATTAGCCATCTTTCAAAGCATGCAAGTGAAAGGACATTCAAATCTTCCAAATGCAGTGAAATGTATTCAGCATTTCAGCACTAAACACCTGCACAATTTATGGCAGAGTGCACATAATTTCTATGTATGGCTATACCTCACACAGGCTCATTTCACATTTGAAATTCAATTCTGCCAGCTGACTAATTGATTCATTTTCATAAATACTCTCAAATTTGTAATAGGAACAATGCTTTGCTGTAAGATATTGTTTTGGCCAGTACCAAAATTAACTGTGAATATTTACTTTCAACAAAAGCCAGTGGGACCAAAAGCAAATAAGGAAAAAAATGATTTATAACTTATTTTTACAATCCCTATTGTTACATGGAATTCAGCAAAATTTCAAATCCTATAAACCATCCCCTAAAAATATGGTTATTATGTTATTCAGTCTCAGTTTCTGTTCTCTGCCTTCTTCCCCCCATCCCTTCCAAGAGCCCTTCCTGTGTTGGGATCCCTCTAGCAGTCTCAGGATGCAAGACAGTGAACAAGCTTTTGACATGAGCTTTTATAGCCACTGTGTCCACGATCCTTCACCAGAAGAGTTGAATTAAGATGTTTTCAGGGAAGGTGGGAAATAGTTTGATTCCAGAAAGAATGATAAATCATTCCAAAAACCCTTGAACATATATCCTGAAGTCACCCCGGTTTTCAGAGCAAAGACCTAGTTTAAGACATACAAGCTCAGACTGAGGCAGTGTCCTCAGGTAGCACTGCTGAGGGCTGCAGTTCAGTTCCCACAAGTCCCAATGGGTCAAGCTGTGCAGCTGCAGCAGGAAAGATGGGGTTAACACAAAGTATGGGAGCTGATTCATTAGTCCAATGCAACTCTTGCATCATCTGGCTTAGAGAGCAGCACCTGCACTGGTGATGGACAGTTCTACCAGCTCTAGACTCTTGAGAACACAGCCCAGACTTGTTACATCACCTTTCTCCCCCAGCTGCAGCTCTCCCTCCTGCCTGACCATTAATCTGTGGCTCTGACACCTGGCATGGAAACAGGATGGACCTCAGGTAGCTTTAGGAGCAAAAACATTCATTTACAAATAACATCAGTTTTAGAGTAGCATGATTTTAAGTGTATGAGAGGTAACTTAAAAGCTGTTACTGAGCTCTCACTGAGCTCTCTACGTCCCAGAGCTCTGTAACAGAGTTCAGGGACAAGCACACCTTCCCCTGAAACCCATCATCTTCCCACTCATCTTAGCTCTCTGATACTGCCTTGAGCTATTTCAGCCCCAGACCAGGCAGGAAGAGGAAGGAGAAACAGATCTGCCCTCCAAAAGGGCTCTGTAGTCTTCCATAGCCCCAAGGAGAGCCTTCCGTAGAAACTCTCCCTTCAAATCCACCAGCTCTGCTCTAGAGTCCTCACTCTGTCTGCCAGCTACTTAGGGAACCTGTAACTAGGAGTCACAGCTGCCAGAAGTTGCTCCACACACACCAGGAGGCAAACACCCTGTGAACTTGCACTGCAGCCAGCATGCAGCTCCTGGGGGCTGTGCCTGTGGCTACCACTACCACTGAACTCTTGGATTGTGACAGCAGCCAGAGGCCAAGAGCCCAGAGCTCTGTGCTTGGCACCAGGGACCCACAGCCTTGGCTGTGTTCTTGCCCTTCTTTTTCTGCAGAAGATATGAACAGTTTGAGCTTTTTTTTTTTTCTCCAGGAAGTTTTCTTGTCCCAAAAATTAATCCTGACATTTAATTCAAATATAATTTTGTTAGTGATATATAGGTAAGTCTTTAATTTATTTGTTGTTGAGAAAAACAACTCAGAATAAACAAAACTAGGAACTATTAAAAAGTTAAAAACAGCCTGACTTGCTCTGCAGAATTTTCAATCCTCCAGGATTCAGCAAAAATAGAATGAAGTACTTACATCTTCAAAAAGCATTAAGCCAAGTACTTCATCAAAGGTTAAAGTGCAGAAATATGAAATAACTGAAAACTTGGCTCGCTGGACTGCAAATTGGTCAAGAAGAGGAAGTGAATTTGAAGAGGAAAAGAATTTATAAGAGGTTGTGATAGAGATCAGCAGATATTCAGCCTCTCAATATTATATTAAAAATGGCAAAAAGTTTCTGCTGTCAGTTTCTGATAGTAAATTCTGGTTAACAATAAGAAAAGAACAATAAAATCAGAAACAGGAAAATGTAAAATATTCATGCATTGCAGTACTCATAAATAACAACACATGAGAGGGAAAAACAGTCAAGAAAGGGATCAATATCTAATGGAAAATTGTTGCAGAATTACAAGGAGAACAATTCTGTTCCAGAAGAAAAAGTCCATACCCAGTTCAACCAGAAGTGCAGCTCCTGTAAATAAGATAAGTTAAATCACCTTAGCATTAGGATGAGCTCTCAGGAAAGCTGTGAAAGTCTTAGGTATATAGAGATATATATGTATATATATGTGTATGTGTATATAATTAGTAAAATATAATCTAGATTAAACTGGAGTTGATACTTTATTGAAGAGTGAAAGCATAAGAATAGGCACACATTTCTACAGACCAAATTTAATCTAACCTGCAGTGTTCTACTGGTCAACCTTACAGTGCCTGTGTTTTGTCTCAAACCACATTCCCAAGTATTTTCCACTCTTTCCAGTTTTGCAATCATCACAGGTGCTCTATTTTATCTGTATGAGGTCCACCATGGGTCTGGGATAAACAGACAAGTCATGGCCACCAGCTGCCCTGCATCACTAGGGATGCGTCTGTGCAGATTGTACAAGTAGAGAGTCAACCAGGCACCACCATCCTAGCTCAAGTTTAAAAACAGGGTGTTTTTTACCAAAATTCTTCATTTTTTCCTTAAAGCCCTATAACTTCCTACACAATCCAAAAAGGTGTTAAAGCAGAAAAACTCACACCTTCCTCTAATCAAAGACTTAGGCTGGCCTTCCAGTTGTTGCCTCTC
This sequence comes from Erpornis zantholeuca, assembly GCA_013400515.1. Taxonomy (NCBI): domain Eukaryota; kingdom Metazoa; phylum Chordata; class Aves; order Passeriformes; family Timaliidae; genus Erpornis; species Erpornis zantholeuca. The sequence continues at coordinate 144,205 of VZTN01028571.1, forward strand.
TGCCAATGCTCTAGTGAAGTCTAACATGGAGCATAAGATTTCAAAGGATTTCTCACTTCTTAAAGAGAGAAAAGGAAAACAAACAAAAGAGACCTTGTAATTTAAGTTTTTACATCGTGTTTAATTTTCATATGCCTTTCAAATACTCCCTATGGGACTGTGTCTCTAACTAGACACTCTTTTTGCAATTTTATCATTCAAAATTCCTGAGGAGTAATATTGTGACTGACCACGTAAATGTAATAAATTTCCTTCATCCTTTCACAGGATGCTGGTTCTTTCCTCATTAGATGACAATGCTATTTCAAGGAATTTCTGCAACTCTTTTTGTCATTCTGAGTTTCAAAAATTAGGGAACGACATGTTAAAGAACAGTCTCTTTCCCACAGTAACTTTTCCACACTTTGATCTTGGACATATTTGGCTATAAATGCAAACACTGAGCCAGGAAGTAGGAACTGACATGACATTTTATGCTGGCATTTAACAAGTGGACTCAGAGAAATTATGGGTTGCTAAAATTTCAATGTGACCAGTGAGGACACGACAAAAGGATTTTGAGAACCTCACAGAGAATACGTCTGATGATATTAGGCTAAGGATAATATTAAACAAGGGAAAAAAACCTATACTACTTCTTCAGAAGAAAAATGCCATCCTGTGTTCCTGAATGGTAAAATATGCAAATGGCACCATTGAGTCCACAAGTACTGTAGTGGCTAGATCTTTGCACAGAATCTGATGGACTTCTCCACTGTGAAAGGAATCCAAGGAAAAAGTCATGAAACTTCTTTCTGGGATTTGGTTTTAATAGTGCAGGTTACAAAGAGGCAGTGCTGTTTTCAAAAGACCGTCTTCTTCCTAATTTTTCCAGTCAAGTCATAGCTATTTTATCCCATAATACATGATTCATGTCAGAACAATGGTAAGTTTTTTGAAATCTATGATGCAGCACCTGTATTAAATGTTTAGGCATGAAAATAAAAAAGGATGACAGAAATGTAAAGACACCAATCATTTAAGAAAATATACAGTGGAATAATAACCATAAAGAATATCTCCATAACAGATGTTCAAAATTAAAAGCTTTTGATTGTTCTTGGTTCTGAAAACTGTGTTTATATAGGTAAATATAACTCTCTTTGAAGTCCAGACTATCCTTTAACAAGCATTATTTTCCTGTCAATCAACAGTTTCCAGAGCCATGCAATTGCAGTGAGGCCAAAATTCTCTGGACACTTCATTACCATGGCTTTCACTTGTCCCAGCGCCACTCTGTTTTCAAAACTCATTCACTCTGGGAATTACTGGTTTTCATAACTGAAGGTATTAATGAGAAAAAATTGGAGGGAAAGGAATGTGTCCCCAGATCTCTTCACAAGGGGCACCATCACAGGGTATAGCAGAGAGACAAAGCAAAAGCTGAAGATGAATATTCTTGTTTCAGTTGACACATTTATTTTCCAGGCATCAGTCTAAGAACATTAAGCTAAAAGCAGTGGGAAATAGCCTGGAAATATTAAGTGACTTCATCTTAATAGACGGCGTTTTGTAAGAATGAGCTTTAGCAAGATCTTTGATACTTCTATGCCTTAGAATCATGGAATGAGGATGTTCAATTTGCCTAGCTGTGGAAAATCCCCAAAAACCAAACTTCTTGAAAACAAAAGCTATTACGTGTCTTCTGGTTCAGAGCTTACCACACAGGACTGGTTTTTTCCAAGGGCAGTTTTCTTAATCCTTTCTCAAAGGTAGGCTTACATCTTTCAGGTGAAGGGCTTATAATTCTTCCTTTATTAGATTCATGGTCATCTGCATTCATTGCATTGACTGATTTCTGACTTTCTAGTATTACAAGCTTTATTTTGGCCAGAACTAGAGTCCTGCTTTCCACTGGAAGTTATGAATCCTTTAGTAAAAGTGAGACTTACATAAAAATCAAGATGTAAATTTCAAGTGGGTATGTAAAACTGAAAAGCGGAAAACTATGAAGACAAACACAAGGCAGTACATCACTAAGAGCACCAGTTTCTTTTTCATGTGCAATAATTAATCCCACATTGTCATGTCTGAATGACCCCTACTGCAACACGTAGGCCTTGAAAAGTGGTTTCAGTTGGTCAGGCCTTTAATTACTATGAATGGAAGTCACAGTCATCTAATGGCACTAGATGGATCCCCTTTTGATTCCATTTTCAGACCTTCCAAATACTGCAATTTTTAACTATATCTCCAAAAATCAGTGGTTTTTGCCAAGCTGCACATTATTTTCTCTGATTCTCATCACATATCTCCTTCCATAGTTAATTTATTTTTCACCAAGGAGATCATTAATAATCCAAATGGAAATTTGGTGCAACCACTTACAAACTGCTTTCCATTACAGAAAAATAACAGAAGGCTGAATAAAGTCTTTCATGAATCTATGTAAACTATGAAAATATAAATAAAAGAAGCCAAAGATTGAACACAATAAGCAGAAAAAAATCATGAAAGTAACTTCCAATACACTTGAGGCACATGGTTAACCACAAAGTCAGAAGGTACTAACCCAGAAAAGACTACAGCTTTGGGCAGAATCTCTCCTTCTTTCCAAATGCTGATGTATATATCCAAAAACAGTAACCATTTTTATGTTGAATCTACTGGACATAGCACGACAGATAAAATTAACCTACAATGCTAAGCAAATAAATTTAGTGCCCTCTGATCTGAACAAAGTGGAAGTGTTCTACCAGAAAACACCAGATTTGTTTTCATTATGACATGAACAAAAGGAAAATATTAATTTTATTTGTAAGGAAAATAATTGGATAAACTAACACATTCCACTTCAAAAAAGAGCATTTTTGCTCTGATTTTAATTTAATATTATATTCAAACTATAGGTTGTAAAAATAAGAAGTATTTTGAAATGAGAAACCATAGCATTTCATTATGGATAAGACTGCAAATGACACTTTCATAATTTTTCCTTGATTAGATTTTATTGAAAGTGAAGTTTCACGCAAAATTTTATTATTTATAAATAAAAAATGCTTTTTCCCATAAGAAACTTGCATTTGGGAAACCTCTCAGCTTTTATTTCTACAACTGAGAAAATAATGTGCCCATGTTATCAGTCCATAGTACAACTTTTAAATGGTCAAGAATTTAATCAGAGCCAAATCAAACCAAAATCTGCTTAGGTGAAAAGCAGCTTGTTGGAGCTGAGAGACTCTTGAAAGTGTAGATACTAGAGACAAGCCAGAAATTCAGTGCAAACTGTGTGTCCTGTACACTGTATACACTGAACACCAGTAAGCAGATAACATTAGAGAATGAAGAGCATTAAGTGTCAAGGGCAGCAGACAAAGAAAGTGGAAGGCAATGAATGCACTTAAGAAGTCATCAAGAAGTGGAAGCAATGAAGAAACATTCACACAAATATGCTACCATGTGAACAAAAATGATGCTCTTAGAGGCTACTGTCAGGCTTCATTATGGGAAGGAAAAAGTCAGAGTATGCACCAAGACCTTAAGTGTAATCACTACAAACCAGGCAAAATAGGAAGAAAAACAGTAAAGGTCTTTTATATCTTGCATACAAGTCTTTATTCAGAAATTGGTTTGGGGAACTAAAATGCTGCAGAGTTCCTAATTATTCTCAGCTCTGCATCAACCAGCAAAAAACAGGAAAAAATCATTTTCAGCAAGAGATTAAAACAAGCAATGGCTCAAAACTTAAAAACCATGCACTTAACCTTAATTTATACATGCAAAATTAGTCCAAACACTAAGAAGTCAAAAAAATATGAGCCATGAAGCTGATTAATCTCAAAATTAGGATATTTACTATGTGCTCAATTATGTGCACTTAGCCACCCAATATTAAAAATTACAATCCAATAAAATGAAGGAAATGGTTGTACTTCAGACTGTCATAAAATGCTGCTTGGAGAAGTCAGAGCTGAAAAACAGTATGTTGTTTAGTATCCTGATAAAGGAGATCACAGCTGAGGAAGACAAAGAGAATGGACTGGGGGGTCTGTAGGAGCAGAGGGGGCAAAGGGGATTTGGTACAAGAAAATTCTTTAGCAGCTGTGGGACAAACCCTGACAACCTCACTGCTTTAGAGGATGGATAAAAAACATGCTTCATGTCTATTGGGTAGTAGGATGCCTCCTTTCCTTTAGGAGGCAAAAATGCCAAGGTGAAAGACAAAGCTTTCCCAAGCCAAGTTCCAGCACAAGAAAATATAACTGGAGGCACTCAGCCCCAGAGACCTGGGGTGCTCAGGCAAAGAAATGCTCTTACCTCAGGTTTTAATTTTTATTTGATTTATATCAGAAAGAATATTTAATAGCTCCCCTATTCACCTACGTGCTCTGTAATGCTCATACATATACAGAGTATGAAGATTATGAGACAGACTAATGCCTCTCTCCACTGAAATTACTGTAATAGCAAAGCCAATTTGCAAATGACAGTGTAAGTATCAGCTCAGATAATTCTGGAAAATTAATGCCTCAAATGAAACACCACCTCAGAGCTGAGGGAATACATTTTATTCTTTGGTCTTTTTACTCTTACTTTATATATATTGTTTACTACTCTGGAGTATAATTTCTTTTTTTTCACCCCCACTCTTCAGCATGAGGCCAGTGCAGACATTTAGCAGGCTTTAAAACCAAAAAGGATCTCAGAATCAGCTGACATGAATGCTGAGTGCTACTAAACAGAGAAAGGTGAACAGCTTGTAGGATGAGGTGGAGATCAGAGGCATGCACTCCGCCTCCCTTAACCTGGAAAATGGGATGGGAAAGCCACACGCAACTCCAGGCAGCAATTCATTCATCTCATGTGCCCTAAAATTGCTCTGTAGAGGTGCCACTCTCTCTCCACACTGATAGACAGAGGCCAAATCATTAGCATGACTAAAGCACCTGATTTTTGAAGCCTTAGAATACATTAAAGAGATCCTACGCTAAAGACTATCTGACTCTGGAGGACAATGACAAGGAAGAAAAACTTCACAGGACACTACCAGAAGAACAGTAAGGGTGGAGTAACAAGGTGACTGGAACAGTTATACAAGTTTGCTGGTTGTTTGCTTTTCAATTTGTTGATATATTTATACTTCTGAGAAGTAGAGAACTGCCTCATTCTATTTATGCTACTAGTAACTTGATATTTATTACTAATAAGAAACAATTTTCTTAAACTGAGTTTGTATATTCCTCTCATTCTATCAGATTGTACAATTATCAAACAGAAAGGGCAACTTCTTTCCTTGGCCAGATCCTTGGAGGTTTTTAGTCCACAGGGCACTAAACACAGGCTTTATCCATTATATGGAAAACATCCATAATACATTAAGCACATTCCAAGAATCTTCCAAGAGGGCTGAACATAAAACAAAATCAAGTAGGGGAAGAATATGGAGCCTATATATCTCAAAGATGCTCTGAACTGCAGCACATTTTGATCTGTGTCATAGAATGCAGATAAAGAAAATTCATTCTTTCTCATGATACTATTTACTATACCCAGTTCCTTAATGACATTAATTTTAATTTATTATCTGTTTTCTGAGCCACTTGATATTTTCTGTGCTTCAAGGCTATGGTATCTACTTTTGATATTTTATGTTTGAGTTATTGTAGAGTTTTAATTGTTATACTAGTTATAGTAATTCATGTCTTGTGATGTCTTTCTATTGAATTCAGACTCCAAGTCTGAATGGAGTCATATATCATAAATAACATAAATGGATAAAATGAACGGTGTTACTGAATTTACCTGGTTGCAGGACATCAAAGAATACTTTGCAGAAATTCAAGTTCCCAATATGCAAAACCCCTCATGGTAATGGACCACTCAGTGGATAAGAAATTTGCAAAATGGTGCCACTGAAAGAGTTGTGCCAATGGCTTGATATCCAAGTGGAGACTGGTGACAAGTGGTGTTCTTCAGGGGACAGTATTGGGACTAGTACTGTCTAACGTCTTTGTCAGTAACATGGACAGTGGAGGTGAATGTGACCTCAGCAGGTCTGCCAACAATCCTAAGCTGTGTGGTGTGATCAGGATGCTGTAGGGAAAAGATGGCATCCAGAGAGACCTTGACAGGCTTTAAAGATGGGCCCATGTGAACCTCATGAAACTCAGCATGCCCAAGTGCAAGAGCCTGCACCTGGGTCAGCACAACCCCAAGCACAAACGCAGGCCAGGCAGAGAATGGATTGAGAACACCCTTGGGGAGAAAGACTTGAGGGTGCCAGTGGGTGAGAAGCTGGATGTGAGCCAGCCATGGGCACCTGCAGCCCAGAAGGACAGCAGTGTCCTGGGCTGCATCCAAAGTACCGTGGGCAGCAGGGCCAGGGAGGGGACTCTGCCCCTCTGCTCCACTGGTGAGACCCACCCAGAGTGCTGCATCCAGAGCTTGGGTCACCAGCACCCAAAGGACATGGACTTGCTGGACTGAGTCTGGAAGAGGGCCAAGATGATCAGAAGACAGGCTGAGGGAGCTGGGGTTGTTCAGCCTAGAGAAGAGAAGGCTGCAGTGAGACCTTCCAGCAGCCTCCCACTACCTAAAGGGGCTACAGGAGAGCCAGAGAGGGACTTCTCACAGGAACAGGTAGGGATAGGACAAGGGGAAATGGTTTTAAACTGAAAGAGAGCAGCGCAAAATTAGATATTAGGAAAAAATTCTTCACTGTCAGGGTGGTGAGGCACTGACACAGATTGTCCAGAGAAGCTGTGGATGCCCCATCCCTGGAAGTGTTCAAGGCCAGGCTGGATGGAGCTCTGAGCAACCTGGTCTAGTGGAAGATGCCCACAGCAGGGGGTTGGAACAAATCCATGATTCTATGATTTAGAGACTTGAGGATTCCGTTTAGGGTTTGTCAATTATTAGTTCAATGTTAGAGCTAGGAAAGAAGTCTTGCTGGTTTTGAAACCTGTAAGTCTGTCAGTTCCTTCTGACTGAACTGTTTGATAGGAAATATACAACATTATAGTAAAAAAGAATTGTAACGACAAAATTTAAAGCAAATGAAGAAAAATGACAGAAGATAGTCACAAGATATTTTGCTGTTAAAACTACTGGGAAGCAGGTATTACTGCATCTTACCACTCAGACAAGAATTTTCAGGTTTTTTCTTATCTCCTTCCCTTTATTACAGTTTCCCTTGCATGCAGTTACACTATTGCTTTAGTTAGGATCAAGAGTGAATCTTCTCTCTCCTCTTGGGTTCAGAGAGGTCTCAGAGCATGTGAATTAGTTTTCTAGTAGGGTTACTCAGTGGTCAGTAATAATGGGGCCTACTACATTTAATACTTTCTTGATAACCCAAGCATAACAGAGGTCATGCTTTGTTAGATAACAGGATGTGCAGGACTGAAAATACTGAGAGACATTAAATGCAAGATGTTCTTGACAGACTGGAGAAACGGTCTGGAAAAATGCAATTAACTAAGTGTAAATTCTAGCTCTAGATTAGTGTACACAAATACAACATGGGAAACAGCTAACTACGGCAGCAGCCATGCCGGAAAAGATCTAGAGGAGGCAAACAGAAAATGACTCAGCACTGATCTACTGCTGTGGAAATTAATGCCCCTTATGCTAGGAGCTTATATTCCTTTTACAAACAGGAGCTTAATCTCTAAGTGGTACAAAATAATCCTCTTTCCTACTTTCATCACCAGCCCTGGAGTTTCAGCAGATCTGATGTGTCAGGTGTTGGGTATCCTTTCAAGAAGGATGTAGACAATCAAAGGAGAACACAAAGGAGAGTGTGAATAAGGTGAAAGATATTTGATTTCTGGAAAAAAAATTGAAATTTGGAATAGTTTTATCTCAGAAAGAATGCTTGCAAGGCACAAAAGAAAATATGTTCTTTGCGAATCAGAAGAAATATGAAAAGTTTAGATTGTAGCAAAGGGCTTTGAGTAGCTTTTTATATTGGTTAAACCAGTAGAATAAATTTTTCTGGCAGTTGTGAACACTTGATTAGCATGGTTTTAAGCACTGTTTGATTGAAACCATCAGAAATGTCTACCTCCTCAGGTAGAGAGATCTTGGCTTGAAGCAAGAACCCCCTGTCCAGATGGCAGACAGAGTTCAAGTGAATAGCCTGCAGTCTGCCTGTTACACTTCATATTTTTGCTTGCAGATGACAAAAGGATATACTAGGATTTAATACTTTGCAAATTCTATAAGAAGATAAACATTGGTTTGGCTGGTCCAAAACTTCCACAAGGCATTGCATTTACTGTGTATGCACTGGCAGTGTCAGATGGGAGAGAGATTTCCTACACAGGATGTGCCATCATCAGGCAGCCCTGGCAGCAGTACTGCTCACACACATCACTGCACTGACACACTGCAGGGCTGGTGCTAATGAGGGGGAGCAATGCCCTGCTGACCTCTTTCCCTCATTCAGTGACTCCCCAGTGTCCCCCCATCTGACTTTCATGTTGCTTTTGAGGGATGGTCAATTAGATCATAGCTCTTTTCTTCCTTCTCATTGTTTCACCTGAACCCCCTCTCTATTTCATTTTCCTTTTATTTTTCTATCCCATGCATCTCCTCAATTTCTTTTACTTGTAGCAATTTTTCAGAGCCATGTCTTTTTTTCAATATGGTTTGCATCCATTTAGAATGTGAAAATGTACTATTATTAGCTTCTCTTCAGCTCTTGCAGCCAGAGTTTCTTTAAGGCCTTGTCAGAGATCATACCTTTAAATGCCAAACATGGAACGGGTTCACAATCAATGTGGAGATGCCAACAACTCAGACTGTCTCACTTACCAAGACAATCCTGCACCACGTCAGCCAGCTTGCTTAGTTTTCTGTTGTCAGATAGTTGTAGGTTATGAGCAACCATCTCCAACAGAAGTGATGGGGATAACTCCAAAGCATATCAAACCTGCAATAAATAAATACTGTTGGAAAAGGTGAAACTGGGTTCTTTGACTCCTAGTTGCTTATGAAAAAACAATCCTTAAATATTAGTTTATTTGGAAGACACTAGTTAATTCTGTATAATGTACACTATTAGCAATTGATACACTTGCTTTGTTTAGGGAAATTCGAAGAATAAAACAGATTGCTGTTTCCATCAAAACACTTCAAGCTAGATTTAATAGTGCTGAAATGCTAATTGTGAATTGTATTTCACATCATACACGGCAGACTAATTTAAAAAGAGGAAAACATATTATGGTAAATACCACAATGCATTCACTATGAGTCATCTAAGCATATGATGAACTGGAACAATACCAGCAGCACAACATAAAGCAGCTGAATTTAAGCTAGGGGGAGTACAATACCTTTTGATCAGGCCTGGTATATGCTGAGAATATATACAGCTGCACATATACCATTAGGTTTCTGGCAAAGAAAACAATGTGAACATTTTTTGTCTCTCCCTCTTCTTTCTCCAGTGCAACCTTTCCAAATATATTTGCGTTAAGTCACTAAGAAGCAACATAAGTAGTCTTGCTTGTATGAAGAACAGGAAGCTTCAGCATCAGTTCCTCATGCTCCACTGTGATGCTGACTATGCTCATATTACACAGATACTTGCTTTTAGCATCCTAATGACAACTTTCAAGAATTCAATTACTATTAGATTAGCTTTACTGAATGTTATCAGAATGCTTCTGAGGGTTTTTTATTATCCTATCAGCACAGGAAGGAAGGAATATCATACTGTCAATCCAACTATTTTTTGTGTACTTTTTACAAGGAGGGGAAGGGTCAAGCATATGATTTGTCTCTCTGAGGGGAAAAAGAAGAGGGGAGCTGACATCTTTGGGAATTCAGCACCAGTTCCTTAGAACTTGAAGAAAGCCATTTTTGTCAAAGCCTCTCAGTCATCACCAGCTTTTAGTAGTCACTGTAGCACTTCCCAAGACACTGGCTCCCTCTGAAACAGCTATCAAGTAGTAGTCAGGATCCTCGTTATCCACAACACAGCACTGGAATCCAAAGGACATTAGTTTATTCTCTGCCTCACATAACTGCAGATCTTCTCTGGGGTGAAAGAAGCTCAAATGGCTTCCCCCAGCTGGGTTCTGGAGCTCTCTCAAAAGCCCCATTACTATGACTCTATGATTCGGAGATACCTGTGTGTGAAGGTATAGCTGCTCCCAGGGATACCTCTGCTTTCAGAAGAATGGTCAGAACACTGGTCCCTAGCCCTTCCATCTAATAATAATTTATGTTTTCCCCAGTACCTTGAAGCATTGTCCAAAGCAGTATTACAGAAGGTAGTGTTGTTCAGTCATAGTTCCATGGTAACATCATGTGAAGGTTAGGTATTTGTAAATAGGCATTACACAGACACATTACATTTCTCTCAGCTTTCCTCCTTCACTTCCCTGGATACTCATATTTTTCTCTAAAATATGCACTAGAAAGGTCTTTGGTACTTTACTCCTTTGATTTCCATTCTGATAGTTGTGTTTCCACAACGTTTTTCTGAGGATCAAGCATTAACAGGCCTCCATTGGTTCAAAATTGTATTCTGTTTCTGAGATGTGTAACAACCCTGTTAAGAACTGAGTCAGTAACTAGAGTAGGGATTTGATATATAAATCCTCATATGTCCCACTGTGCCCATCATTCATCAATAGCTCAGTCAACTGCCCTACTATTAGAAATAGAGGATGCCAGCAGGGATCAAAGCACAAGGGACTCTGAGAGCATATTAACTGAATTAAATTGTCAATGTGTTAAACTTCCATGAATTCACAGGTTGATTTTAGCTTGCTTAGAAACTAAACTTCTACTGGGTGATACAAAAATACCCACATACAAATACATACCTACAAAAAGAGGGAATCAATACTCTCAATACACTGCAAATTTAGAAGAATCAAACACAAAACCTGCTTAGCTTAGCGGTAATGCAGAAGAATATAATTATTTCTCTTAGTGCTTAGATTACCTTCTCTGTTAAAACCTTTTCTTCTGGAAACTTTAGCTGTTCAGAGAGCATAAAGAACAGTAAATAAATATGTGGCAATAGCAACTTAGTTATTCATATTACTGGAAAAATGGTTGTATTTATCGCTTCAGCATACACAGTGTCATAAGATTGCCTTTTCAAATTTATTGAACTAAGCCAGGAAACAATTACCAGGAAAAAATGCCAAATCCCCAGGTACACATACACCCAGCTAACTCATGTTGTGACTGCAATCTGGAACATCCCTGTGCCATGCAGCCACAGAAGAGCTCAGTGACACTGTAAGGTGGCAAAACACAGCACTGTGCCCGTGAAACAGCAGCACAGCATGTTCCATGCAGGAGGCAGCATCCAGAGGGTGCAACATTCTTCTAGCATCACTCACTTTTGAGCCAGGCAGGCACCATCCCTGTGGGGAGGGCAGCAGATGTGCTCCCATCTCCCATCCTTCAGAGCTGAGGCAGGATGTATCCTGATCTTTGCACTCCAGAGCAGACATCTCCATGAGCCACAAGCCACCAGCTGTCACAGCACCAGGAGCTTCTGCCGATGGAAGACAACATACAGCAAAGGGGTGCCAGGCCCAGGCAGCTTCCAGAGGAAAGCAGGTTTTCCATTCAGTGCTGTACAGACACAGGGAGGCACCACAACAGAAGGTGGAGGAAATAACAGGCATCCAGCCTGGCTGGCCTTGTCCTTACACCTCCCTGAGAGGAGAGCATCTCCTGCTGCACCCATGGCCTTGCTGCCAACCTGACTCCTCAACAAGCACAGAGCTTGAAGAGCCAAGTGATTCAGATTGTATTTTTTTTATTTCAAGTGAACTAGGGGGTGTTGACTACCATACAAGCCATGCATCAGCCACCTCTGTAATGCCAGAAGAGTATAACCCACTTCAGCTGAACCACTGCAGAGAAGTCTCCCCACTGCCAGTATATTCGAGAATTAGATAAGATGTCATGTCTTTAAAGCTGTGCAAAACCAGGACAGTTTCCCAGCTACTTTCCTTCATACTTCTTGTACATTCATTTTTATATGAGGTTTTAGACTAAACTTTGAAGGCTTTTATAAAGTCAGACCTATGCCTTTTTCCTGTGTTTATTTTTACCCAGCTGAGCCTTCCACTGAATTCAATTTTAACCCAGTAAACTTGATCAAGAAGAGCTTGATCAAGCTCTTTGGGGGGACCTTGGTATGTCTGAGAACATGGGCTTCCAGCTTTCCCTCCTCCTCTGCTACTCCAGGATAACTGGCAGCAGCACCACAAGCTACTTTACCTCTTGTCACCTCACAGCAATAATCAATACAAACTAAAAAAGGCAAACACTGCAGATATTATTTGAGAAAGAAACTGCAAAGACACCCATGGTCTATGGTCTGTGGAGATGACTCATACCACAGCACAATCTAATTCCAAAACAATTACAGCAAAATCAAAATCCTCACACAAAGGAGAGACAAAACACAAAGTCTGGACCTCTGCTGAGCACATGACTCTATAAAGCTGACATGACTGCAGAGATTGCACTGCTTTTTAACCATAAAACACAACTGCCATTTTCTTTAAACTCTTCCATGGAGAATTAAATGGTAAAGAAAACAGAATACAGGGCAGTATGGTTCAAATGTGAGTGCTTGCACACCAATTTTGCTACTGCAGTTTAATTCAAAAAGAGAATTAGCATTCTTTTCCTCCACTGTAATTTAAAATAAATTACCCACTGACCAAAACCAATAGATTATCATATTAATTGGTAACTTTTATGTTCATTATATTGTAAGAGAAAACCACAATTTCTCTAAATATGTTCATTACTCAGATAATTATCCAAAACAATTATGCAATACAATTACCCAAACAATTACTTAGGAGGGAAATTATCTCCAGATGCATCACAAGCTATTCTATGAAGCGCTCAGTATTTATAATTTTAGTTGTATTGCCTATGATTGATCAAATGAGTCATATATTGTTCTGTCAATTCTCCACTGGGAGCAAATACTTCTAGAGCAAATATCCACTAATTCTAACCTCAGGTGGTGCAAATATCACACATGTGAGCTCACACTTCACATTCATACTCTGTGGCAGAAAAAGTCTGAACTAACCAAAATCTAATCCCGGTAAAATGCCACTTGACTATGTATTGCACTGTCTGTACTTGCCCTTTTCTACCTGCAAAAAGCAAACTAGCCAATTTCTGTGAAACAACCAGAGGAACAGTCAGATTCCTTCTCTTGATCTGAAACTAGTCACTAATTTGGTAGCAAGACTACAGACTATTTTAAAGAATCACAGTTTTCCATGTCAATGCAGAAAATTAAGTGGTATCTATTGTGATCTCGTATAGTATAGCAAATTCTTGATCATGCAAAAAAACTTCAGCTTTTATTTTAGATCTGACTTTATGGGCATCTTGTTTTGAACTTAATCTAGATTATCTTCTAATTATTATCTTTTCTTTAGGTTTGGAATGAACCTAAGAACTCGAAGCACAACCACAGCCAAAGCAGGCCAATTTTACCTCTGTTTGTGGGCAAAAAGAATGGAAATGACAAACTAAGCTCCAGCATCTATTAACCCCGAGTAAAAAATTTAACAGATTAGCTGTTTTATAATAAAAGTTTCAGGACGTGCTATGAAAACCCTAAAAAAGCATACAGCAGAATTAACAAATTCTTGAGCAAGTTCACCACCAACTTATTAGCATTTTTGCATCATTGCATTTCTAACATTTTTTGGAAGTTTCAAGGGTCATAATGCCAAGGCTCACTGAGGTCCAGTATGGTCTTTGAATCGCCTTAAGCAGCAAGGTTTAAAAAGCCCACACAGTACACCTCATTTTTCTGTTTTAAAACATCACATATTAAGATGTTCCAGTTTGATCATTACAAAGACTTGCAACAGCTTACCCTGACAGCACATTCTTCAAAATATTCTTAGGCCTTATTTTCAGATGTTTTTCTCCTAGTTGGACAGATCTGACAGTACAGATAGGCAACTAAGCCCTAGGGCTAGGCATGAGTTTCACTTCTTAACAATATTTTATCTACAAAGAGCCGCATACGAAAAGACAAGTTGCTCTGTGCTCTGCAGTTTCTATTGACTTTAAAACGCAAACCCATACTTCCTCCTCTACTTTCATAGAAAAATTTAATTGGTGCCAAAGTGAAAGATCCCAGCATGACCTGTCTCCACTCTAAGTCACTCCAGCTGTGATTGTGAGCAAATTTGTGCATTCAGACACTTCTGCAAGAGAGACCTTCCTAATAAGCTGAGATTTTGCACTGATGGAGGGAAAAAAGAAGTGCTTGGTTGGAAACGGAGAGCTGAGACTTGGCTCACCCCACCCTTAGAGTTAAACAAAGCTTTAAAGGCCTCAATAAGGACCAAATGAAAACAGAAAAAGGACTTGACTATTTACTCCACACAGAAACCTTAGTACAGGTAATAGTGCTAACAACTTGTGTAGGATAAATGTTAACCTATAGTTTATTAACCTATATTATATGGGCATTAGGATTGCAGTTCCTCACACACTTTTTCCGACTTTTCTGACCAGAATCTCACTAGGGATGAGACTCTTTTGCAGTCAGTACAGTTTTGACTGCACTGTGAGCAAGTCTGAGTTAGCTTTAAACTACCTGCTGCTGCTTATAATGAAAAGTGAGTCAGTCAGCCTCAGCATAATATGTTCACTACCCACCAGTGCAAGGTGGGCCTGCGTTATCATAGAGTCATAGAATGGTTTGGGTTGAAAGGCACCTTAAACATCACCTAGTTCCAATCTCCCTGCCATGGACAGGGACACCTTCCACTAGAGCAGGTTGCTCAAAGCCCCATCCAACCTGGCCTTGAACACTGCCAGGGATGGGGCACTTCTATGGGCAACTCGTTCCTGTGCCTCAGCACAGTCACAGTAAAGAATTTGTTCATAATATCTAATCTAAACCCCCTTTCAGTTTAAAACCACTGCCCCTTGTCCCTGGAGCCTTCTATTCTCTAGACTGATCAACCCCAACTCTCTCAGTCATTGAACTGGATGGGCATCCCTTCTTTCACACACTGGCATTTTTCCTCTGAGTGTTGTGAAGGGGATGGTCTGAGGCACATATACTACACATACCCTTCACTGATATGGCCATATCCTCAGCCAACACATGTGGCAACCTGTTCCTCTTTATGATTTTGACTTTATAAAGCTTGATCCTTGCACATTAAAAGAAGAATTTAACCACAAAAAAATTTAAGCAGTAGTTTGAGCGTGTTGAACTAGATATGAGGAAAAGAGATTGACTGTTTCTCAGTACTGTCAATGGAGAACCATAGCATGTAGGTAAAGAGCAACAGAGTGAAGAAATGATTGGAAAGATAATGCCAGTCATTTGAAACAGTGCTTCAGATGGAGCTAAATGTGAACACAGGCTAAATGGTCTCAGTGTCCCAATAGTCTTCTAGGGAAAAACTGAAGTCTACTGGAAACAGTCTTGTTCTTGAAGAATTTTCCCAACCTTGGGTACTTTTCTATTTATCTTTAATGTATCACAGACATATATCACATATAACTATCATATATTTATGATATATATATATATCATAAAAAAATACATCACACACATCTGGACTGAATAATGATTCCATCCAATTAAACCTATTACTTTAAACTTAGGAAAATAATAACCAAGAGAAATACACAAGCAATAGAAACACCTTTAAAATTCTGTGTTTCCATAATTAAAACATACAACCACATTGTTTCCCATAACTTCAAACAATTGAGCATCACCTCCACGTGCTCAGAGGCATGCTTTCTACAACCACTGAAACTAGAAAGGAGAGAAAGCCAGAGGTGAAAGGAAGAGCTGGCACTATTCTTTTCTTGCTTTTTTTGTCCAACTGAATTGGTCCATATCCTGAGTTTGTCACATTCACTCCCTTCTATCTGTCACAAGCACAGTGCTTCAGAAAGCTCCCCTTCCAGTTTCAATACTGCAAGGATGGATAAATCAAAATTTTAATTCTTAAGTAAAGGTCCTTCCCCCAGGTAGTTTGTCTGAAAGGAGTTTCAGCTTGGCACACTGGGAAGTAGTTCATTGCTAAGAAAGAAAAAGGTCTTATTGAGCTGATATGCCATAAGGGAAGGTAAGGGAAAATAACCTGCAGGATGAGTGCAGGACAACATCACTCAAATACAAATAATGGACAGATTTAATGCCCTTTGCCCATTATGGATCAAATTTGTCATCCAATGAAGCATTTATTTTCCACTGACTGTAACGAGACTATGATTTAATTTGTCTTCTCCCAAAGTGTGGAGGACTCAATTTTTGAAATTCAGCACAAATCTGGAAAGAATGAGAGAAAGAAACTCATCATAAATCAGAAAATGTAAACAGTAATTACAAAATGAGTATTTTCTTTAACAGGAATTTTGAACAAAGAAATAGCCATGTAGATTAAAGTCAATCAGACTATTTTTTGATAAGTCTAATATGTTTTGCAGAGAAGCATTCATTTCAATGACATTTTAAAGAGGGTCCATGCCAATTTCGAAAGGAAAACAAGGATGAGAAAAAGGAATCAAAACACTTCCTTTCTCAATTTGAAAACTGACATTTTTATTCAAACATTTTCACCTAAGAGAATTATAAGGCTGTGCCAGTTTTGAACAAAAATAGATGTATAACCTTCAAAAAATCATCATAAAATCAATCTCTTTCCTTTGACCTGCTCTCTAATTGTCTGGAATTATATCATATAACTTAAGAAGCTGCCAAGAAATGTCCAAATTCAAAGACATTATGGAAGTAAGCAAAAAATAAGGTAAATTTTTTTAATGTAACCTCACTGATTTTGTAAAAACCTTGGCTTGGTGGCCTTTTTTAATTGCTTTTTTCTTCCATATGTGAAGCTATAAATCCCTTCTTGCTACTAGATGTTTTTGAATCTCTAGTGATCTCAGATCCAATTGCCTCACTTTTTATAAGCAAAAAGAAAAAAGAGTTGTTATTTGCCATACCACCAAAATTTGAAAATATAACTGCTGTTGGATGGGCTTTAACTGGAAGCTCGCTTTTGTTTTCAAAAATATGTATTAATGGCAGGACAGGCACAGAGGAGGAAAATCCCCTTCTTCCTGGCAGACTGAATGTGTGATGTTGGCAGGTAGGAAATCAATGTTTCTTTGGTCTGAAAACCAGTAATATGAAACTTAAGATGGGCTAGAGGTTTTTTTCAGTGCCTCTACACAAGAAAACTCTTAGGGATTCCCAGAGTCCATTTCCAGAACCAGGTCTTTACTCTGCACTGCTGTGCTACCCCTGCCTGGATGTGTAGAAATCCAGTGGAGGCAACACCTGGCACAACTTGGAAAGGTGAGGTGGAAACAAGCGAATGAGGAGCCTGTCACTAGAGGGCAATGCAGCACTACAGCTGTCCCATTCCTGGCCCCCCGTGCGTCCAGCCTGTGTTCTCCGGGAGCACTGGGCAGCCCCTCACTCGCCAGCAGCAGCACTGGTGGTGCCTGGGGCTGTGCACATCCTGTGTAACCCAGCTACGGCTCTGATCCGTTAGGAAACGAGAACAACCTCACTCACAGTCCAGAGGAAGACACCGCTTTTAAACGGAATCCATTTGATATTTGATTCGGTGGAAGGATGTGGGATTCTACAAAACCTGTAATGTTTGATGTGTAGTTGGCAGGCCATTAACTGGGTCAGGGGACATCTGCAGGTCATGGGACCTCCTGGCAAGGTGATATTGTAGGAGGCAACAACAGAAGAGAGGCAAGAGCTTGACGGAAAATTGAGTCTTCATATAAGCAAGCAAGAATCCCATTTAAGACCAAAAATCACAGCAGTCGTTAGGCATCCAAAACAGCATCTATTCACAATCAGTTTTGTGCAGAGAGAGAGAGAGAGAGCAAACAACCAAGTTTTGAACGGGCAGAGTCCTGAGGATATCTCAAATTCTGAACTCAGTGTTGAGGTGCATTAGGTTTGGTGCCACTGTTACATTACCAGAGTTTGGTCTAAGATTCTCAGTACTTAAAGAAGATGCTTATTTTCACAGAAATGGAAAAATATCTCATTTTGATGCAGATTAGAATTCTCTACCCAGTTATAAATCAAAAATTAACAACTTTATCTAGGTCAGGGCACTGAAGCTACATTAAAGTTTTATCCTCATTCACTAAATTTTAATTTTAATGTGGCACATCTGACAAGTCTTGTGGGACTACTTAGAATCCATTGACATCCTTCTGTCACTAGTATCAAAGCCTCATCTTTGAGACTCTTGTTTCCAGATACCTAGCTGTCACTAGATTATTCTGTCTCTGCAATAGTGTCACAATCGATGGCTGTACAGGCATTCACATGCATGTCCCACATACGTCAGCTAAAGCTCACACACCACAGAAATAAACAGCTTTACCTCTAGAAACACAGATTTCTATGTAATCACTTAAAGGTGAAGCTATAAATCATTTTTTTATCCCTTCCAGCCTTTTGAAAGTCACTGGAACTGGTTGCCTGTAAATTAAAACTCCCCAACAACTCCACAGTTTAATTTGAAAATAATATTTAATTACAGGAATGGCTATGAGAAGAAAAAAAAAATATTTTGCATATGCCTGTAATCTTTTTATGACTATTTATAGCAGAAATGTTGACGTACAATTTGACAAAATTGTCTGTGGATCTGGAAGACATCTGATTCTGGAGTAGAAACAGTACCACATGATTTCTCTGGTCAATCGGTCCAGAATTATGGCAGAAATGTAGTGTTTCAGCTATTGTGGCCTTTAGCGTTTGAGCCACTACCAGGCTTTAAACACAGGCCTCTTACAGAATAATAGTTAAGACACATTCATGGAATGTCAAAGTACATTCACAGATCATTCCTTGACAAAAATTCAGAGCAAATATTTAAAAAAAAAATACAAATGGTGAAATGCAAATCTATAACATAGGTTCAAATGGATTCATATCAACTTCTTGGAAATTAATTTAACCTGGGGAAAATTCCCCCAACTTTTCTGCTGTTTGTATTCTCAAGCAGCTGCCAAGGTTTGTGCTCAGACCTGCTGTTAGCATGGCTGTGACTCAATAGAGGCAGTACCCTGTCAATCTGGGCAGCTGGCTAATTCTGGGCTTGTGTGCAAGCATACAGAGAGGGGAAAGATGTAGGACAGAAAGAGACATTCCTAACACATGCAAAATGACAACACATGGCAGAATTACAAAGATATTTTCTTTTCACTTGTAGTTGTGTCCCACAGCACATTCCAACTGCTGCTGTCTTGCTTACAGGTTCCCCTGTGCTCACTCAGGGGAAACACCACTGTCCTTGTGTTTCACAAGAGGGAAGGTATTGCACTAGGTCTGAACTCACCAAAGCATTACATCACCCTGCATTTCTCATCACAGTCCTGGAACACTTTGCTACAGGAGAGCTTTTAAATCTACTTCCTTCTGTGATTCTGCATGTAGACCAACTTTGGAGCACCAGAGGCTTCTAACAAACATGGGGCTGGGATGAAGGAAAGGAAGGACAAAACACATCCAGTAACATCCGTGGTATCTATTTAACGTAAGTTGGAAGTGCTCTCACCACATCTTTGACTTTCAACTCAGCATGCACTCCATCCTGTCCCAACCTGTTCACATCACTATGCACCAATCTTTTAACCTGAATTTACAGAACAATGTCAAATGTTTTACCACTTGAAGCTTCCTGGACTGTTTCCTCACTTCTCTCCTTTAGAATCACTGCCTAGTATGGGGAAATTATATTTCACTTACTTTCTTCTGTAAGAATAAAAATGTGAAGATAAACTCCAAGAGTGCCAAGAAATGCTTCTGCCCATTAGAAATACTGGCCTGGTTCTAGCTAGTCTGGCCTGGCCTTCAGGTGGGAAGACTAAATAACACACCTCACAGCAATGAGGCACTGGTAATTTTACTTAAGAGAAAAATATTTTATTTACATGTGCTTTGTATTGATAATTGACCTCATAGTTCAAAACTGAAGTACTACTCCTGGACCCAGCTACAACTAAGTCCTGAGTATTTGCTCTTTTTGACATCTTAGGATTATACTTATTGAACTTCAGCTTTGCTTTTAATTGAATACTGATGCATAATCTCACCACTTATTAGCCTTTTTTCTCTTTCTTGTTGCAGATCTTTAAGTGTTCCAAGCACCATTCCTCCTTAAAAATAAAGCTCCTTAAAAATACTTGTTTGCTTTTTCATTTCCTTAGCCAGACTTCAGATTGCATTTTCCTGAACACCACAGCTATTTATCCAGGGAGAAGGACTAAAGGACAGATTCCTTGTGACATTCTCAGCATGCTGCTCTGAAGACTTCTGGCTTCAAGGGCCCACAATAATGGAAGATGAAAGCTTTTTAACAGTTCACCTTCTTGAGTAAATTACTAATACACAAAGTTCAAAGTAGGTTCAAAATTCATATTCCCCTCCTCAGGAACTGACACCAATGAAAGCAAAGTAAATGTATCAGGACCACTGAACACACATTTTTCCATTTATATACAGCAGAGCAAAAATTACTTTTTTCCAAAGGAGAAAAAAAAAGTAAATAAAAAGGCCTTTTTATAGAGCCTAATTTCAAGGATATTTCAGGATCCATTCTCCATTATTTGTGCCTGGATTAATATCTTTAGGCACACAAATCAGCCAATTCTGCAACTTGGCTTCATTAAATTACTTTATACATAATTCAAGATGGAAGTAAATTCTATTCTTACTTGCACCCTTACTCTTTACACCTGCAGTCAGTCATACTACTACATTTTGATAGATACAGTGGCTCGGTGGCTTTTAAACCTTCTCACAGTAGCAAACCGAGAAACATTTTTTAAGCACGGGCATTCCTGTGGCTCTGGGCAGGGCGGGAATTCCAATTTCCATCAGTAAATCACATGTGGGCCGCAAAAGTACACTGAGCATTGGTACCACAGAGTCCCTGAAGCCATGAAACCATCCAAAGCACTCAGAACAGCTCACACACTTTGTCCCACTGACCCACATTCACCAACACGCCCTGCCCATTCAAATATGCTGTTTATACTCCCCTAAGTCCCTCTAAGCTGATGCTTGTCACTGGTTAACATTCTCAAACACCAAGGATATTTCCTAATTCCAGATAGGTAAGGACCTCAGATGTCACAGCAAGGGAGCACTTTGATTAATGTTGACCAATAAATGCAAAAAAATGAAGATAAAAGTCACCACTTTCTTTTAGACATCAGATACGGCATTTTGCACCAAGAAAAATCCCCCACTGAGTTTGTAATTGCCTAGAAAAGAAGTAAAAAAAGGAACTCAAATCATTTAAAACTTTGCTGATCTGTCATAATATGAACAATTTGCCAACTTTTACACATCCCTGAACAGACGATAGGCCTAAAAGCAAAAATAAAATGGAAGAACTCTCCAAACTCCTTCATCTTCACATTAAAAGATGGATTTTTGCAATGAATGAATAACCTCTTTCACTTTTAATTTAGGCTTACCCATCAACATGGCTGTTATTATTCACAGCAGCAAAGTCCTTGCCACACTACAGCAGAAATAATAGCTGCATCTCTGGGTTCTGTTTTCCCCAAGAATTCACAATGTTATTTAAATAAGTCTAGTATGCCACAGGTACAGCAGACAAGGTTGCTTTTAATGAAGGGCTATTTTTATTTCTGTCCCAACTCTGTATAACATGACTGGAATTTGCTTGTGGAAGAAAGGATCATTAATAGATATCATCACTCCCCTGCATGCAAGGACTCATGACACCCTTGGACATTTTCAGTAGTCATGTTGACATCTATATTCTACCAAGAAGCACTATGTCATTTACTAAACAGCAGAGGCAAGACAGTATCTTTGATGTTTCCATAACACATGATGCAGTGTTTTCCTGAGAGAAGCAAAGCAAGAAATAAATCTACTGCCAAGTAAGTCACAAACTGTGGAAAAGGCATCAGCTTCTTCATCTGTGCTCGCCCAAGACCGAGCACAAACAGATGCCACTGCCTGGCTCGTGACTGGGGCTCTGATCCTGCTGCCACACAGGACCATTGGTCTTCTCTCCTGCATGGCAGGGAACTGAGTTATAGCACTGAGTAAAGCTTTCCATGATCTAATTCCACCATTCAGTCTTTCACAGGGGCGTCAGTGCAATGCCCAGACCACTGTGCTGTTATGCTAAGCGCTGGGTGTTTGTGTCCCCAGGGCCCGCCTGACTGCTCCCTACACATCTATACGGATGTTTTAATTCAGAACCCAGAGGAGGTTCCTCTGCAAAAGTAGCTGAAACAAAGTTGTATGTCTGCTTCCCAGGTTACTTTTTGAAAACAAATGCAAATATCTTCAGTCTTATTATTGACACATAAAACAGTATAGAAAAATTCATTACAAGGTATACAAGTGGCTAAGTTATTATATTGTACTTAGAATTTTCACCTTTTTTGTGGACAGCCTCCCAGTGCATTCAGATTTCTTTAGGTGAACTTCTGTAGCATATTCAGTATTGCTACCAAAGAGATAATTTGGGATGTACCAACAAATGCAACTGTTAACAGAGAACCTACCTTTCAAGAAAATTGACAGTCAGTTGTGATGGAAGATGTAGGTAGAGTCATCTTATTGTAATTCAGATCTGCTGAAAACCAAACAGACAATTAAGGAATGAACTGGAAAAGGACCTTAATGTGAAGATCTCTGTTTAGCCACATCAAAAATAACTGTCTCTCTAGTTTCAGACATATTATAGGCTTATTTATTCCCAGTCTGTGGGGTTCACCTGAAAGTGATGATTTAGAGCTGTTGCCTTCAGGTGTAAGTGATCACTAATCAGAGAGGAGGCAGGGAAATGTTACATAACTCAGGGAAAGGATCTCCACAGTAGGCTCTTATCCACCAATCAGAAGCAAGTTTGGAACTAGCCAGGACTTGCAAGGAGAGGCTAATATACAACTAAGACCTAGATGGACGGGCTTTAACTGGTGCAGATGTTTTACCTTTTCACTGACTATTTGCAAAAGATACAAAATACACCAGGTCCTGAAGAAAAGACTGTCTTGAAGTGTGCAATGAGCTCTGCCAGGAGGCAAGAAGTTTCTTCCAGGACCTGGTTCCGAACGCCTTAAGGCTGCAACCCGCTGAACCAGTGCAGGAGAGGCTCTGCCTCCAGGTGCACAGTAGAGGTGAAAGAAATGAAACACATCACTCAAGAGGTAGGGCACCTGGAAGACTCTGAAGCTTTTTGCTCCTAACTTGCTGGGAGATAAGAGATAAGCTTGCTGAGAAACATGAACGCCCTGTAGATTGCCTTTCATGTTTTGTGTGCAGGTATTCTATACAGTCAAAATTAAGAACACATTCTGAATACCTACCAACCTCAAAATAATGCTCAGAATAGTGGACACACCCCTAAATTCTACTGAAGTTAATATAATTTTGCAGTTAAAATTTTGAACTTTATGAACTTTTATGATTGGTGAACTCAGTGTTTTAGAGTGACCCAATTAGGTATTCCATGTAGAAAATATTTCAGCCTGCAGTGCTGTAAAGATGGGATCCTCTTTGAGCAATATTCTGTTTTAAAAGAAAAATACATGCCCAAGAGTCCATAATATTACAAGGAATCCAAGTCTAAAAATCTTTTTAAAATCAAGCGTGTGTTTAAAATTGTGCAACTTGTATCAGATTTAGGGCTTAAAAAATTAACTACTTATTCAACAAAAAGTAGGTTTATGTCACAGTTGAAACACAATAGACAACTTGTAGTTTATTCAGAGCAACCACAAGTGATTTTTGTCCAGGAATATCTTGTTTCTATCAGTATAACTATGTTGTGCATCACTTACATGCATGTGTAACAGCAGTTCCCAAACTGTGATCATTTTACTCATTTCTACCACAATGCACAGATAAGTGATTAGCTCCTCATTTCTCTGATTAAAGTAGGTAGCAAGGAAAGATGTGTGAACAGTATGTTGCTAATGAAAAAATGTGGGTGCCAAGAATGAATTGCAATAATTGTAATATTTGATATTAATAAGATGAGATAAATAAATTACTGACACAGTTTCCCAGCTGCTCACTCAGTCACCACACTGATAGGTAAGCTGCTCGAGACTTATGTATAAGAGACTTAATACAGCTAATAATAAATTATAATGAAGTCTGAGCAAGGATATATGAAAATGACTGTGTCCACATGGTATTTCGTACTGCAGGAGGAAAGGCAGAGTCAGCAGGAAGCTGGAGAGCTGTAGTAATGAAATGAAAATGAGCTTTTCAACTCAAGGAACATCAGAGAGATGGAGTTCTAACTCCCAGTGAAAGCCAGCAGGCAGACCCACCTGGCCCTATACAAAGTGATAAAGTAAGAAAAATGCAAGCCCTTTCCCAGCACCATGCCTGGGCTGGAATGGTGTGCAGAAGACATATTAACTGCAGCTTTGTGCCACATTATCTCCAGCGCTTCAAGCCTCTACTGCAGGGTAGGATAGTTAGCTTTCCTACTAAACATGGCAGGATACTGCTGGAAGCTGAAGCAGAATAGATTGTTTTTAATGAAACTTCCCTCCCTGGGAAGTTTTCCACTTCAGTGATGTATTAAGACCTAAAAGATTTTAACCAAAACCTTGGACTCTTCTGGAGAATTCAAAATACAGCTCAGCAAATTAATGATGCAGCAGTCTATCACTTGTTGAGAAATACTTTTTTATGGGCATCTGAGTACAACCCTTGGGATGACTAATCCTCTACCTCAGTTTGAAAATCCCAGCTCCACTGGTATTTTAGCTGGGGACAGGAGTGTGCTTTTGAAGAGACTCCCCTGAGCAGTCCCCATTACTTCATTTTGCTTTTCACTGCAGAGCAATTTCAGAGCACACAGGCTGTGTTCACTTGGTATGAAACTAAACCAGGGTGCCCTGAGTGTGCTCCATTGCTCGTGGGTACTCATTCAGCAGGGTGGAAGTGCATCTTTAAGAGTGTGATAGTGTGGAATTTGGGTCTCCTGCATTCTCTGCTCACCTCCGCAGCGCCACAGGATCATCCCCCCTGCAAACACACAACTGTGCACCATACATACACCACTCCTGCCAACAGGTACCTTCCCAAGCAGGAAGTTAGGAAAACAAAAATCTGAGATACAAATTATTTCTTTAACTGAAGTGAATATTTAAACAAGTGAGTATTTGCAAAGCTGCCAATATAAACCCCTTTGTACAACTTTACAGGGACAAGGAATGTAAGAGTAACCAAGGGCATACAGACAGACTAGACAAGCATATTGTACCTATGAAATGCTCCTCATCATTACTGCAAGCACTAGTCCTTGCATGCTAGGCAGGTAATTCTTGTCATGTTGTCTGCAGCATCATGACAGAGGTTATTGTTTCTGGAAGGATAAGGGCTGAAGATGAATTACTTTCATATGTGTTCAGATATTTTCATATTTCCATTTTCTCCCATATATAAGAGACAAAAAGACAGGCAGATATGAAGGAAAAACCTTTTCATTTTATACATTCTTTCCTAAAATTAAATATTTTCTCTGGAAGAGCATATTAGTCTTCCTTAAAAGAAAATTTGAATAGTGAATAATAAATAAAATAAAAATTATTTCTTTCTTTAACAATAAGATGTTGGAGCACCGCATAAATTTCTTTCCTTTGTTTTTGTTATTATTACTTGATTTTCCATTTCAGTGAAAAACTGTTTGATACTTGGAACCAATAAAGAGGCATGCATCTGTTGAATCATGCTAATTCATATTCAAGCTGTGCTACCTAATTACAATGCATTTTTCATGGTACCATCACAGATTACCATGGATGATTCTTGGTCAGCCACTACTTACTTAATTAGCAGGAATTTAACTATTATATTTTTTGACTTTTCATGGACTGAATAGGGTATGCCCTTCAGCTCTCATGATCAAACATACTTCCTCCCCAAAGTATAAAATTAAAGCCATTATATTGATCAAATGACAAGCAGGCATCTTTTTGCTTTGCTCCACAAATGTAAAAATGAAAGCAATATTCACAAACCAAATGTATTACAGTGAATAAAAAACTGACTCACTCCTGGAAAAGCAAAACACAATGTATCTGAGGAACTTCACCCTAAAAAGCTTCATTCTTAAATAATTTTAAGAGTATTTTTAGATATTAGTGTAGGTGTTGGGGAAAAGCCAACATTGCTTTAAAGTCTGCCTTTTGTTTAAAACACCATTTCAAGAGATGATGTTATGCAATTAGAAAGAAAGGAAAAGCGTCTTAAACCAAGTGATTCAACCCAGTTATAGTAATGGAATTTCACACAGTCTGTACAAGGTTCTGTCTTAGAAAGCTTTAGAAATATTCAGGTATATAATTCAGTAGATCATTGAGATTTATGTTCATGTTAGATGAAAATATCAATATGAATCTTTCTTTCCAAACAGGCTGAGACCAAATTATTGTCTTTACAAGTAAGTCTCAATACATATGCCTATATGACTATGTCTTAAATATCAAGTCCTAAAATACAGGAATTTTAAACAGACATTTTTGCTACCTTCCTCAGATTAACTGCAGTCCTGTGTGTCATGTAGTGGGCACTGTATCAAAGAAAAATTCCATCTGTGTCTAGAAAGAGGCTGAGCTGGTACTGGAAGGATACTCTCTACAAAAGAGGAGTAATACAGCAAAGGAAAACTAACTTTTTTTTTTCACAAACCTTAATGGCAGTTTCTGAGGGAGAAAAAACTATTTACTTTCAGTGCTGCTTGCACTCCTTAGCCCTCTGCTTAGGACTGCCAAAAAAACACACATACCAGGTCACATCAGTAAGACTTTCCAAACCAATGTCTTTTTTCTGAGGACAGCCATTAGCAGATACTGGATGGGAGTGGAAGGGCAGAGAAGGCACACAATCATGCTTTGTTCTCATATGCCCTCCTCACTTCTGGGACTTTGGGGAACCAAACTAGGAGGTTTCACCCACAACATGATGCTTAATAGGTCAGCCAGCTTCTTCCCAAGAATCCCACGCACTGCCTTTTAACTCAGTTATATTTTGTACACTGATAAACTCAGTCTTCAGCTTATGGATGAATTCTTGGTGTGGTTTAAACAGCTTTCACGGGGTATCCTTTGTCTCTAGACATGTGAGAAGCAGTTAAGGGAGAAAGGGGAAGAGGGACGACAGGATTGAAGGAGATCAAATCTCTGTCTCAATGGGCTTCAAATCACAGAGGTTTTCTCTTCGTGTTGGAAAATTTGTTCACTCTTCTCTGTGTGTACTTACCTGGATACCAACATCTGTGTTACTTAAAATCTGTGTAAAACAAGACTGTGTAAATTGTTGTCCTGTCTTCCAGCTGGAGCCTCTACTGCAATATACCACCCCCAAACCATAACCTTTATCTCTCAGGAGGCATGACTCTGCAAAATTTTTGCTTTTTGTAACATAGGTCTGTGAAGAAAAGAAAATTCCACAACTAAACTAGAGATTATTGGGAAAAGATAGTCCACTGGGAGCTTGGGGCTACTCACTAAACATGGCAAACTGGTTACAAGTCAGATTTATTCCAGTAGAGCTTGCCAAATACTGTCACCAAATGGAAGATTCAATGTCTTCTCATGTATCTGGCTCAGAAATCTTCACACTACACCACAGATACTCCTATCAACTTCTAAGAAGGAGGTCTTTTAGGACAGGAGAACCTTAACAATGAGAAAAATAAGGTTTTTGAATTTTACTCTTTCATTTTTTTAAAATCTGGCTGAAGAAGCTCAGTGCCTGTTGTTTTAAATTCCATTCCTCTGCAGCTCAGCAGAGGTAACAGCAATGACAGGCAGAAGGCAGGCAGGTAGGTTGGTCACATTAGTTCACATTCTAAATAAACAGCAAAGGCCTTTTCTTTCAGCAATTTATGCACTGACAAGCCATTCCAGCAGCTGGCACACCTCTACTGAAGTACAGAGTGCCACCTCTAAAGAATACTTTACCATTAAGAATACAACAGATCCAAAGCTCAAAATTAAAGATTAAAATATTTTAGTTAATGACAACAACATAAATATTTAAATAAAAATAAATAAACAAAATATATTTTATTTTCTTTTGCTAGGAATATTAGGAGTTGTGGGAAGATGTCCAAGTATTTTAATGTTATCAGCTCACCATGTCTATTCACCTGTCAGGTGCTGCACCACATTTAGCAACTCCTGTCACCTCTATGACAACATTTGTCGTTGGATTGCCATTTTTGCCTATTCCTGAATACCCTGCAGCTGCTTCTCTGAAAGAGTGAGTCATCCAAAACTGTTAAATCTGAAAGCCAGTCTCAGCTTGGCTCCCAGCAAAATCAACACATATGACAAACCATCTATACTTGTGTGGAGGTGTTCAAGGGACTTGTAGTGAAACCCTAAAGTACTGTGGGGAGGCAAAGATTCTAGCACCTGCACACTTTGCATGGTGTGGAAGCTCAATAACCACTGTAGTCTCCTACAGTTCTCCTGGGGGCGAACACCAGGAAAGTCAGTCAGCACCACATCATAAGCTACAATTCAGTTGTGGTGAGGCACCTATCCCTTAAAATAGGCTTGATAGGCAAGAAGAATCCCATGCCCTCACCCACTACAAACTTGACGTGAACAGCACTCAAGCTATGCAGATATCCCCATTCCCCTGTACACAGACTTCACAGAATCACAGAACAGGCCAAGCTGGAAGGGCCCCACAAGGATGATTGAGTCCTCATATCTCCCAGGACCACACCAAGAGTCACACCATGTGCTGGAGAGCATTGTCCAAATGCTTCTTAAAATCTTTCGGGCTTGGTGCTGTGATCAGTCCCCTGCACAAACTATCCCAGTGCCGAGCCACCCTCTGAGTGAAGAACTTTTTTCTAACACTCAATTTAAATCTCCCCTTACACAATTTCAGGCTAATCCCTCCCATCCTGTCACTGCTCACAGAGAGAAGAGGTCAGTGTCTGCCCTTCCTCTTCCCCTCACAAGGAAGTTGTAATTGCAGTGAATCCCCTCAGTCTCCTCCAGGCTGAACAGACCCAGTGCCCTCAGCCGCTCCTCACACACCTTCCCCTCAAGGCTCTTCACCATCTTCCCTGCCCTCCTTTGGACACTCTCTAACATCTTAATGTCTTCTTTATATTGTGATGCCCAAACTGCCCCCAGCACCCAAGGGGAGGCCACTCCAGTGCAGAGCAAAGCAGGACAATCCTTGCCCTGGCGATGCTGTCCCTGATGCCCCCCAGGACACAGCTGACCCTCCTGGCTGCCAGGGCACTGCCAGCTCATGTTCAACTTTCCATCAACCAGGACCCCCAGGTCCCTTTCCACAGTGCTGCTTTCCAGCATCTCATTCCCCAGTCTGTCCATATATCCAGGGGTGCCCTCTCCTGTATGCAGAATCCAGTACTTTCCCTTGTTGAATTTCACATGGTTGGTGACTATCCAGTCCTCTATTTATCAAGGTCTCTCTGCAGGGGCTTCCCACCTTCCAGGGAGTCAGTACCTTCTCCCAGTTTTGTAGAGTTGTTTAGTGTCCAAGTCATTTATGAAGATGTTGAAGAGCACAGGGCCAAGGATGGAGCCCTGTAGAACTGCAGTAGTGACAGGTCACCAGTCTGATGTAACCATGGTCACTATAACCCTTTGTGCCTCACCCACGAGCCAGTTGCTTACCCATCACATTATGGGTTTATCCAGCTGTGTGCTGGACGTTTTGTCCAGAAGGATCCTAGGAGAGACAATATTGAAAGTTTACTGAAATCCAAAAAGACTGCATCAACTGATTTCCCTCGATCAGCTAGGGGGGTTAGCTTGTCATGTAGTTATATCATACCAGAATCAAAGCCAAATTTAAGATCAAATCCCACCAAACTAGGACAAAACACTAAGCAATTATGAATGCTATATACATAAAATACTATATATGAAGACATATACATATGAAATGACATATTTATGCATATGAAGCTTCTAAGGAAGGTGTCTTCTGATTAATAAGAATATTAAATATTATTTAATTTCCAATTGATCAGTCTTTATATCATTGAGAAATATACAATGGAGTTTATTTGGACAAATTGCTCATATTAGGCAGCCTCTTAAATGCTAACAGCAAAAAAAATATATTTGGTTGCAGGAATTCTTTTAAACAGCAACAAGAAATAAAACAATAGCAGTGCATTTAGTTATACACATATGGGAACAAAATAGCAAAGTTATATGCTGACATTTTGTCAGTCATTTGCTGTAAATGGTGCATTTTTAAGATTGCCAGTGATTATCACCAATTGCTTGATGTTCAGTGCCTTCCCCTACAGTGACATTCTCAGAGGCTATTTGAATTTTGTTTGGGGAGGTCCCAGGAGGTAATTTTATTTGGTTTCCAACTTTTCTCTCCTGTAGAAAATCTGATAGGATATTTCGAGTGGTGTTGATGTTCTATTATTACTTTACATATTTCAGGTTTATAACTGAACTACTGAGTGACATTAGACTATGTTTCCAGCTATTCCAATTCTTTGCTTCATAAACTTCTGAAAATAATAAAATCTTGTTTTGATGGAGCAGCTTCTAAACATGACCACCAAAACACCAAAAGCAAACCTTCAGGCTGTTTATGTAAGCACTAGGGGAGTGATCAGAAAGTAAAACAAAGAAGTCTCAGGAGTATATCAAGCACTGGCAACATTTTGTATTTATTTGTTTGTTTGTTTGTTTGTTTGTTTTGAAATATTAAAGAAAAAAATCAATACTTAGAATGTACATTTCAGGCTACCCGGTGGACATGACACTTTTCTTTCTTCACTACACAGACTTTCTTTTTCCTTCCTCTCTCATGATTCTGATTTCAAAATGAATTTTTCATCTAGGCTTTTTTTTTATTGTACAAGAATAAGGCTAGGCAGTCCAAGATAAGATCAACATTTATGTATTCAAATCTGCATTTTGCAGGCACTTGTGTGTTACTTAACTGTCCTGCTGGTTTTGCCCAAGAAGACAGACCCCCAGCAGGAGCTAAGAACTACCTCGAAGGTGGATTCGTCAGCGAGCTTGAGGCAGTGGCTTAAAAAGAGAGATGGGCTACAATTGCTTTCTTCCAAAATAAAAGGTTTAATAACATGAAAATAACAAACAAAAGGCACCTGAGGCAAGCACACTCACCTCAGGGGAAGAAGTGAAAGAGCATGTGGCCTTGGAAGCAGTGGCCTTTTATCAGTTTAGATGGGTGGGATTACATGAGGCCTTACCCAGTGAGGAAACAGGTATAGAAAACCTAGAGGTCAGGGGTCTAATAGGTCAGAGTAGGGGCCCCATGGATGGGCTAAGCCACCCACGACTTGGGGAAGATGGGAAATTCTGGCTATGTGCCCTATTTCGATGTAATAGAAACCTCTGCTTTTAGGGGTGCACTGCTACACTTCTGCTCTTTTGGCATTGTTACTGTTCCTCAGTTTCTGTTCTTCCTAAGAGGAATTGTAGACTGGCAGTGGTCAGGCCTGTTGAATGTGTCCCTTGGGGTCTGAATGTGGTCAGAGGAGACACATTCTCTCCTGTGAGATTCTTGCTGCAGAATTGGGGAATATGATTCACCGAAGTCTTGAAAATCTAGAAGTGTTCAATTACCAAGATGATTAGAGGTCTGGGGCATCTCACTTATTAGGAGAGACTGAGGGAGCTGGGTCTGTTTAATCTGGAGAAGATTGAGAGGGGATGTCATTAATGCATATAAATATCTCAAAGATGTATGCCAAGAGGATGGTGCCAGACTCTTTTCAGTGGTGCCCAGCAACAGGATGAGGAGCAATGACCATAAACTAAAACACAGGAAATTCCACCTCAACATGAGGAAGAACTTTTTACATTGAGAGTGGCAGAGCACTGGGAACAGGCTTCCAAGGGAGGTTGTGGAGTCTCCCTCTGCGGAGACATTCAAAACCCACCTGGACACATTCCTGTGTCACCTGCTGCAGGTGACCTTGCCTTGGCAGGGAGTTGGACAGGATTATCTCTAGAGATCCGTTCTAACCCCAACAGTTCTGTCAGTCTGTGAAGAAATGTATTAAAAACTCACAGTATCTCAATACTCACTTATGGGACAGCTGTGTCAATGGCATCTGTGAGGGCACCACAGGCTCCCAGTCAGCCAAGGCCATGGAAGGCTCCCGATGCCAGGCACAGCAGAGCAGGGCCTGCAGCCTGGCCCAGCCCAGCCAGGAGTGGGGCAGCTGTGGGATAATGGGGGAGCCCAGCACCAGGCATCTCCATGGGGCTGGGAACAGGAAAGGCCTGAGGCTGGGCTGGGATGGGAGCTGCAGCTGGGCCTGGCTCAGGGCCCATGGCTGGGCAGGGCTGCGGGGAGCTGGAGAATGGCCCTGCGGCAGCACCCCTGGGACACAGCCTGGCGTGGGGTTCCGAGCCCTGGGCCCGGGATGGGGAGCCCTGAGGGGGCTGGGTTGGCACAGGCAAGACTGGGGGTGTCTTCAGGGCCCTGACAGCACAGGGTATTATTTACACAGCCTTAGGCCAAGGATTAGATAGTGAGGCACAGTCTCTCCAAAGCTGAGTATTTGGTGACTGACAAGAAGCAGTGTGTCCAAATTAGATTTGCTGGTTAATGTTTGGGCTGTTTTCATAGGGCTGGTACTGAGTAAGGCTGATTTGATATTCTCTGTTTTGCACAGCCTTCTTTCCTCACTACTCTGCTGATAACAGAGACAGCTCTAGGCATGAGAACAGTGTTTGTACTGTCAAGTGTATCTGAGGGGGCAGATTGCTCCAACCAGCAAAACACATGGCCTTGTAGGATGCCTGGGGAGTCTGAGGAAGATGCACATAGGAAAGCAGGTATTGCTGGGGAAGAGTGGGCAGAAAGGCAGAGGAATCTTCCTAAGAGCAGTCCTAAGACCTTCAGGAATACCCTTTCCATGACAGCACACAAACAAAGCCAGGGCTTTCCCTCTTTGCTCCCCAACCAAGATCATAGAATCAAAAATTCACAGTATGGACTGGGTTGGAAGGGACCTTTGCAGATCCCATAGTCCAACCTCCCTACCATGGGCAGGGACACATACCACTAGATGAGGTTGCTCAAAGCCCCATCCAACCTGGCCTTGAGCACTACCAGTGCTGGGTCCCTGTAAGTAGTAGTGCTGCCTGGCACAGATTCAGTTCTGGCTCTGGCTTGGTCTCTTCATGAGTGCAGTTTACCTTTTAACTCAACTTCCTGGTGAAGTGTGAAAGTGTTGGAATTGCTCTATACTTATATCCCCCTACAGTTCATTAAAATGCCCGCCTTAGTAAGTAGCATGATGCAACAACAGTGGATCTATAAAGAGAAACAGGGTTGGCTCCACCATGAGACAAAAAATTATCCAATTGGATAGATTCTGAATAAACTAATGACTTTGGACTTTTATAGAAGGAGTAAGAAGAAAATATACAGGGAAAACAAAGAAATATTGATGTCTCAAGAAACTTCAATGCTAATTTTGCATTCATTTTTCATCAAGACCCCTACTGGGTCTTGAACAAATCCTCTATCCTCATCTCATTTAAAATTATGTTTGCAAGCATGAAATCTAATATAGTAATGGTGTCAAGTAAAGAAAGCAGTGTCTCCTTATGTGCAGTAAGATGGTTTACATGCAGCTCAAAGACGGAATATGTTCTCCCATTGCTCAATGAAATTTTTATTCTGGCATTAAACGTTCAAGAAGTCTAGCCAACTTTTAAAAGCAGTTGAGCTCCCTTCAACTCACTCTTCCTCTCAAACTTCTACTAAATAACATGTTTTCCTATTAAACCAGATGGAATTTCAGAGCACTCAAGGTTGGGTTTTTTCCTAAGATAAATGGAAGTGTTAAGCTGTGGGCACATTTTGTCAGATAGGTGTGTCACCTTGTGATTCTGCTGGACACCAGAGCTACAGAATAATGTAGGTCAATAGCAGTGCAGAGATCAGAAGTGGAGGACAGCACTTTTACAGTTTGTTACAGTCATTTTATATTAAAGCCACTGAATTAGAAAAGAAGCCAGTGGCTATTTTAAGAGCCTTTTCCAATTGCTAAAGATCTGGGTGATTTTTACAAAAACAAAAAATTTTCCACAGAAAAGCACCCAACTTTTTATATAATTTTGCTGAACTACAGCATAGCAGTGTAAAATGATAGTCTTTCACAGACCTCTCTCCTCTTGAGGTTCCTAAGAAGGTTTCCAGCACAGCTCCATAACAGTGTGCAACTTTATGCACAAAATTAGGCATCTGTTAATTAATGTGGGATTGCTTTTATCACAGAAGGTTACCAGGAATTTCCTAACATCAAGGTGAAACAGCACAAAAAAGTAACTGAGATTAACTGAGGATATCAAGAAACAAATATGCTGATTGAGACAGTTTGTGCTCCAACAGAGACAGACGTATTTTGTTTCCTGCAGAAATAAGATTACCATTGTTCAGCCACAAAACGCAAGCCTGCATTGTCAATCTGCCTTAGTTTTCCTCAGTGTAACCTTCCGCACATTATCATTTTCAGTTTAAAATTACCTGAACCAAAGAGGATCCAAATGCAGTCACCCTCCTGAATGCTTTTGTCAGAGAGAACAAGTCTGAGGTTAAAATAGTTCTAGCAACCTTAGTCTTCATTCAGATGCTCAAAGTTTTTAATCCACTCCCACTTTTCCTGAAGAGAAATAGGTTATTGCACGCAAGAACTTTTCCCCCAATTTTTATGCACATTAAGTAAAAGCCAATGTTCCCCATTTAAAATTTTGCATAGCAGAACAAACTCCAAAAAATCTAAAGTCTAATCAAAAAGAGAAGATTATTTTCAGAGAAATACCTCAAAAGGGTATTAAGAACTAACCAGAACTCATGGCTTTTCAAAGTCCTTGGCCAAAAGAGACAGTTTCTGTATATTTTATATAGATATAAAAAGGAAAGGGAATTCTAATGTAAGAAGAGAGTCTGCTGAGAGGAAGGGACAGGTTGTTCTCAGCAGGTTTGAATATGAACAAACTCACAGGCAAGCTTTGAACCTTACCTTGTAATTGGTGTTGATATAAGAAGAGTGACTGTGTGCAAGAAAGGAAGATGATGCCCCCATCCCTGAGGCATGCACTTCAAACCTGATTGAGAGAAATTTCTCCCTTGGTACAATCACTTCTACTTCAGTGAAACTCCAGCATAACGAGCATTTTATATGCACTGCAAAGGGACCAGAATACTAATTTCTAAATGGAAAATGATAAACATCTTCCTCTATTTAGGCTTGTGGCTATGACAGGGAAGGCAGGCATGGATGGAGCTCCAAATAGAAATGCCTCTGCAGAGATGAAGGCATTCAATATCCAGTAAAGGCATAGTTCTTTACAACAAATAAATCCCAAACAATAAATTTTTCTGGTACCAGAATATTCGTTCACAGAAAGATCTTTTTAAAGTCATCACATTTGATTTTGCTTTTGGATAGTTAAAAAGTTATTATATCCCAAAAGGCAGAACATATTTGAATAATAAACTCCTTAATATAACAAGATGATTATGTATAAATATTTGCCTATCACAACAGTGTGCTTGAACTATTGCATCTTTAAAATTGTATTAGCTACCCACATATGTCAAACTGGAAGTGAGATTAATATAAGCAAGTGTCTCATTAACTTCCCTTCCTGCATTGGGAAAATGAGCCATGAACAAATTTCAGAAGTTATGAGGGTTAATTTGAATAAGCAGATAAAGTGTTGATGTTTGCCTGATTTATCTTTAAAGTCTGAACCATAAACCTTATAAGCCTGAAACTCTATTGAATTTAGAAAGCTTTTCCTGATTTTTTAGCTCAGACAGAAATGAATGGGAGTTCATGGCATTCTTGTGCCTCAGGCAGGAGATGTACAGGTTTGCAAGTCTGGATTTTTTGTCTAAGGTGTTTTTTATCAGCAGCACAAGTCACTTTTCTGCCTTGCTGGTGTTCAGAACAGAAAATCACATTTTTAGTGAGCCTTTTAAAAATTTTTAGAATGGTGGTATTATGAATGATGTTTCTTTTGCCTGACTATTTTGTAAGCCACAATCAAGTGACAAACAAGGAAAAACTGCTAGCCTCGTCTTTTGGATGTTATATAATGAGTGTTCCCCATTGTCTCAAGAGGTTAATCTTATCAGGGTAAGGTGTTAATCAACACCTCAGGGTATTGACAGACATAAGTCTCTCCTCCTTCTCTCCACCTACACAGGCATGTTGACCATGAGACACGTTGATAATTCTAGTGTGAGCATGCCATCCTTGCTTTCATCTAGTGTGGGGCAGGACACAAGATGGTTGGGCAAGCACTGTAGGAACCAATCCCTTCAGCTTGGGGAGGGAAAAGATGACTTCTAGCCCTGATCCTGAGAGAGGGAAGAAGAAGACCTTCCTTTTGGGACATGTGCTAAAGGGAGTGATGATGGCAACATTAGGAAGCAGGAAGCAAAATGATGAATGCAAAATTCACAAGAGACAGGACCGCAGCACAGCTACAGCATATTGGGGGCAATGGATAACACACAGTCCAGGAACTGTCTGTGCTTTCAGACTGTGAAACCAGACTTGTCTGACCCCCCTCAGCATTCCAGCAGTAATAGTAACTTTTCTCCGTGTTTGATTCCAGGGACATTCAAGTCCATTTCCATCATAGTGTGTATGATCCTTGTAGACTGTGAACAGTTCTGAACTGAAATACACTAATAAAATCACCACTGACAATTTAAAGACACCCAAGTTTTATCAGCTGCAGTAAAAAGAAATCTGTCCAGCTAAGTCTGTAAGGTTATATTAGTGCTAAAATAGATTGCTAACTTACAGACTGTTGTCTTCAAGACACTATTTTTCCCTCAGAAGGAGCTCTTCACCATACGACCACATCTACTGGCAAAGGACAACTGGGAAGCAGTTACTTCTGATTGATTTACCTGAACTATAAATAAGTACTAACAGTTTCTCGCAGAATGAGCTTTGCACCTGTCATTCACTTCTGCCATGGTAGTACCCTCCCCTCTGTTCTAGGCTCGGTAACTTTTTTGAACATGATACAAAATGTATGTGACAGAAACCACTGATTTTATTTAGAGCCAACAGCAGTCCATCCACTTCATGCCCATAGATATAAAGATTGTTAGCACATAAGTGACAGAGCAAATAAAATTATCCCATAAAATTCAGTTTTAAATAGATGGTAATTTTTTAAGATGTCCCATGGCACTTTGTGGGCAATAAGCAAAAAACGAAAATATCATTTCTTCCTAAGGCATATTTTTAAATTCCAGTATCTTGTCTTAAAACAAACAAACTAACCAATCAACCAACCAGAGAACAAATCTGCTGAAGGCAAATACAAATATCTCTGCCTTCCTGTCAGGATGACAGTAAGCCTTAAATGAAGAAGGTTCATCTCTTTTTGAGGGGAATTAAGTGTTTTCCTACCAGCTTATACATATAAGCTTGCACTTGAACATACACTTTTCATCTTCATGATGAGTTATGCAGTAAGAAAAGACAGATCTTGCATATGTTGCTCCTTAAGACAATTTTGTATTTAATGAATCTGTTCACAGCTTAAGCCATTTCTTTCAGATGTCTTCAGTTAAACAGTCCTGTTGTCTCGTCATTCCTTTTGCAAATTAGGCTGTCACTAGGTCATGCCTTGCTGTTTAGTTATTTTTAGCCTTTCCATTACACCTGGAGATGTTTGCAGCTAAAGTGCTGCCATCTGGAGTTGTTAATGCCATGCTGGTGGAAGTGTAATCACTGCATGACTTTGTTCTGCACGTCCCCAGGGTGCAGAAAAATGTGATACACATTTAATTTATGTTAGTTCGGGCTTACAGCTGCTTATCATCAAACGTTATAATATATACAATTTGGTGTTCTCCTTCAATATCTTGCCATCAAAAATTACCTTTGACAGATCAACAGTTCATACCATCACCAAAATACACCTGTATACACTAAAAATAGATTTAGGCGAAACCTGTTTAATTTTTCTAGGAATTACAAATCTATGAGCCTTAGAAATCAAGATGCAATTATATTCTTCTTAGTATGAGGTTCCTCTCTTGTTTGTATTGCTACTGATTTTGGGATTGCAATTTATCTCTGCTTTTCACTTTAAGTTGCAGAAAGGATTTTATCTGCATTATCTGATTTGTCTCTGCTATGTGATAGCAGAGAATGATGTATTATTGTCTTAGCTATAGCAATTTATAAACCAAGAACTAAAATTCTGCCTTCCAGCCAGGGGCTGCATAGGCTTGGGAAAGGACATTATCATGTAGGTGCTTTGCTGTTTCATTTGTTGTCATTTGGTTTTTTTTTTTAAACTACTAGCATTTTACCAGGGAACAATCAAAATCATGCTCATATTCAAAACAAATGGAGTCTTTTTTTCCATATTAACAAGTTATTCTGACTCAAAGGAGACTTGGCCTCCTAAATGGAAAAAAAATGCAGTTTGAATTTCAGAAGAGGAAACAAGAAGAGCTTTAATAAGCATGTAACTGCATAATTCATAGAAGAAGAAACAACACCTGCAGCATGGAACCTGTTGTACAGAAGGCCTATACTTTGAAGGGCTGAGCAGCATTATCAGCCACAGCTCTTGTCATTGTTCAGGTGTATTCTGCCTAAGCTTTTCGCTTTGGGAAAAAATCATTCATTTTCACATAGAGGTTTGACCTAATTCCACAGACTGTACTCCACTAAAGAATGTACCCCTAGCTTGGGCTCCAAGCTCTCTTCTTGCTCACCAAGCACCCCAAAATGCAAGTCAAGCCAGAGACAAGACTCACTCACTCTCACTCTTATGTGGGAGGTCTGCAGTGACTCTTCTCTCATGACAGTCTTGCAAAGAACACACAGGTCGGAGGATTTGCTTGAGTGTAAATAAATACCAGGTCTGGGGAAAGCTGATGTTTTACAGAATGGAAGGAGCCTTCTCATCCCAGAAGGGAGCAGGAGGATTTTTCTGAGTCAGCACACTCACACCAATCCTCTCTCACATTGTTGCCCAAGGAGGGGACAACAATACCTCTGGTGAGGCTGGGGCCTCCCTTTCAGTGCCACAGAGGGATCCAGCTCTCAGTGGAGTTCAGCCCCAATGCTCAGGAAAGTACATTCATTTGAGAAGGACTGTGGTATAAAGGCAGCACTGAAGAGAAATCCCAATGCTTCAGTCTCAGGGCAAGCAATAGAAAACTAGGCTGAAATGAGAGTTTTGAAAAGCAGGGCATGTTGTTAGGCAGCCAAGCTGGAAAATTTTGACTCCTGACTTTTATGCTAAAAGTATATGTTTGACAAATAAAAATTTGAGAATTTTACTTCGTGTATAACCTACGTGTTTGAGTCACCCCTTCTCGAAAAATTCAGACCTCACATATAACTCTAAATATCAACCAATCTGAGGAACTGATAGTGGACATGTGTGGATGAAGGGGTATGGAAATTATTCTAGATACTCTGTTGAGGCAGTTGCAAATTTCCATATTGCATTACAGCAAAAAGACTATAATTTGTCACAGTCACACAAAACGAATTTGGAAAGCTGTCTTGGCAGTATTTTTCCAAAACAAACTTCTAGTATCTCTCAAATAAGCTCTATATTTTCCATATTTGTCCAAATGCTTTGAAGTTTTATTTCTAGCTCTCTGTTCCTTATTTTTTTTTTTAATCACATCCTATAAACAAGTAAGATGAGAATACACTTGAAGAAAACAGAAAAAAAACTTTTTTTTTTTAAACAGAGATTGCTTAATTCAGACTGGTGGGAGGGAGGATAAAGGCTACTCTGCAGATCTGGTTGTCCATTGAGATGAACGTGTTGAAAATGCAAGTGAAAATGTGTTAATGTTAACATTAATATTCTGCCAAGAGATAGACTTGACTTCTATATTAGAGGATCTTACATCAGGAGAATGCCTGGAATGAACATTTGGAGGGAACCTTTATATTTGGTTCAATATTTACCTGCCATAGTTAAAAAAGGGAAAAAAAAAGGAAAAAAAAAATAGAGAAGAGACATTTGGGGGCTTTTCCTGTTACTAGAGTAGCAAGTTCTAAGGTAATGGAAAGAAACATCTCTGGCTGAACTTCATTTTCCACATTTGCAAAACACACACCTGTAAGTCTACTATCTTTGGACCGCAGCTGCTGTGCTTTGCACTCCAGGCTTAGCTGAAAGAAAAGAAATTAAATGCTTCTTTCTGGGAAAAAAGCAGGCACAGCATCTTAACAAGACACACCAGGGTAAGAAGATTGTGTTATATGACTGGTGACAAACTTTGGCTTTATAAGTTCAGTATGAAAACTTCTAGTTTGTTTTTACTATATTCTTAGGTTTGTATTCTTGAAGGAGGGGAACACATAGATTCCCTTCTAGGCACAATTTTGGGCCAGCTGTAAAATTTGTCATAGGTGAATTGTCAGCAGGATTATTCTCCAGTGTGATCATATTGTTCACATCAACATGAGGGCAGTGTGACCACTATGGTTTTATTAAAGTTTCTTAAATAGTTTTTTTTTAATCTAAGTACAAGAAGGTAATGTAAGATGCCAACTTTTTACTACCATTCATAAAAAAAACAGGGAAAAATTTTTATATGGCAGGTGGAAACAATGACCTTGTGAGAACTATTTACTAATATAAGAGGCCATCGGAGGATAGAATATTCATAATAATTGGGAACTTAATTCGATATCTGGCAGTGCTTAAGCAACTAATTTATTTTTTTAAAAAAGCCAGATCAACTAGGGTCACCTCTCCAATGAAATGAGGGAAGTGATAGCAATGGTTTCCTTAATACATATTCAAAACTAAAGTCTTTAAGTATAATTTCACTTTAAAAAATGTTTTGACAGAGAAGAGGATTTCCTTTTCGGCTAATTTACATGAAGATTTCAACTATGGTTGATTCTAAAGGAATTTAAGGAATGTCTCCAAAACTAGTCTGCAGAAAAGAAAAGGCAAATTGTTGAAAATACTTTTTCCTTAAAAAAAAAAGAAAGACTAATATAGCTCAGGGTATGGAGTGCAGGTACCCAGGTACTGTCAGGGGCAACATCTGTGAGGAACATCCAGGGCTTCCTCATTCAGGGCACAGCAGGTTACAGGTAGGAGTGAAGGAGTGAATTTGAGCCTGGAAAAGGCTGGGGAGAGGGCAACTATTTTAATCTTGTATTTGTTTCTCATTGCCCAAATCTTCTTTAATTGTCAACAAATCAAATTAATTTCCCTCAAGTCGAGTCAGTTTTGGCTGTGATGGTAACTAGTGAGCAATCTTCCTGTCTTTATATCCACCCAGGCGCTTTTTCATCTAATTTCCTTCCCCTGTCCTGCTGAGCAAGGCAGGGAGGAGGTGGCTCGGTGGGCATCCAGGTGCTGGCCAAGGCATTATAGCCCACCACAGTCAGGGTGGAGGAGCCAAAGAACACCTCCTGCTGTCACCTCCCTGCTCCCATCCTATCACACCACAGGTATGTCTTACCCTGCTAATGCAGGCTGAGGTCACAACAAGCAGCACAAGCCATTCCTACAGCTGGACATCTCCAAGGGAAGCAAACTCCATTTATTGTCAAGAAACAGCTACTTTTTAGTTCTGCACCATGAGTATAACTGATAAGTTGAACTTTTTTAAAACCACATAGGGGTCAGTGCAGCAGAAGTTAAAATTCATTGCTTGTTTTAACAAAGTTAGTGAGATACAGAAAAAAATCACTCTTATGATACAAGAGAAGCAGCCTTTTCTACAAATAACTATAATCTGAAATTCTATAAAGCACCAAATGGGGAACACGAAGCCTTCTACTTCCAGGCATGTGAGCTAACCTTAGAAAATAGACAAAAGGGTACGATTTCATTTGGGTCTAAGATATGTGTACGTGCTACTACTGCATAGTAGCAAATTAAAAAAAAAAGTACTTCAAAAACCTTTGCAACCCACAATCCTTTTGAGTTACTTTACATACCTTGGGGGAACCCTAAGCTTTAACAGCAGAAGGACAACCAAATTGATTGAAACATGAGCAGAAACTGTGCAAGGTCAGCCAGGCAAGGTGGAAGGTAGATCTCTTAATTATTAGGGGAAAAATGTATTTTCTTCAGGAGAGGTTCTGTTTATATCTTGGTTATTTTATCCCAGTCC
Organism: Erpornis zantholeuca; assembly: GCA_013400515.1. NCBI lineage: Eukaryota > Metazoa > Chordata > Aves > Passeriformes > Timaliidae > Erpornis > Erpornis zantholeuca. Next base: position 186,401 of record VZTN01028571.1, read on the forward strand.
TTGCACTCTTTTTCACCTGAAACCATGTTTTTATTACTCTTTTTCAGGTTGCTTAATCCAATTTACTCTTGAAATAATTTCTATTTATTCCCAATGCATATGGTTTGCTACAATCTTCCCTTATCCGAACTCAAATGCTTCACTTCAGTGCCTTGTCTACAAGTTTCCAAGTCTACTTGTCAACTTCATGGTATGTGACCTCACGTTTTTGAAGCAACTAGTCTTAAACTACGGAGAGGTATCAATCTATAGCATTCCTTCAGTATATTTCATCCCACTGTGAGATGCCCTCTTAGCCTCAATTTATCTATGCTGTCTAATATACTACAGCCTGTAGCTAGGTCTGTCTAATCTGTCTTCATAACTCATATCCTCACAGTCCTAAGCACTTATACAATTCTTTGCTGCAGCCTCTTCAATCTTGACAGCAGGTTTTCAATATGGGAAAGAATTTGCTCACAGCATTTAGAAGCTGGGTGGAACTCAAATTACATTATTATAGATTTTATTATAAACTACAGACTCACTGAAAATAGTTTGAATTACTCCTTTTTTTACACATTGTTACAAAATTTAATAAAGATGAAACTATTAGAGTTCAGTTGATAGTATCTTTCAAACATTTAAAGGAAAGTAAGGAACTTGTAATTACTGCAAAAAATGATTTCTTCAGTAAGAGCAATCAACTTTTCAAGTAGATTTTACACTATGTGGGATCCATTTGGGAATTTGCTCCAAAAAAATCTTGCAAAAAATACATATATATGCCAGTATGAAACCCTTAGAAAATGGATTAATTTATATTTCCAAGGACAGTAATGTCAGTTTTCCCACACATTTATAACCACTGCAGTGTTTCATGCAAGTGTATACTTCTAAGAATAGATACAGGAATGCTGAGGTGTTATTTGTGGGGATCAAACAGCACTGAAAGCTCACTTTCCATCTGAAAATGCAGCAAAATACTGAGCTGCTATTGGTATGGTATTCACCCTGTGGGGGCATCCAGTAAGGCATGATCCCAGATCCAGGGTCTAACTGCTCTAAGGGAATCCAACAGCACTTGCTTTGAAGTCACTAACAGAAACACCTGCCCTACTAAATTCATCTTGGAAGATTTCTGGAGACTGGGAAGCCTGAGTAAGGTGAAGACATTTTATCTTGCATTCTTAAACTAGCAGCTCATTTGCATCGAGAAAGAATCACAACAAAGCCAGATCCCTCCATCCTTCCATCCCCAAAGAAATGCTTTTACTTAAGTGGAAAAAAACTCCAGCACCATCCCCTTGTAATACCTATTTCCAGCACTGCTTTCAGCCATTTTTGCATATACCATTACACACACACACACAAAAAGGTGAACAATCACTTTTCAAAGATCCATGTGGAAGAAAATAATGCAGAATGCTTAAGTAAATCAGAAGACCCAAACCTGCATTTTATAGGTCGCAACAATATTTTGTGTGAAAAATCTGCTGTCAACCTCCTTTGGCACTTTGTCCTCTGTTACACTGAGACAGGAAAAAATCTAGGAATTACTAGATTTTGCAACTGCAAAACAAATTTATAAAAGTGCATCATTAAAATAAATGTTTTTTAATATTTAATCATATTTCATCACTACTCTAGTTATTCTTTTACAGAAACTCCCAGAAGAACAGGATCTGAACTGATGCCTTGACTGGATTCCCAACGAAGTCGAGAACATAACCAGAAAGGGATTAGTTCATGGAGAAAAATCACAAACAGGAAGAAACATAGATTTGGAAACCGTGGGAAAGATTTGGAACTGTGGTTGCATGCATAAAACTGATGTTACCTGAGGCACCACTGGACAGCCCAATATATCACAGAAATCTTACATCTATTTTAGACAGTGGGCTATTATTCCTAAAGAAAAGAATGCTGTCTTGCCTGCACTTCACAGCCTTGTGGATGTTCTTTTCAGTGACAATGAAATTGCATGTAATCTCTTCTGATTACACCAAAATTGCTAGGATTTGCAAAGAACACATTTGAATTCATACATCCAAAAAGTAAATCAAGCTTATAATTTAGGCAACATAACTTTTGTAGGTCTGACATCAGACCATTCTGACTGAAAGGCTTAAGTCTGACTGAAAGGTTTAAGGAGGCTATTTTCAGATCCATCAATAACAGACAGTTTCCCAAGGAACTGTGATATTTATGTGGAGGGAGAAAATCAGTTCTGCCTGCATAGATAGGAATGTTCACTCTTTATCTGAAAATGTGACATTTTCTACTATACATTTTGAAATAAAGGTTGTTCAGCAGCGTCAGACTTCCATAGCCATGATGTGTTGCATGAATGTTACTAAGCAAGGGACCCTGTGCATCCAGTCACAGCTTCGTTTAACTACAGCAGTACAATACAGCAATAATTGCCAGACAGCTCAGAAAGAGACCTGAATAGGTAGCTACCATCATCATAGAAAGGGATGGAGATACTGAAAAGATTACAGTGGCCAATCTACTACTACTACCTTTTAGCATAAAGTAATCTTTCAATGCTGAATTATCACCCAAGAAAATTAAGAACTGCCTTTCTTCCATTCTGGATAAAGTCTGCTTCTGCAACACCTCCTTTTGACTTCAGAGGTGAATCACTAGGATTTCCAGATCTGGATGGTTAAACAATCCAAACAATCCCTTGGGTTTGGGTTTTTTTTCATTAAGTATTATTAAACAAAACACTAATTTAATTAATTTTCTTGGGAGATACAAAGTCAAATAGCAATCAGAATACCTTTAATTCCCTCTTTGCTGATCCACACTGTTAAATAAAATGAGAGAATGGCTTTTGTCTCCAATATTACTAGAGCACATCAGTTTCTTTGTGTGGTTTTACACAGGCTTTGAACACTTGGTTTGGCAGCTTTAGTCAAACAAAAATTCAGATCTAACCCTTGCAGTGATGGGAGGAGAAGGTGCTTTTAGGATTCAAATAGAAATAAAAATTCTCATGGAAGACAGGAAGAATTGTATTCCTAGTTCCACACAAGAATGTTAAATTTATGTCTTCTCACTATCAGGATACCCTTCTAAATTCCTGCCCGTTAACAAAAAGGTGAGGTCAGTGGCAGTAAGTAAAAACAATATCCAGCTAGAGAGAATCAATCAAACAGAGCCAGAAATCAATTTGCAGGATCTTGGCTGACAGCAAAATAACTGTATGTCCCTCCTGAGCTTTCTAGTTTAAATTCTCTGTCAATGTATCACACGCAGAGTCCTGCAGCAGCTGACTTCACTAGTCTCCCTGTCCTCTCCAGCACTAAGAACCAAACCCCACAAGCAACAACATGGTTGTCCTCACATTCAGAAGGGCTCACATGTTAGCCTATACTCATTAGAGTCTATACCCACAGGCGTGGAACAGTTCCTTCCTCTCTGGTCTGGGTTTTACCTTGGTGGGAGACAAAGGCCATGCCCTAGGACTCTGTCCCTCTGTTTCCTCCTCCACAGCAAGGGAGGGCCAGAGTGGAAGCAAGGCATGAGAGACAGGTACTGTCATAGATTTGAGTCATTCCTCCAGCTCAGAAGGACATGAGAGCAGTAGTTTGGGAGTGTATTTCCATTATGTTTGTTCTCCCCTGCTTCCCATTCAGAGGAGGAAGTTCAGTCCAATATGGAGAATTTTGCTTTATCAGAGTGGATTTGCTGCTTCAGTCACATCAATGACAGAGACCTTTAAAAGAGAAAGACTCCTTTCTCTAATATCCTCTGCACCTTCACTGTCATGCTCAAACTTGAAGCTTGAGCTTTTCTATATTGTCAATCCACCTGTTAGCAAGATCTTAATCACTGCACATGATTAAGATCTGGGCTTAGCTTTCACCCCAAAACTAGAATAGTAGGTGCAAAAAAGCCTCCTCATACTAATGCTACTCTTGTATTCCATTATCTGGATCGTCTTCTTATCCTAGAATAACAAAGACTTAGTGCTCTTCATCACAAAAGAAAGAAGGAAAGAAATAAATGAAACAATTCTGCTAGCTTCTTAACCTTCGATGCAGTTTAAGCATTGCCTGCTTTGCAAGTTACTGCATAGTCTGATCTTTAACACATAAAACTTTAAAACTTACATATTGCAACTTTTTTTTGTTTTTATTTATTTTAAACTTTGTTTTTTCAAGGGTTCTTTTTTTTGCTGTCTTTCTTTCTGCTGTCCTTTTTTTCTTTCCAACATCATCTTTTAAAGAGTCTAGCATTCTTTTTCTGATACCTATTGTGTATCTGTACTGTCTACAGCAAAGACCCACAAATGTACTTCCCATAGAAATAAGTGGGCAAATACACATAAATCCCTTTGTGACTGTGGCCTCCAAGGCTTAGTGGATCCACCTACGAACTGGGTTTTGAACATACTCATTATTTTAAGTGACAGTCTTGTCCCCAGAGCTTATCATCTCATTAGGTAAAACAGCAGGAGGATAAGGTAAGGTTTATTCCCATTAGCAGATGAGAATAGAGGCATAGTTTCATTATCTAAGATGATCCCAAAAGTCTGTGTTAGAAGCAAAAGTGAAGGTCATTTCTTCATCATCACTCGGCATCTAAGCAATGTCCAACCTCCATATAGGATGTTTTTCTCCTTAGTTGCAATAATTCCTACTCTTTAGATCAGATTTTGTCTATCTAAATATGCACAGTGAGCAAGTCATTCTGATTACGAGTCAAGGTACAACCACTGCTAAGCTGGACCAATGCACGTAAATATGGAACAAGGAGGGGACACTGGTCCTTCTCCTGGACATGGCCTCTTTCTTTGTAGTGGGCCACACATGGTCAGCAGGACAAATATCCACTGTGCATGGGAGCATGACTCTTGATGCCCATGTCTGGAACTGGTAATTACAATTCACATGTACAGCAGATGTTTATGAGCTCCCTCAAACTGTTCCAGAAGTCCTGCATGAAGGAGTTATAAGTTGGCATTTTCTGCCTTAGTGGCTGAAAAGGTCGTAAAGGATCCTCCTAGCATGACAATTTCAAGCTGAAACAGGGGTTACTGGAAGCTCTTACCACTTCTTTGGTTCCTCTTTACTGCCTCTCTTTGCACAGAAGACTTAGCAAGTATCACTATCCCACATCTGGATAACAAGATTAATGAGAGCTGAGCTCCAGAAAGTTCTTTATTAGGCATTTTTGTAATGAACTCTAGTAAGTACTATGCCTTCTATGACTTAAAACTGCCATTTGTGAGCCAGGCTCTGAAAAGATGTGTCACCTGGTCAATATTGTGGCAGTAGAAATACCTGGATATGGTTTATGACAATTCTTTTACCAACAGAAATTATCTTTGTTCTATTATACTTATTTACAGTATAGTTTTTCCACTGAATCTGAATTGGGAGCAGTTACAGTATATCAGTATTCTTACACTAGTGTAGCATGAAAAACAATTCTGGAAGCATTAATTCTGAACAATCAGCTAGGAGCTGTTTCTTCAGCACACAAGCAAATTCCCAATGACAGAACAGTGCAACTAGCATATTTACGTAAGGATTACTTCCTCCCAGAAGATGTAAAATGTGTTTTTGACCAGACAAGAGTGTTATTGTTCTGCAGTATACACAGAATCTCATTAACCTGGCTGAGAAGATAAAAGGAATGGCAATAGCAGTTAGTGAATTTAATAGAAAGTCTATATATATATATATACAGACTCTTGTTAAAATTAAGAAAAAGGGAGAGATTTTTTTTACCCTTATGAGACAGAAGACAATTAGAGGAGTCATTCCAAAACAAGATACAATTTTATCAAATGAGTGTTGCATTTTAGGCTCTTGATAGGCCTTTACTTCCTTTCTGATTTTTCCCTATACACAGTGAATGAGCTGATGACCAACTGAAATGAGACAATAAACATCAGGAACCTCAGTACTGCACAGTCATTTTGTCCTCCCTACTGAGACTACAACCTCCATCCCTATATCAGCAGCTTCCTCAGATCCCATTTAAAAAATCATCTTAGCACAGAGGTGGTTTTTTTTTTCTCCTCTATGCTTTTCCACTCTTCCTTAAACAGTTTTTGTCTAATCTTTGTTGAACAGGACTGTTCTGCTGAAGGTAAGAGAAGTCAAAGCCCACATACATTGACATGACTCAGCCTCAGAGTATATTCCAAAAACAAAGAGGGGCAGCAATTACTATTACTGAGAAGACACATTAAAAAAAGAAGCCCTATTAAGGATCTCAGTATCAACATATTACTATTTTGCAAGAGAGGACAAGAAACACCATCTTTCAGGTCATACTTGTGAGAAAGAAGATTCTGTGCTCAGTTCATCAATAACACATGGCTCCAAAGTAAAATTAATATTGCTTTATTTTCAGCCTCACTTCATATTTTGTCACTTTTTGCTGATGTGAGAACTCACTTTAGTCCCTTTGCATTTACTTGTAGTTCAATGTGCAGTGCTGATGTAAACCTCTCATCTTCTTTCATCCCTTCAGATGGCACTCAGCTCCTTTTGTTCTTGTCATGCCATCCCTGTAAGAGTTTATGATTCACAGGATGTTCCCCCTACAACCTTCTAGGCAACTCTTTTCCTATGAAATATTTATACAACCTGACAGAACATGGGAACAATCATGGCAGCACTTTCCCCAGTTTCTCTGATTCATTATTAGGGATAATAATCTAATTTTCCTTCCATTAAAAAACAGATATTACCTATAAGCAACTGACTTCAAAAAGCAAAAGTTCTAATAGATTTGCATTAACTTACAGAGAAAAGTATGTACCTGTAGCACACCAGTAATGAAATGAGGATTTACAGTAATGTAAGTTATGTTTTATAGGAGAAATTTCATTTGCATTTGTTACAACTCTTAATCAGGTCTCAGAAATACAAACTTAATCCCAGCCTTTTGAATCTTCAGGTTAATGAGCTCCAACCTGAAATAATGAGAAATTGTTGATCAGTGAAAGACATCCCAACAACAGAAAAGCCTGGCTTTGAAAACTATTCATGCCACATCAGAAGGTGTTACATCCTCTCTAACAAACATAATGCCAAGTTGCTAAAGCAGTAAGAGAGTAGAAGTGTTTCAATTGCAGTAAAAGGTTAGGCAGGCCAAGGTAACATTCGATACTCGAAACAACACTCAAAAAGGGGTTCAAGCACCTCTCAGGTTTATTTTTTGTTTCACAAGAATATTAAATTAAGTTTCCTGGAGAGTAAACAAAAGTTTCAAGCCTTGAGAACTCAAGAGGATGCCTGTTTATTACTAGTGCTCTGTGAACTGAAACAAGCACTCTTAGATCTGCAGTGCACTGGCTGTGCTACACTTTTGAGGGCAGGGCAGGTTTTGAGCAGAAAGAAGGGCTGGAGAAAGAGATTGGTGATCTGTTTCTGGGAGACCATAAAGAAACACACCCTGAAACAGCAATGTGTGGCCATATTACTCCTACTCTGTTATCACACAGCAATCGCACAATAATTAAATGAACAGTATCTGCCAAACAGATTAAATCAGAATTTCCTATTTTCTTATAATGAATAGATCATTTCTTATTTCTGGTCACAAACAAAGAAAATGCAAAGAAGTAAAGCCATATTAGATGCCTTCCCTCAAAATCTCTTGAGGAGACATAGAGAGAGAAAACTGTCATCTGAGGTAAGTGAGACCTAGGAGAGACCCTTGGAGGGGGGTATAGAACCACCCAGCAATGATACTGAGCCTTTCTTCAGAGATGAAAAATTAAAATCCATCCATTCCTGCCTTAGGCCCATGATTACCATGAGCATCATGATAGTAGAAAGCAGTGATAAAAAAATGGTAACTTGGACTAGAACAAACAAGGACAACTAAGGCTCTACCAATGCCTGAGACTGCAACGTGATCAGAGAGTCTCTGCCTTCCATGGTCAGGCACTTTTCTCAGCAAGGTGCAAATAGCCATAAGACATAAAAAAAAGAACAGCTTTTGGGAAACCTGAATTTTCATCAGAGAGTCAGAAGATGTAATATTACTGTCAACAAGCAACAAAAAATAAGACGGGACCATGCACCTTTTTGAATATGTTTGAAGAGATGGTCCAATAGCCCCTTGAGGAGCACCCTGGGGCCATCATCACACCAGCTTCCCAGAGAATAGGGAATGTGTTGGGCAATTCACCCCAAATCCTCACACTGGTAGGTAGTCCCTAGACAACCCTCCCTACACTTACAACACACCCTAATATCAGAAGGGTATAGTTCTGGCCTGGATCTGGGTCATGAGGAACTTCGATGCCATTCTGTAGCTGTAAACTGAAGTGCTTGTCAAGGGATTCATTGCATCTGCAACATCCATTCATCTTAGCTGGTCTTTTGGCTAAAGAACACAGAAAAAGAGGCCAAAGGACAATTTGTGAACTACACAGATACACCTCTGAATGAAGGAGACTGATGTCTTGTGCAGTCTGATGACTGCTACGTTGTAAAATTTCCTTTTACAGTACATTCTATCTTTACTGCTAGCAGAGGGTCTGAGGGGTTTTCTGTCGAATTTTCTTATTTGCTTGTTTTAAAGAATGGTAAATTGCAATTTCATAGACTGGTAAGAAGTCATTTTGCTATGTATCACTGCAAGGAAAGGGTCTGTACAAAAATCAAACCAACCAAAAAAATGCTACTTAAAGATACCTTCTTAAAGTAATGAAGTTGAAAAGCTGCAGCAGTTACCAGTTGACAGATGTGTAACCCTGCAAAACAGTTAATTAATATAGCCAAATAGCTGCACCTTCTGTTCCTTATTATATCTTGTTGTGGACAACACTTCTAGGAATATCTCATTTCCTTTGTCATCCGAGCTGAAGGAGGAAAATGAGCTCTGATTTAAGATCCTATTTCCCAACATCTACTTCACAAGCTAGCTACTATACTTAATCAACAATGAGACTATAAATATGCACGCCTTGTTATTTCAATGTTTCACTTGATGGAACATAAGAGGCCACTAGTGGACAGCTAGAATAAGAATGAAGGATTACTGCAGTAGCTCCTAGATGACCTGATATAATGCAAACTTGATGATAGAGTCAAAACTGGGGGGAGGGCAATATTTCACTCTGCCAGGTTTCACTGACATAGACACCATATCAGGGCTATTACCCATGATGGAAATTTAGATATGTTGCAATTTATTTGGAAAAGACAGGCTGTTTAATAAGGAAACAAAAGAAATGATAGATTCAAACAGCAGAGTCCACTGCTTGTGACTAGGTGGACTATCCCAGAAAAGAATAACTGATAGACTTTTATGAAAGATGCAACACCACTTTTCCTTGGCCAGGTGTGATGTATTCCATTCTGAAGGGACCTTTTACACCTGAAATATTAATTAGAGGTATCTGAAAACAGAAAATGAGACCTGGCTGCACATAGGTAAACGTTATTATAAATATGCCACCTAAGGGTAAGATATATAGAGAAGGATATATGAAGGAGGAGGGAGTATATATATTAGGAGATATACAATGACTAGCTTACAAAAGTATTCACAGGTGATAATCCATTTCCTTCAGGAAATAAGGACGGATTGAGTTTAAGTTAATGCCCAGATCATCTCTTCAACATGTTACAGCATCAACACTCAGCACCGTCACTACAGCAAAAGAAGAGGTGAAAACAAAATAAAGAGAGACAAAAAGATCAGTGAAAATGATCCGGTTCCTCCCACACATGCCTTTATTACAGAATTTTGCTTCCGAATGAGACTGCCCTTCTGTACACATTCTCATGAATTGAGGAGACAGAGTTTCAAGAGACAGAGCAAATAATGAGGCTCTATGAAAATGACTTGCAGAGACTTCGATTTCTGGAATTTCTTCTATGAAAATATGGCAACTGCTTAGAAAGCCCCACCTCTAACAGGGAAACATCAGGTTCAATGAAGTGTTTTCTCCCCAAAGAATACATTCTTCTCTTGTGAACCTAAAAGACAGAAAAAGATTTCACAGTAGCTGGTCACACAGGGATGTGATTCAGAAGAAGGGCTGGAACACAGATCTCTCCAAACACTCCCAAATGTGCTAGCCACTGAGTTTCTGGCAATTCACTTCTGATCTATGCTGAGAAGAAAATACATTCTAAAGTATTACAAAAATTTAGGCTATTTCAAATAACAGGAGCTATCATCTAGCAAACCCTAATCTCCAGTCCCAGAGATACAGCAAAAGGATCAAAGCTATTCCAAAATCCACTATTGGCTATGTAGCTTCACATCATATATTTGCAACACTTGCATGGACATTCTCTAGAAAATCAGCAGTAACCCCTTTGGAAATTAATTCTTCTCTCTTTGTATCACAAAAGAGCACAACACATTTTAATCCATTTTCAGTTATGAAAATCTTTCCCTGTTGGGATTTAAAAGAGAAATTAATCCCAAAACAGTGATTCCAGTACGATTCACAACCCTCCCATAAACTCCTCAGCACTGTTTCAGGACTAATTGACAATGCAGTTACATTGTTGGTGATATAAAAAGAACTCTACTGCAGTATTTCTTCAGTGTCTTATGACTTAAGTGCAGCAGGTATTTGCTGAAGCAAATAAAACTATCCAGTAAATCCCCTGTAACATTCTGGGGTAAGGAAAAGAGATAATATTTTCAAAAGGCTGCTGCTGTAGAGTTGTTTTCATGACCCACCTGGGAAAAAAAGGCCATAGCTAAACTGAGTGTGACTTCACTTAGTTTCCCTGCAATAAAGATGAAATCATCACTGGGCAGCAACACACTGAATTTTAAACTCAGGGCATGGAAAGCATATTTTGAGGGGCATATATCTTTTTCCTTTCATGCTGATCAATAAGTCAAGCATTCCATCATCAGAGTTCATGATCATAAATGTAAAGTGATTTAAACCCCAGAACTGACAAGTCACAGGAAATTTTGCTTTCTTACCATTACTTTTTTAATAGATTGGCAGTGTGGCAGAGCCTCAGTGCTGAATTGCAAACATCAGATTTAAAAACTCCTTCCTGTGCAGCACAGAACTATGATGCAAAGAAGCTGGGCAGGGGCTGCTATGCAGTGATGTGGTATCTGGGCCAGTACCTGGTTCATCTGCGGATTTTTGCATCTATGAAAATTAATAAATATTTAAAAGCTCCACCACAAGCTCCAATGGCAAAGAAGATAGAGATCTGATGTTCTGTTTTCCTATTTAGACAGTCTTGAATAATTCCATGGCAGTCTCAGCCAACTGCACTGATATTACCAGTTACTGAATTAGCAGATACTATTCTGTCTGGTGATCAGTACCAGAAGATGTATAACACTGCATGGGTACCCCTATGGAAAAAAAGGCTCAGACGCTGAGTTTAATGGATGCAGTAGTCCTGTCTTCAATGGGATCAGGATTTCCTTTAATAACTATTTTTTTAAACTTAGACATGAAGAGTCCTGTAAATGTGTGTTGTATGAACCTGCCCTTATTACATTCAATATAAGAAACCTTCATATTTGTTGCATTTCTTTTGGTGTTTAAGACAGAAGCAAAAAAGAGTCACTTTATCCAGGCTTGGTGATACCTAACTCAGTTTTGTTTACATCCTGCTGAGATCATCCCACACCCTTGCAGACAGGATGCAGTTAACTACTAGAATCCGCCAGAGTGAATCAGCAGGATCTATACAACTTCTCACTGCAGACTTCCATGCGCTGCAAATCAAGGAAGGAAAGAGAAAAAATGCCTGGTTATATCCCTGATTCAGACAAAGTCTAAGTTACTAAAAAGAAGCTGGGTTATTCTTTGGGAGAGGAAAAAAAATCAAACAAAAATAACCAAGCAAGCAAAACAAAAACAAACAGGGTAATTAGCATATGCCAGAGATGGCACAAGTATATTGCTTCCTTCTAATAAATCAGAGAGACACCAGGAAGCCCAGTAACAGCAAGCATTGCAGAACTGCTATGTTAAAGAGTTGTTTTTTCTCTGAAGTACACAATTACCATTAGTAATAATTTAATTAAACGAGTGTGTTACACATAAAATAATTGATTTTTAGTTAGGAATAAACATCTTTTCTATAATGCCTTTGGAAGATTGGGATTTTTGTTTGGTTGGTTTGTGTGCATGTGTTTTTCCAGTGGAATTTTTATAAGCACACAACTAAAGATGACTCAGATTTTTAATGAAGAGAATTGGGATAAATATTTGCAATAAGACAGAAGGGAGAAGTCTACTGCACAGTCCCACAGTTTTATAAAAAATGCTAAAGCTGAAGCTTGTTGAACTCTGAACTCTGTATTAGCAGGCAGAGGCTGGGTATACTAATCACAGAAAACTTGCAGTAAATCTGAGAGATAAACAACAGGGTCAGGGATTGAAAATTTCTGGCAGATAAGCTTTGTGCCAGAAATTTTTTAGAGATGGTAAAAAATACTGCAAAACTGCCATGAAATAATGGAAGAGGGCATCACCTTCTTCCCTGAGAAATCTGTTCTCATTTGGGCGTGAATCACCGCATACTTGGGTGTGAGACCCTCTTCTCCCAAGCCGTAAATTACACAAGTACAGTATCATTCCCACCAGCAGCAACAGCTGCCAACAAGTCCTTCATGGAATTGCTTCCTATCCCGTTCATACAGCAAAAGGTGCCAACATACATAAAAGGTGAACGGACATAGACCCTTAATCTGTAAAAAGGAGAAGCTGTTGCACATACATGAGCTTCTCCCCATTATTTACTTTTAAGAGAATATCCCCACCACCTTGTTGGAAAACCAGAGCAGAACGGCAAGGAGCTAATGGGGAAGTTTTAGTGCATCTGAATGGTTTGAAAATAGAAAGGTGATGTCAATTACACTGAGAAGTGAAAACCATGGCAATTAAATCACTTTGGTAAACAAAATTATTACAATTTTCTGCACAGAGTCACTACATTGAAAACAAATGAGAAAAGTTTAGATTTGTAATCAAAGAGAAAAAGAAATTATATAACTGTATTAGCTTTAAATTAATTCTGTTGTTGGACAGATGAGATATGTGCCAGTACAAGATACCTGGATAATTAGTTTGCATAATTTAAAAAAAAAAAAAAAGGTATGTGAATTTATCACTAATCAACAAGAGTACATTACTTTTATGCATAATTTCAAGGTAATGGGCAGGAAAATAGGAACCATAGGCTTTCCTCTTAGAAACTTGGGGGAAAGAAACAAATAATGTCAGGATGAGAACCGTTGGATGATTTCATAATTAAAGCTGGAGTCCTAAAGTCTTTACTGTGAAAATGCATTATTTTTTTAAAGGACAAATAAGTTGTTTCTCCAGTCCCCACTGCTAGAAACTTGCACTTTTTTCTGCAATTCCCAAGCTTCAGCTTCCAGTTGTCCATTCCCGGTGTATCTACTTGTCATGGTTTAACCCCAGCCAGCAGACAAGCCCCCCGCAGCTGCTGGCTCACTCCCACACCAGCGGGGGGGGGCAGACAGTTGGAAGGGCAAAAGTGAGAAAACTCATGGATTGAGATAAAGACAGTTTAACAGGGAAAGCAAAAGCCACACACATGAGCAAAGCAAAACCAGGAATATATTCACTGCTTCCCATGGTTGGGCACGTGTTCAGCCATCTCTAGGAAAGCAGGGCCTCATGACATGTAATGGTGACTTGGGAAGACAAACACCCATCACTCCAAACATTCCCCCTTCTTCTACTTCCCCTTACACTGAGGATGATGTCACATGATCTGGAATATCCCTTTGGAAAGTTGGGATCACCTGTCCCAGCTGTGTCTCCTCCCAGCCTCCCATGCACTCCCAGCCTCCTCGCCTGTGAAAAGCAGAGAAGGCCTTGGCTCTGTGTAAGCCCTGCTCAGCAGCAACAAAAACATCTCTGTGTTATCAGCCCTGTGTTCAGGACAAATCCAATACACAGCCCCTTACCGGCCACTGTGAAGAAAATTAACTCTACCCCAGCCAAAAGCAGCTCGCTTCTAAATTCATCAGACTTCTGCTGTGAGACAGCTTCTTGCTACACAGGCAGTATGTCTACTTTTAAATGTCCTCTGCAGTAAACTGGATTTCTTTTTTTACTCTCTTGCAAGAAAGACTATTACGAAGTGTCAGAAAATAGCCTTGTATTTGCCTTCTGAACTCTTCTCAGCTAGCCAACATACTTGCATGTAAGTATGCAGACAACAATTGCACTGAGTATCCTGGCACTACTTTCATTAATGCCAAAACCATAATCCCATGGCTTTATTTTCATTAAATATGCAGCCCACTGACATTTGCTAGGACCTCACTTGTCATTTCCAGCACCACCCTGTAATGGGAGCTCAGTTCAGGCTTGCAGTCACTGCACCTCCTGGGGCCCTGAGCCATTGCCCCACATCTGCCTGGACAGGCCAGGCAAGCAAGTGCTGCTCACTTTGGCTGCCTCCCCTCCCTGGCTGTGGTTCCCATGCCATTCTGGAAAGCCCATCTTCTCTCACGATAACCTTGATACTTCTAAATTACTCTCTTGTCTTTACACTTCATTAACCTCTTGTTCTCTGAAACTTCATCGGCAATTATTTTGTTCAACGCTGGGGAAAATTTTAAAAAACCCAACGTTTTTAGAGAAGGATGTGGGCTTCTTTACCCTACTTTCTTGATCTCCCACTCTTGCTGAGGACAAGCATAGCCATTTCAAACAGAGCATCTGAACTTGCTCATTGAGACATCTTAATTATTACATTTAAATTCATTCTATATATGGTATATTGATTTCACTTAGCAGTAATTATTTTTCTAATCAGAATGCTTCTCTGCCAAAAGCCAGTTGTTTTACTGAGTCTGTGACAACAGTGTTGCCTTTATCTCACAGATTTGTAATTTAATTAAAAATGATACCAAAGAAATAAATGAACTGTAGCACTCATTAGAATGAAGGGATTATGGCTTATATTGATTGTTATCATTCTTTTCATGATTTGCTGAGAACTGATAAAAGGCTGGCCAATTTAAAGATACCTAGCACAGCCTGTTAATTTATAAACATACACAGAACATTTCTGAGATAAGATATTGTGTCCCCCATATCTTCTGTAACTCTCCCAGAGATGCCTCTTCTATAACACTCCCAGAGATGCTGAACTCAAGTGGTTTGCAGAACTCCTCAGCCAGTTCTTTCAGCACTCCTGGCTGCAAGATTGCAGTGTTCAGTGAGAGCAGCGGCTGCTCACCAACGATGCTGCTCACATACACCACCACATTTCCAGGCACTTGCTCTTCCCTCTGGGTACTGACATTTGAATTTGTGCATTTGCTGACTAGGTGAAGGAATGAAAGAACAGTACAAGACTTCAGTTCTTATGAGAGAAACAAAAGGCAACATATTTTAAATTTTTCCATTGGAACCTAATTCCCAAAATTTAAATCAGTAAACATTGTCTATCTTTTCTTGAAAATACTTGAAGAGTAGTAAGTAGCTTTGAAAAGAGAAAACAAACAACAAACAAACAAAACCAACAAAAATGCAACGAAGAAGCCCAAAGCCAAGAGGACAAACAAAAGAGGAGAGAGCAAGTAGCACAGGGGAAGACAGGTCAGTAACAAAGAGCAGCTGGGCAGTCCCCAGGGAAATCCTGTGATTGAATCACAGCTACTGACCTCCCAGCCAGGGCTGGAGCGCACAGCAAGGCAGGGCATCCTCTGGGAAACAGAAGCCTTTGCTGTGCTGCCAGCCTGAAACCTTTCTGATCGCTCTGTTAGTCCTCTCCAGCAGCTCTATACAGATCCATATTTCACCTCACAGAGGAATGTAACACTTGTCCAAAAACTTTCCAAGGATAACTAGCACATACTTACTCCTATGAGCACAAAAGTCATACTGAAGATTAAGTGCAATAAATATGCCTACTCTAATCTTGGCATTATGGAACCCAACCAAGTTGAGTTCCCAGCAGCATTGATGAAAGACAGGTATTTTACAGTATGAGCAGGACATGTGGTGAGTGGACACCACATAAATTACAATATTCACCAGTAAAGATCAAATAAACCAAAAGTCTAACAAGAAACAAGCAAATAAATGACTAGAGTATCTTTACTGAATCAATAGAAACTTGGTCTCTCAGTGTGCTAATGTGTTATAGCACACCATTTTAAGGAGCTAGACTGATTAATGTCTCCCTAGATTGAGAGAGAATAGTAACTAACATCTAAGAATGCTAACATAATTTTTAGAAGAAGGTTTCAAATTACTCCAAACAAAAAATAGAGAGATAATGGTCCAAATCTAAACTCTAAAAATGAATCATAGTACACAGGCATTACATCCCTGTGATCTAAATGCATTATCTTTTCTAAAATTCATGTCAAAGTAATACATGCATAGGCAGAGAGTTAACCATAGCTCTCGATGTACAAATAGAAACACACAGCCTATTCTGACAGAAAGATTTGGCTAAGTCTGAGATGTTCCAGAGTAGAAACCAGCAGCCTGTGCAGTGTAGTTATCACGTGATTTTATCTGGCTGCTGCCTTGAAAATAATAGGACTACACAGCTTCAATATCCAGAATATTATCAGCCGTTTATTCAGATTAAAGCAGAGTACTACATTTTCCAGATCTCAAGGTAGCAAGCAGTAACTATCCACACCCAAAATATTTAAATGCTAGTACAGACTCTCAGTCAGGTGACTTATTACTGATCTCCCCACTTCTTCCAAGGTCTAGGAACACAAACATGTTCCTTGTATCCCGTGGGTTTTGATTCACTTCCAAAGTCATATGGTAAATAAATATTCTTATATGAGGAGCCAGTCCCAGTTCCTACCAAAGAATGACCCAGACTGCTGTGGCAACATAAGAGAAAGAGAGCTCCCTCTTGAGTCCAGAGGAGGACCATGAAGATGATTGGAGGGATTGAGCACCTCTCTTAGGAGGAAGGGCTGAGAATTGAGCCTGATCAGCCTGGAGAAGAGAAGGCTTTGGTGTGACCTAATTGCAGCCTTCCAGTACCTGAAGGGAGCCTACAAGAAAGATGGAGAGGGACTTTTCACAAAGGCATGTAGTGATAGGAGAAGGGGAATGGCTTCAAACTGAAAGACAGTAGGTTTAGATTGGATATTAGGAAGAAATTATTTACTGGGAGGGTGGTGAGGCAGTGGCACAGGTTGCCTAAAAAAGCTGTGGATGCCCCATCTTTGGAGGTATTCAAGGCCAGGCTGGATGGAGCTCTGAGGAATGTGGTCTAGTGAAAGGTGTCCCTGTCCACAGCACAGAGGCTGGTACTAACAACCAATTACAACTAAAACAATTCTATGATTCGGTGATTTTCTTTGGTTCTTCACAATCACAGTCTTCACATGTCAGTCATGCACACAACAGGACCTTTACCATTGTCAATGTGTGGCTTCACTTACATCCCACACACCATAAAAACAGAGCAGTGAGGCTGAAGCTCTGAACAAGAACACTGGGGGATGAAATGTATTGAGAGAGAAGTGAAGACAAAAAATAGCTTCTCGCATTGCTAAAAACCTAATTCTGCCATCTGATCAGTGTTCCTCTCAGCGTTCCCTGAAAACAATCAGGCTTCATTTGATTTCAGGAGGATCACCTAAAAGGTCTATGTATCCCAAACCAAGAATTTTTTTCTCTGCTGGAAGTAGGAAAAGGGCTGTCTTACACACCACTTTTTACCCAGTTCAAGCCTCCAAAGGAATTTTGCATGGCCACCTGCATGGGCACCCAGGGGAATCCTGTGCTTGTCTCATCAGCCATGAAATCCTGAGCTGAACAAAGCAAGGTCAAACATTTTCTGTTCAGACACTGATGTCACCTTTTCACAAGAATCAGTCTTGACACTTTTTTTTTTCAGTTGTTCTTCCTTACAATGATGCCATATTTCAACGATTACAAGGAGAAAGAACAGCCTGTAGGCCAGAAAAGAATGACAATGGAATGGCAACCTGAGACACTGTAGATAGGTGTGCATATACTAAAATAAGCCCTTCTCCTCCTGGTCAGCTGGCACTGAGGAGAGCACAGTCCCCAGGAATGATGTCACATGTGTTACATCACATGTAACCTCTGCATCCAAAACTGAGGCAGGAGAGGTTCAAGAGCTTGTGGGAGTGTTTTGGATCAGTGCCACCCCAAAATCAACAGCAGCACTGGAAGAAGGTGACAGAGAAGGCAACAGAGAAGGCAGAAATGCAAATCTGCAGTCAAGACCAGGAGGGATAGGTGGGATTGTAGTTAATTATTCTATCTTTTGGGTGACCACATATGCAAATGAAAGAGATGATGAAAACCTTTTGAAGTTCAGTGAAGGTACCATAATAAGAGAGGAATAACAGAAAACTAGTCTTAGTTCACATTCCCCAATATCATTCTTACAGTTTTCATTCTAGACAGAGATCTTTCCTTCTTTTTATTCCCAACACCTTAACACTGGACTGAACGAACTTGTAGACGTGTACAGACCAGTGCACATATGAATACAGATTTGAACCTGCAGTTATCTTCATTCGTGCTTGTTTTGCGTAGTGTGGATGTTTTTCTCACAAAGTGTTCCCTTTGCATCTTCCAAGCAGCCAAGTGCTATAAAAACAGCTTTGAGAAACTACAGTAGTTTACACTTCATTCTTCTAATAAATACTCCTGTCAATATTTATTAATACTGAATAGTTAATACTACATCATTTTAAGACCTATTGTGGAAATTACTGAGCATAGAGAAAAAAGCAAAAAATTCAACTTCCCACTGTTTCCAATTGCAGGTGTTATTGGTTCCTATCATCTGATTGGAGAACTTCAAAAACAACTTGTAGTTGCATATATATTATCTTACTCTGCAAAACATTGAGTTAATTATCCACTAAAGATAATTAAACTAAAGATATTGTCTCCAGAATATTCAGATGGTATTTTCCTGTTGTACAGACATTACAGGGTTAAGTATGGGGTGGTAG
>VZTN01028572.1:0-23548 GCA_013400515.1 Erpornis zantholeuca
TTCCTCTTTTCCATGATACTATTCCAATGCTGTCAGGGATTTAAAAATGTTTTGTCTCCACAGGCCTCTAAGTCCACCCATAGGCTACAAGAGAGTTTCTTATTATAAAATTAAATACAAGAGAAAAAACATAGGTGTAAATAAGTTACTGTAAAAACCTGAATGATAGGGAAGGAAGTGAATTTATCTTCCATGAGAATTTTAAACTTTAAAATACAAAAAAATCAATTAAATCATGCAGTTCACCTCTTTTCTCTAAAGAATTTGTTTAGCATGTAACCTCTAAGACATAAAGGCTCAAGGAAAATATTTCAAATGAACTTGTAAACCAAAGTAGAAGACTTATTCTGGCAATTTTTACCCTTTTCATATTTTTAGTATGCTGAATTACAATTCCGACTTATTTTTTATGCTGCTAATTAATGCTGTTGGAGATTCAAAATCTGCTGCAGTCCTTCTTCTACTATACTCAGAATTACGGTGGAATTGAAGCCAAATTTATTTTTTGCAATTTTTACATTTGCAATTTAACCAGCAGTTTTTGATGAATCTCAAATTCTACAAAACCTGTTTAATTCTCACTAGATAGCCAGAATTATAGCAACTCTAAATCTGTAAAACAAGAGGGCAGTTTTGTGACTTGCCTTAAACCTAGAACAAAAGAAACCCCACTATTATCTGAGAAGATTGAGGTTTAGAGAATCTGGTATTTCATTTTCCAGTGCACTGCAGACACTCTGTTCTTGGAGAACAAGTGCTCATTTCTGATCGCTCCTTTTCCATCCAAGCATAATATTCGCAGGAGAGACAATGCTCTGGAGCGTGATCTCAGTCTGTGACAGTGACTGGGAACCCCAGCAAATTTCATGTGCCTGGAATAGCCAGGTGAATCACATTTACCTGCAATCTCATAATGTTTCTTAGAAACTAAAAAAAAAAAAATTAGTTTCTGAAGAACTAAACGAGCATTTTTATTTTTAATGTACTCATGGCCCTAGATGTAGTAAGAACTGTCACAATAAGACTAGCACAGACAATAGTGAAGCTCCACAAGCTTAACATGTCTGCACAAAAGTGAACATCCTCCAGAGTTATATTATGGTGAAATGAAATAGCCTAGAACATGGTTAGGGCACACTTCAGAGCATAAGATGTATCCCTAACAGCTTTGCTTTAGGAAAATATGTCATCACAGCATGCCATAGCAATTCCTTCCTGGAGCAATGAATTATTGCCCCTGTCAAATCAGACCTAGGGGCAGTGGTCCTATGCTGCTTGTCTGATATTTCTGTTTAAAAAGAGCCAACTTAATGAATCTAAAGGTTCAAACGCTCCAAGAACAAAGCTCAACTATATTAATTTTCTGCATCCTCTTACACAGCCAGGAATATATCATTCAATTAAACAATTTCCTCAGGGAAGTAGAATACTACTCATGGAATTTATTAATGTTGAGTATTAGAAAGAGCATCTCCAGCAGATTGAGGGAAGCGATCCTACCCCTCTACCCACCCCTGGTCAGGCATGTCTGGTGTCCTGCTTCCAGTCCTGGGCCCCTCAGTACGAGAGAGGTGTGGAGTTCCTGAAGCACTTCCAGCAGAGGTCAATGAAGATTATTAAGGGACAGAAACTTCTCTCTTATGGGGAAAGGCTGATAAAGATGGGCCTGTTAAGCCTAGTGAAGAGAGGACTGAGATGGGACCTCATCAATGACTGTCACTATCAGAATGGGGTTCCAAGAGGATGGAGCCAGGCTCTGCTCAGAGGTGCCAAGCAACAGGACAAGAGGCAATTGACAGAACCTGATGCACAGGAAGTTCCACCTGAGTATGCAGAGGACTTTACTGTTCAAGTGACTGAGCCCTGGAACAGATTCCCCACAGGCATTGTGGATCTCCCTCACTGGAGATATTTAAAACCATCTGGACACAATCCTGTGCCCTCTAGGATGACCCTGCTTGAGTAGGGGGGCTGGACGAGATGATTCACAATTCCACCTGTATCCATTCTGTTGTTCTGAGATTTACCAAGCCACCAGAAGTGTCCACAACATCTGCACTGAATAATTTTTTTTATTTCCTGAACATTTTTTCTTCATTGTACTTCACAGAACCAGTACAGAAACAACAGTATGGTTTTGCACACCATGTTTGTAAAATACTGGATATACTTTAAAAGAACAGAGTAAAGGATGACAGCAAAACCTTAGCTTTGTCATCTTCTGGCTCGAATGCTTGTCAAGAAATGCTAAGTATAGCACATAAAAAAATAACTGGACTTAAAGGGGAGCAAGGAGCTTCCACTATAGAGTGTTAATGTAAAGCTAGACAGTGAGTTAATATTTAGGAAGGCTCAGATAAAGAGAAGGACTGTCACCAGCAATAAGTGGACAACCTAAAAGTAAATAATTAACCTGGAGAAAATCCTTTAGGCAACAAAGAAACTAAAGGAACATAAATACAAATTACGATGACCAAAAAAAAATGGAATGTGACAGGGAACAAGAGGAGAAAACAATAAAGGATCAAATTCTATTAAGGACTATTATACATAATAAAGAATACACTCTAAAAATAGTACCTGACATCAAGACAGAAAAGGTTATAAGCATGACATCAGAATAAAAATATTACCTTAGAAAAGGTATGACATAATTCAATGAACAAGTGGAAAAAAGAAGTGCAAATTCTAAGGATGGGGGGAATAGGCATAAAATTTTAAGTATGTGTATATATGTACTTATTGCTATTTTAATTGTTGAGCATTGAAAGGAAGGCTTTTAAATTTCAAATCTTACCTAGAGTGAGCAATTCTGTTGAATTTTTATTCTGAACTCCAAAAAGTCTTCTCTTGAAAGAAATTATCAAAACAGCTGGAGTAAAAAGTTTCCATGTTCATGCAGAAAAGAACCTGCTTTATGGGAAATTCCATGAGCAAGTCTAATTCTGCCTCTTTCTGATGGTAACAATGACTTTAGCCTTATTTTGCATATCTTCAAATTCTCTTGTTCAAGCCAGTCTCAAAAGCTAGCTGAAAGCTCCATTTAAACATACATGTTTATGTGGCAGACCCTTCTAAGCCAGTCATCATATGACATTGCTGTAGATTACAAATGCTGTGCTTCTGAAGAAAATTCCTTCATCCTGGAATTTTCATTTTGTAAATACTGCATCTTTCCTAAAAACTGTAGGGAGAAATGTTTCTCTAAATGGCAGACCCATCCATGAACACTATATCTTCCTACATCTATATCTTCCTATTTTTGCTATTAACTTCCCATCACTGCTATTAAAACCAAAGCTCATGTCTGAAGAACTGATTACCCATAATCTCTAGTACAAATGGAAATATTCTTTCAACATTTGTAATCTCCTAACTATCCCAGTTACCCTGGGTACCAAGATTGGCATTGGAAAATTTTCACTGAGCAACTCAAAATTCTGTTACTTCTTAAGACTAAGTGATACACTAGAATGCCTATTGCTACATGTATGAAAAATTAATATCATCATTGACATACAGATGTTTTTTCATGGCACAATGCAGTCACTTGGCCAGTTCAACTCATTTTGTGCTTCAGTTGAATTTAATAGGACTCATGAACCACTATTGACTCCTCAGGAGTAGTCTTGCATCTGTGTAGAGTGTTCAAACACTTGGTGTGGGAGTGGATCCTCCCTATATACCACATTCTGCCACTCCACTCAAAGGATGGTCAAGGTACCTAGGAAGGATCATTAAAGATGGTTTAAGCTTATTCAGTTCAAGGATATACAGTTCAGCTTGAACTGAAGTATTGGATTTTAACAGGCATTGCAAAAGTTCAATAAATATTTTCTTTCTTCCTACCAGTCCATTTTCCTTTCTAAGTTTTGCAGAGAAAAAGTAAGAAACATAAGCTCTTAATCAGTAAATAGCTCTTTTTTCTATAGAAAACATTTTAGCAGGCATAGATATTATTTTCCCTTTTGGTAATAACTCAGATTGATGTGCTATTCTGGATTCAGAATTTAGAAAGATTAACATCCCTCCCCACCATCCTCTAAAAACAGTGAATTAAAGAATAAAAACTTTTGAAATAATATTTGAGAGAATATAGAACCACTCAGTTATCAAAAGGCACCTTTTATCTAGGATCATGTACCTACCTGATATCAATCACTTTTCTTGGTAATATGCTCTACATTTTTCTTCCTACATATAATTTGAAGTCTTTTGCATCCACACCCAGACAGGACTCCTGCCTTTATATGCAAGAAACTTAGCCACCAACCTAATTTCCTATCACACTAAATCTCTAAGAATCACATGAGAATAACTATTTAAACATTAATAGATGTAATTCTCAGTTCAAAATCATTAAGCATCATTATCTTAGAGCACTCACGTATTTTTCACCTTCACTCAAGCTCCTGTTCACATGTACCTCAAATGTCACTGATTTATACAGTGCTAAAGAAAATGCTTACACAGTGAATAGAAAGTGATACAAATTATTAAATTTATTTCTTCCAGATAAAAATACATAAAATCATTCTGGATAAAATAGCAGTACCAAAAAAGCCCCAAAAAACTCCAACTCAAACCTACTTGTTTTCTTCATTTGAGAAACTAATTATCATTAAAACAATACTGACATGGCCATCACTGGACAGAAGTATAGATGCCCATCATTCCTTTAATCACATACTTAAAACCTATCTCAGAAAAAAAATATCAGTTTTCAAGAGATTCTTCCAAAGGAAAGAAACTATTTAGAAAAGGATATTAAATATTCACTGATCTTTAAAAAAAACCTGTTTAAGCAGAGTTATTGTTCACTAAAAAGAAACAAGTGTTCCAGAACAGCAGCAAAGTTATATATTCAACTAAACTGAACAGATTTAAAAAAAAAATTTAGGGAACATCAACCAATAGGCTCAGTATTAAGTGTTTTACATCTCTTTAAGCCTTTCAGGTCTTCTTGTGCTGGGTTTGGGTGAGAGAGAGTTCATTTTCTTCACAGTCCTTCTACTATAGGGCCGTGTTTTGGATTTGTGCTGAAAACAGTGTGGAAAATACAGAGATTTTTTTGTTATTGCTGAGTGGTGCTTGCACATCCTCAAGGCCTTTCCTGTTTCTCCTACTGCCACGCTGGTAAGGGGCTGAGGGTGCATGGGGAGCTGGGAGATGACACAGCCAGGACAGCTGATCCTGTCTGATCACAGAGGTATTCCATACCAAATGGAGTCAAACTCGGCCTAGAGACTTGGGGGAAGAAGAAGGGAGGGTGTGACACTCAGAATGATGGTGTTTGTCTGCCCAAGTCACCATCATACGCGATGGAGTGCTGCTTTCCTGGGGAGAGCTGAACACCCGCTTACCCACAGGAAGCAGTGAATGAACTCCTTGGTTTGCTTTGCTGCATGCAGAACCTTTGCTTTCCTTATTAAACTGTATCTCACTCAGCCCACAAGTTTTCTCACTTTTACCCTTATGATTCTCTCCCCCAACTCTCCACGGGGGAGTGAGCGATCAGCTGCATGGGGCTTAGTCTCCAGCTGGGCTTAAACCACGACAAATGTATAAAATCCAATATCACTTAGGGAAAGAGATGTATTAGATCCAGTCTTTTAATTAGTCTCTGAACTTTCCAAAGACTTTCATTTATCCTATAGATGCTGATTTTCCACTGTGTTCAAAAGCTTCTTATAATTAAATATAATTAACAGTGCTATTACTTCATTAATTAAAATTAATGAAAGAATGTAATAAAAAAGAATAATTGATCAGATTTCATTATTTTATATTAAAT
This sequence comes from Erpornis zantholeuca, assembly GCA_013400515.1. Taxonomy (NCBI): domain Eukaryota; kingdom Metazoa; phylum Chordata; class Aves; order Passeriformes; family Timaliidae; genus Erpornis; species Erpornis zantholeuca. The sequence continues at coordinate 5,795 of VZTN01028572.1, forward strand.
CATAGAAAAAAATCAGAAACAGAATTAATTCATTTGAATATCTGTTCTTCATATATCTGAGGTCATAGGCTATTGAAAACTATTTTACTAATTAGAAATAAAACAATAGAATTGTTGGACCAAATAAATCTCTGAGACTACACAGAGCACAAAAATGTCTAGTTGACTTTGATCTTTAATTATGAATTTGTTTTTTCATTATGTTATTTACACAGGAGTGCCTTTGATATTCTGAACGCCAGAAATAGATGTCTGCTTACAAAAACATACAGAAAAATATTTCCCTGACTCATGTAGGTGTGGAAACACAAATGATTTTTGGTTTTAAACATATAGATATATACTAGACTACATTTTGTGGACGAAACCTGTCAGGGAACTGACACTTTGCAGAAAAATGAAATAAAATTTTCAAAGTACATTCTATATAGTGAATGTATAAAGATATTAAATTATGTATGGACTTTAATACTGAAAGTTTAATAAATCTTAAAGTCTTAGGAAAAAAGATAGGAGAGGATAGGTAATCAAGATTCCTTCCATCCCTCATTCTTTCCATATCATCCCTGCTTTAAGGCCAATTACTTTTTCTGGGAGGTGTATCTAAAAATATTCACAAAAGGCCACTTTGAGTTGTAGTCCTTGTGGGACTTTCATGGGTTTCTTTTGTTCCTTGTGTAACGTGCCTGCATAAAATATATAAAATGTAGTCATTGATGGTTTCAGATTGAAACTTCCAACAGAAAAACACTGAGAATGCTCAGGAAGGAAAAATAAGGCCTTGAATGTATTCCTTTGTTAGGAAAAAGTCTTTAATGTACTGAAATCTTGCAAAAATTTTCTTCAATATGAAAAGCCACAAGTTTCTAGGGAAGTGACAACTCAGATTAAAGTATTTCTGAACCCTCTGGCCAAAATTTTACCAAACAAAGCATGACACACAATTCAGTTCACCATTATGTTCACACTAATATATCATTTGAGAATGAATAGGTATTTAAGCAAGTATCTGGATTATTTAGAGGGAGAAAACCCACCTTGCATTACCATGGGGAAAATAGTCTAGGTGTCATTAGTTAAAGGTTGCATGTTGCCAGTATTAAAAAGATTGTTGTAATTGTGTAAAGCCTGATAGGGGGTTCAAGAAATAAGCAACTAAAGGAGGTTAATGTAATTACTTCTAATCAACATGGGTACTTGGAAAATTGATCTTGTCAAATTACATTGGTATCATTTCTAAGAAATTATAAATACAGTTGATAAAAATTTTCAAGACACATACAAATGTGTTTAACAACTCAATAACAGGCCTCTCAAATCACAACATGCTATGCAAATAGGGAATATTACCAACGGCTATTTTTCTTCCATCACATTTTCCTGGAACTGATTTTACATTTATTTGTATTTTCATAGACCGAAGGACAAAAATAATTCAGCCAATGCTAATAAATTTGGTTGTTGATTCAATGAGTGATCAAGGACAGCAGGATGAATCAATGACGGAAAAATTCAATGAGGTAATATCTGCATTTATGAGCAGAGGATAAAGGCCCTTCTTAGAGTATGAAAGAAATAGTTTGATATGTAATGATAGAACAAGAACTAGTTTTTAACTGAAAGAGGTGGGTTTAGGTAAGATGTTAAGAAGAAACTCTTTACTGTGAGGGTGGTGAGGCACTGGAAAATGTTACTCAGAGAAGCTGTGGATGCCCCATTCCTGGCAGTGTTCCAGGCCATATTGGGTGCACCTTCTCCCTGATCTAGTGGAAGGTGTCCCTGCCCATGGTGGGGGTGATGGAACTAGATGATCCTTAATGTCCCTTCCAACCCACACCTGTCTACGCTTCTATGACTTTCTAGGCAAGACTCAGATAGAGACACAACTCAGTCTCTTTTTCTTTGCAATCAGCCTGAATAGATGAATGTTTCCCCTGAGATCTCAATGTGTGATAAACAAGGGGCAGTCCACAGAAACACACCTGGACCCCGGCCTCAGTGATAACAGAAGGGGATGCAGTAGTGACTGTCAAGGAAAAGAGGTGACACACAAGTGCAGCGGGGCAGTTCCTGAGAGGATGGAAATGCAGAACTGCAGTGCTCCTGTATCCCAAGGGAGAAGCTGTTACAGTACGAAGTTGAGATCAAAGTCCTGATTCTAAGTTACAGTTTTAAGGAACATGGATGAAAGCAGCACTAAAAGAATTAGTCAAAACTAATTAGAACCTCAAGAAGATCCATCTGTTTGTCTTAAAGGAGGGAGATGGATTGAAGGGTGCTTATACAGCTCTTAAATTTAATTCACATGTGGTGAACACAGAAATTCAGAGAAAAAAAATCCCACATCTTTTCAAGTGTAGGTGGTTAACCCCTGGAAAGACTAGTGGGAGAACACTGCAGGTGAGTATCTTTGTAGGTTCTGAATCTTACACTTACACAGAAAACTCTGGCTTACCTCCAACTATTGTAGCTGAATGAATATGTTCTGGAATCCTAATTCCAACATTACAAAAGTCAGAACTCAGGAAGCCGCAGTCTCTTCTGGCTAGAGGTCTTTTTGACACAAAAAAACACATTTGTCAGCCAAAGAAATACCTTGCTCTATCTGCACTTTTTTAAATTAAATTTTTTCATATTCTAAATCAGAAAATGTCTTCTATCCCAGTTCATTTTTGTGAAATCACTCCATCCGAGATTGTCAGAACCTACTTTAACCTTTAGGCAAACGTTTCTTATAAAAAAAAAAAATATTTTATTTACTGTAACTGCAACACAATTTAAATGTATTATTTTAGACTACATAAAGTGTGTTTACTTCAGCATATAGTCTGGACTTAACATGATTATAGATTTTCCAAGTTCTTAGCAATAGTCAGCTATACAAAAATTATTTTTTGTCTAATTTTTCTGTGAATATTGTAGAGCTATTGTAGAGAAATAACCTACACCTCAAGGAAACTTAGAGGGTTTTTGTGTATTTCCGGGTTACAAAGTAAGGCCAGAACCTATGAGGAAAATGGCTCGCTATCAATTTAAAATGGTGTTTAAAAAAATTTTTTTCAGTATTTTATTTTCAATTTTACATAGTTAATCTCAATTGACTTTAAAGGGGAATAAAACTTCCAGAAGGGAATAAGACTCAAAGTAATGTTCTGAAAATGTGATGTGCATTCTGTTGCTTACAAGCACTCCTACAGGGCTGAAACCTCTCTGGGAACGAGCTATTTTGCACTTCTACACTGGTATCTGTATTTTGGAGGAATTGGAGATGAAAACATGATGGAAATTCACTTTTGGAAGGAAGGGAATGTTAATTTTCTATTGTAGAAGAGACATCTTCAAAATTTGTTGCAAAAATGTCTGCTTTTTTAAAACAAACTTTAAAAACTGTTTGCTTTTTAAAAGGAAGCAATAGTTTCATAGATTATTCTCTCTGTATGACTGAATTTTACTTCCCCTTTCTGTTTCACCACAGCTCAGACCCTAGAGTGGAGCAGACCTAGTAGCATATTTTCCTCAGTAACGGCACCTTCCAGCCATTCCTCCTCCTGTGGGAGATGTCCTTAAGGATGTCCACCACCTGTAACCACAAATACAATCTGGCTCTATTTTTAAGAGAAGTGGACAAATATGCTCTTTTATGCAAACCCTTTGGCTTTCCATAAACCATTAGAATTATTTTATGTGAATTGGAAGATATAGTTACAGCACAAGGCAATATGTGGAGTGGAAAACGATGACATTGAAAGATGGATGTACTAGCATAGGGTTTGTGGAATTTTCCAGACATATGGATACTACAGAAACAACTTTATCGAAGGCATGGAAATATGTCGGAAGTAAACTTATTGCCTGGCTGACATTGAGCCATGAGCTGATAGAACTAAAATTGTACAGCTTCTACAACTTTGGGAGAGGTTCAGCAATATATCCCAAGAGTTATGCTGTTAATATTATTGTAATTTATGTAATATAAATACCTAAAGGAACTGGAGTAAAACAGTTATTTTTCAAGTTCACTTGGAAAGCACAGCTTGCTTAGTATGAAATACCAAAACATGATTTCAGAACAGGGAAAAGCATTTCTAGAAAATGACAAGGAGCCCTCTGACCCTACACCTTCCCCCAGAGACAAGCACACAAGGACCAGCACTGAAAGGGCAGGACCATGCCAGTCAGGGCCTGTCCTGCTGCCCCAGGGCAGCCCACAGCCCCTCTCATCACGGATGCTTTCAGTGACAGCATGCCCAAGGTCCAGTGGGGACATCAAGCCCGTGAGTTGAGATCTAGATCAGCAGGACACAGGCACAGCACAGCTGCAGCACAGCTCAGGCAGAGATCAGCCACGAGAGCCCCAGCAGCCTGAAGTGGAGGAGGAGGCAGCCCCAGCCCGGGCTCCCTCGCAGAGCTGCCCACCGCGCTCAGCAAGGATGCGCTGCTCCCTCTGCCAAGGCCTCCGGCTGTGCTGCTGCTGAGCTGGCCCCAAGCCCAGGCAGATAAATCCCCAAGAAGGTCAGGGCAAAATCTGGGCCCTGACACCAATCTCCTGAAATGACTGATGACTCAGTACATGTTTTCTTAGGCTCTACAACGGGGTGAGCAGCTCTGCTGTCATCTTGCAGTCCTTACCTTAGGCAGCCTGCCCAATTAAGGATTGCATGGGAATTGCAGCATGCAGCCATATCTGTTTCCTGTAAACGGTTTTCATTCATTTTCCTAACTCCTACCTTTTTTATCTTATCTTTTGGGCAATAGTATTTTCTGTGTTGAGACTGATAACAAGATACTGAGATACTGAATGTTTACGAGCACATGCAGGAGGCTGAATTCACTTATCAGCTGTCATTTGCTTCTAATCAAAAGTTCTGGTTTAGAAAGTGTTGCCATTAACACCTGAATATGGGATGCAACATTGAATAGTAACAGTTGGGACCAATACTACCATTTATCATTAAGATTTTCTTAGGTCTCTTCATTATAAAAGCTCATCTTCTCAGTAGCCAAGCTTTAAATATAAACATAAGTTAATATTTTTCAGATTTCTGCCACTGACAAGTCATATTTGAAGGTATTCTATATTTTTATTTGAGAGAGATTTTGCTATTGCAAAAATATGTAATTTTGAAGAATACAGCTTAGACAATAAAAGAAATTCTGATGACCTTTTCTTTTCTTTGAAGTCTGGAATGAATACGCTTTGAAGGAGGGGACTTAAATATTTGTCATCCTGTCTTGGAAATAAAAAGTAAATTTCTGTTCCAACAAAAATGGTAATGTGGTGTGAAATTCCATGTGGTATAAAATATGTGAGAAAAGAAATCACAAGGGGAAACACATGTGGTTAACTGGCAGCTGGAATCAATGTTTAAAGCTGCAGGGAGACCAGAAGCAGGTTCCTGCCACCCAGATTAGCTGGGTGTACTTTGCCATGAGGAAGATACTTCCTGCTTCCTTAGTGGTTCTTAGCCAATAAAGTAATGCTTGAAGAGCACAATGATGAACACCAATACAGTGAGACAAACTGTCAAATTTATTTGCGAGAAGGAATAGACTGAAACCTAGATTGGAGTTTATCTGGCAATAAAGTAAACATTTTCATTGCAGTATTAGGTAAAGAGGATCCCCTATGAGGGGGAAGTTTGCTGGAAAAGAACATTAAGTTATTGGTTAAGAATGTGTTGCTGGCAGTTTTGTAATCTTTTTGCATCTGAAAGTAGGTCTCACATGATACTAGGCATTCTGTTTAGACGAGACTGTTCCCGGTGGTGTTGATTCTCTGTTGCCTGAATGACATGCATAGTTCAGTTGCAGAATTTCTCAAAAGCCAGAAATCCACCTGAAACCAAAGATATTTGTAATTCAGATTTACGGAATGCATTTAGTCTGAAAAAACCTCTACATTTTAGACATCTCCAGTTAAGTACACCTTCACCATGTAGATTTGAACACTAATGCTTTTATGTCTTTGATCCATACCTTCCTCCTTTATTGTTGCGTGTGATCATTCAAGAAATGCACATTCTGTAGTGAAGTGATTCATGGAAAAGAAATTTAACAATAGCTGTGTTAGAGGCAGATATTGAATAATGCATGGCAAATAAAGCATAGGATCATGGGCTGCAAAATGATTAAGCTGAATTATAGAATAGCTGTTTGGTAAGAGACAACTGAACTATGAACAAGTATACTGGAAAAATTGCTATCATTATTTTAAAACTATGGTAATTCACACTTTCATTGTTAGCTTTTGCTTAATGCTGAAACATGACAATTTTGGCAAGGCTTTACTTAGCAACTTCTAATTGTTTAATGCAAATGGTATTTGAACAAGATGCAGCACACTTTATTCTAGCTTTTTCTAGCTATTGTAGTTACTTTAATTAAGTTAGTACATCGGGAAAAGAGGAATCAAAGCAATCAGCCAATTTTTGGTCACATTGTGATGAACAGGCAGCTGAGCTGTTGACAGCCTGTTGACTCAGGTTCAAATAGTCCAGCATTACTGAAGGCAGAAAGTCTCCCTGTTGAGGTAGATCAATGCCAAAGATTAAGATACAGATAAAGCACTACCACGCACCAAATTCCTTCTCTCTTGGCTGGATATTACTAGTGACTATTGTACACATCATGGACCAAATACAGGTGGAGTTGGAAGCCACTGTGCTGCTAGAAAGATATGATCTTGTTGCCATTACTGAAACTTCATGGCAAGAATCCCATGACCGGAGTGTGACTATCGATGGCTACAGACTGTTCAGAAGAGAGGAAGGAGAGGTGGAAGGATTGCCCTTCTTAATTGGGGGGTGGATTGTGTGTGAAGAGCTGTCTCTGGAGAACAGGTCAAAATCCCATGGGAAAGAATCAGAGGTCAAGGCAAGAAAGGAAACCTGCTGGAGTTCAGGAAAGCCTGAAAACTTCTCCTACTCCTCTGGGGGTCTCTTTTATCCCCAGAGCTCCTCAAAATAGCTTAGCCTGTGATCTAAGCTTGTGGGAGAAGCAACCTTCACTTTTGGGAAAACTTAAGGCACCAAAGAAATGAAAAGATTTTTGTTTAGTGTACCACAAAGCATGTAGTTGTAGTTTTTAGATTTTGCTCTATATATTATATAGAAGCAACATAGAAGTTTCAAAGTGTCGGCTTCTCCTTCTTCTTTCTTCTCCTTCTCCTTCTTTTCTCCTCTAACATAAATTCCTGTGATTTTTTAATTAGTAGAAAGAACTCAGTGTAGAAGAGACATGTTAATAAAACAGATACCTACTAGATTTAAAGACAAAACAAAAATACAGAAGTTTTTGACTAGTTAATAAAAGATATAAAAACTGCCTATTTCAAGCAGCCATTTGCCATTTACCATTGTACTCCTAGAAGCAGTAGCAGATGCTGTGCTTCTGAAACTTAGATTAAAAAAATAAACAAACCTTGAAGCAGCAAAAAGAAGTTTCGTTTCATCTTTTCAAGACATAGAACATTAAAATAAAAAAGACAGCCAAACCAGAAGCCAACGGGGTCCCCAGAGCCCTGACAGAAACCTAATGGTTAATGTCTACTACAGGCCAGCTGATGAAGGGGAGCCTATTGATGAACCCTACTTGCTCCTGCTTCAGGACACATTGTGCTCACAGGCTCTTGTCCTGGTGGGGCACTTCAACCACCCTGACATCTGCTGGGGATGTTTCTGCAGGAAATCCAGGACAGTCCTGCGGTGCATGGAGAACAAGTTCTTGAGCCAGGTGATAAACAGCCCTACCAGAGGGGTGGCAATACTCGTCTGTACACCAACACAAGTGAGCTAATCCAGGATATCCAGATTGGAGGCAGCCTGGGATGCGGTGATCATGCACTGATGGAGTTTGCAGTCCTGAGGGATATGGGTCAGGTAAGGAGTAAAGTCAGAACACTGAACGTCAGGAAGTCAAACTTTCAGCTCTTCAAGGAGATAGTCAATGGGATACTGCCCTCAGGGACAAAGAAGCAGAACAGGGATGGCAAATCTTTAAGAAAGTCTTCCATAGAGAACAACACCTGGCAATCCCAGGAGCAAGAAATGGGGCAAGGAAGGCAAGAGACCAACATAGTGAAGCAGGGACCTGATGGTCAAACTAAAGGAAAAGAAGCATTTAAATTCACAGGTAGTGGAAACAAGGACAAGTAATGCATGCCATTGATGCCTAGGGTTTCAACTTTTTATATTTTTCACATCCTGTACTGCTACATCCTGTGTAACTCTGAAGTTTCCTGTAGCTTGTTAAGTGCTGGTCTCTATGCTAAGATAGACATAACAAAGTCTCTCTGACTTGCTCTCCAAGGACACCCAGAATAAGAACTGTAAGCCATCATCTTGGGGCAGGGGCGGGGGGGCAAGCTTGGAGGGATTCCATCATTGGCTGGGTTCTGGTTGGTGAATTTATGCTGATATAAAGGTGTGAAGAACTCGTGATCTGTCATCCATTTTGGGATCCACTGAGGCAGGAGCCTCTGGAGCCCAAAGTGTGCATCTGAAGGCCTTTCAAGTAAATGCCACCTTTTTTCTTTTATTCCTGTATAGTCTCTCTTTCTAGGTAGCCAGTTTAAGGCATCACCATTGTTAAGTCCCAAGCTTGCTGGGTGAGTTTAAGGGGAATAATTATGTTCACTCTAGTGATACACAAGAGAAGCATCAAAATTCTCAGGAGATTTAATAACAAAGTTTTACTTGCAAACTTTAGAACACTAAAGTAAAATAAGGTACTTGGCAAGTTTAAAAACAACATCCAGTTCAAAGTAAGTCACTTCACAAACTTTATCTTAGGAAATTTAGAATTAGCCAACTTCAAGTTATCCAGACACAGGACCCTTACTAAAGCATCGACTGGAACTTTTTAATCCGTTTTAAAACATATTCAATAAATTAGCAGAAGAAAGAGAGAAATAGAAAGAAAAAAAGAGAGAGAAAAATATATATAGTAAATGCCTTAGATCCATAATGGCCTCAGCTGCTTGTAAATCCAAGGCAGTGGGTCTCAGCATCACACGAGTGCCACTGTTTTTTATCTTCTCTGGTCTCCCAGGGCCTGCTCCCAGGTGCATGCCTGCACTTTAGTGCACCCCAGGGGCCCAGCAATTGGAGCAATTTTGGGTTGTCAGTGTGCCATGTGGCTGGGCAGCCACCCCAGGACCAGACCAGAGGCTCCAGGGGCAGGGTGTGGAGCAGTGCACTGTGCCACCTATGCAGAACTCTCCTTCCCAAACACTTTTTACCTACTTATTTTGAGCCAGTCTACCATTTTTCTGGTTTCCTATAGCCAGCGGGACAGAAAGTCAATCATATCTTGGGCTGCATCTTGGGCCAGTAGGTTGAGGAAGTAGATTCTTCCGCTCTGCAACAGGTATTACAATTTCACTACCTGTACATACATATTTGCCAGGATGTCTTTTTTTTATTTTTAAAAGCTCTTTATGATCCTCTTGTCTAATATTCAGATTTGAAAAAGAATTGTCTATAAAATGCTCCAAACAGCACCCCAGAGAAGAATTCTTACAGCAGTGTGCAGCCCATTTTATATAGCAGCCAAAATCTCCAAGAGGAATAGCACAGAGAAGTAAAAGTGCCCCATAACAAAAGAATTTATATACATTTATTTGAATTTCTTCAAAGGTCTTTTCTCTCAACTGGTTAATCATGTTCATTTAAAGTTGCTGGAAATAATGCAGAAGATGATACTACATAGAGGCACAGAGAAACACAGAAACCCAGACTGATCTACTGGTATCTTGAGCTTCAAACCTACATGTGTACCAGCTGCCTGAACCACATATATAGATGGGGAATATTTCCTAGAAACAAGAACAAACATGATATTTGAAGACTATTTCTAACTCTAATCTCATAACACAACAACTTATAACAGAACCCCTCTAAGGGTCTCAACAAGCATCTGCTATGCTCTACAAACAAACAGTACACAGATGCTGGAAATCATCTGGGAAGCATGATTCAGAGTTAATAAACTAAAATAGAAATCTGCCCACAGGGAAAATTAGAAAACGTGATCTTTTTTTTCTCCAGATAAACCTCTTAGAAAGGGTATTTCTGATGCCTAACTCAAAGATATCCATTTCTTTAATATGGAATATCTAGTTCTATTCAAAGAGAGAAAATATACTTTTTCTGAAAAACTGTTACAGGAAACAGTCTGAAAAACTGCTAAAGCCATAATTGTCACCTGCACTAGAAAATAAAAAAAAGATAGTTGTCTCAGTTGTCTAGTAAAGCTGCTAGCTTCACACAAAAAGTAGATAATTATCATACTTCATCCCTGAAAACTAACATGGATCTGTTACATATAGAATCCTTGAGACTTATAATTTTTTGCTACTTTGTTGTTTTTCAACAGCTAGAATCCAAATACCATCCAGTTTTTCTATCCAACAATATCTCCTTTTGAAAGAGGACATAGCTTCTCCAGACTTTGATGCATTTCCCAACCTCTAAATATTTTCATGGATATCCTCTAATTCCATTAAAGACACTTCATCCATTCTCTAAGCATCCTGCAGTAAATGTCATCAAGCCTAGACTATTTAAGTCTGCCTTATTTCGATTTTTTCTGGCATTGCTAAATGCTTCACCTGATTGAAATATCTAAGTTTTCTTTTTTGCAGCTGTGTCTCAGCAGTCTGACTAAATACTGCACAGACATGATTCCAGCTGCTGTGTTTAGCTGCAAGGTTTTGACGGCAAAGCCAGTCCCCCTGATCTCTTAATTACCTTGTACTTTGAAATTTTATATTCATTTCCTCAGCTGTATTATTTTTGTCTTCTCCAGTTCTTCTCTACAGTGTTGTTTTATTAGTGGTACTTGTCATTAGACTGCTTCTCATTTTCTGGATTCACCCATTGAAATGTTAAGCAAGATCTTTATTCACAATAGATCCTGGTAGCTGCACTTGTGGTGGTGACAGTGACAGAACGGTGCAAAGAGTGCTTCAGGAATCTACATTTTTTGATTTGTGTGTAAGTGTGTGTGTGTGTGCGTGTGTCTATGTGTTAGTCTTTGCTGCTATCCACAGCACAGTCTATTCTGTCTCCTGCCTGCCAGCTGCACAGTTAGCCAGCCTTGAGAGAGTCACAGAATCAGTCAAATGCTGAAAGTTGGTACCAAATGTGCCTTAAGACCTGCCTAATGACAGTTATGCCACTACTTACTGATCTTCAAAGAGGTCAAGATTTGATGCTGCTTTGCTCCTCTGCTCCCATGGCAGCACCTAGTAAGGATTCTTCTGAATTATTCTATTTACTCAAGTTTTTTGTTGTATTGAGTAAGAGAAGTCTATCTCAAATGGTCTGGGAGCTCATGTAAGCAAAGGTCAGTAGTAGGTACAGACTAATTCCTTTCTTGGATGTGTTGGCTCTCCTGTAAATATGTGGTTCTCTTTGACAAGTAGATTTGAAACTCTTCACTGGAGAGAGAATGGTAACAGCCTTGAAACCTACTCCCTATCCTGGATCTTACAGCTGCACAATGAGTTATATGCTCCACTACTCCTAACTGTTAGGAAGTTGAAGACTTATTTCACCCTTCACGTCCTACACAACACCTGCCAGTCCTGCTATTCCCTGGGTAGCAGGAATAGGACTCTGGTGTTGCCTTTCTCTGGCCTTAAAATTAAAATCCAGACACACTTAAGGGGGAAAAGGCTTTTTACCTTGGTATTATGAGAATTAGCAATTTTTCTCTGATCATATGATTTTCCTGCTCTGTGTAATTTATCGGCTTGTTTGGCACTTCAGAGATGGTAATTCGGGTTAGACCTCAATTATACAAGTTCTTTCCACACCACTTTTGCTTGAAATCCTGACTCCTTTTAGTTTTACAGATTTGTATAATCTTGTACAGTTCTGTACCAGCTCTGTATCAACTAGTCCTTTTAACTAGTTGATTCTTGTTAGTTCCTTTGATGAATGAAAGATTGCCTTCTGAAATTGAGAACTTCCTGGAACAGGTGTATGAACAAGTATAAATTATGCAGTAAAATCCAGCATGTCAGCCCCTCCACAGTAACCACCTGTACCTTGTACCTGCCTAATCCCTCACTGAAAGAAGAGTAAATTGATCTGCCTTTACAGTACGACCATAAGTACAATTGACTACTTTGTAAGTTTTCACTTCATTCCACCATAATTTATACATCAGAGATTTAAATATCTTTCTTCATTAAATATTGCACTGTAATAAATTTGTATCAAATTATAATTATATTTGCACCATACTGTGATATTATTTGCTCATTGGATTAAGAGATATTTAATGCTGAATTTTGCTAGGACAGTTATCAGTATCTACGTCTGCTACAGCATTACTAATTCTACGATCTATGCAATGCAGTAACATAAATAATCCTGATATTTCTCAAATATTCAAATGTATAGCTTCAACAATTTCATATAGAGCTACGAAATCATTTATTTTAAACAAATCTGGTATTAGAACATCACAAATATTCATCAAGTTTAAGTAAAATTCTTATTGATTCTTTTCTAAAATTATATAAACTTCCAAAGATCTTTATCCCATTCTGTCTTGTTCCTTCAGTAGGTCATTACAGTGTCCTTAACTCAACATCACCTTTATATTTCCTTTTTCATCCCAGTAGAATGAAGGTTTTAAAAGTAAGAACCATGATTATAATTCTGTCACATTTTAGTTACTCCTTTAATAAATCTCTTCGTGTCATGCAATATTTCAAATTCTTCAATGCCATTTCCTAGAAGAACCATTTAACAAAGATGGAAGTCATTTAACTGCTGCTTTCAAAATATAAATATCTTTTTGGATGGTGTCTGGCCAACTACTTAGGGAAATTCATCACCCATTTTTTAAAGATTTTTACCAATTTTTCTCTCACACTAGCCCTCAATTTCTGTTATCTCTGAGCCTGATGATGGGAAGGTAGCTGGAAAACACTTTTTCGTTCATGCCTCCTAGGTATGTGAGCTGCTGCCAAGGGAGGGGAGAATGGTTTATGTGTAGGTTTATCTCTAGTGAGCATCAGGATTGCTAAAGCTGGACTGGAAGCTGGAATGAGGAGAAGGCTGAGGAGTTAGATTTCTTAATAAATTAGATTTCTAAATAAGTTATGACCACATCTTGTAGGAAAAGGAACTGACTTTTATCAGGATTATTAGGATTTATCAGAGATTCTCACTGATCTCAGGCTCAGCACTGTGTAGCTGTAATGACCAAACTGTGATTACTTGCAAGAAGAGCAGCTTTAAATGGGCAACAGTTTGGCTACCCCCCTTACCAACATCATTTAAGACCACTGAACTACCCTTTTAGCTTTTAGCTCTGCAGTGACTGTGCATAAACAAAAAGGAAGGTGGCAAACAGATATCACTGTATAGCCCCTGAGTGTACTGCAGACATAGTTAAACCGTCTGCTCTCTGTATTGCCCTTGAGGGACAAGTTTGTGCACACAGTATCTGTATAAAGAAGATGAAATTAATCTGATTCTCAGTTTTCCAGGCTTTGTGTATTCATCTAAATCAGGAGCTAGTGCAACATTCAGCTGAACCTGATGTGTAATTATTACAAAAGCACCAGAGCAAGGTTAAAAAACATTTAAGACAGTTTGGATCTAAAATAACATTAACCTAATGTTCAATGGGTATCTTTCAAAGGGAAAGATTACTGGCCAACCCTGTGATTCAATTATAGCAATATTCTATTTGTATTAAAGGGAAGGCAGTTTAAAACACCCTTTCAGTGGCTAATGAATACTGCAACAATGTTCTTCATTACCACAAGGTGTCACTTTTATGATTGTTGGATGAACAACAAAGTTTAAAAGTAAAATATTAGATGGAATAATTCTCTACTTTTTCCTGAAATTTCTATGCTACTTTCTCTAGTTTGTTTATTATCTTTAGTATGAAAAGTGAAAATGTATGAAAATTATCTAAATATTAGATCCTGTTAGACATCTCATGAAGAATAATCTGTTTAGTTTAGCAGCTGTTTCTGCTTTTGAAATTTTAGGAGAAAACGACAACTTTTTTCAGTTCCTAATTATTTAGATTTGTGCAATATTTGTGATACAATTACTATGACTCCAAATTTAAGTACTGCACACTGGATATTAGTTAGATAATGCTGTTAATATTTATGCCCTGTGGATAAGCACTTGTGCATTTATAGAAACATAGTTCAGAATATTTTTTAATATGGCTGTGGCTATTTTTCTTTTTTAAAAAATTTCAGCAATAATCTTTTTTTTAATTCACACACTCTACGAATTCACAGCCTCATGATCAGACTCACCTCAAACTCACAGAGAGCTGCAGCAGCCTCATCCCTGCTAGGCTACTGAATTCAGAAATCCCTAACAATTAAAATACCACAAAAATATGTGTGTTCTAAGCCACTGAGGGTCAGTAGAAACATCCCTATGAGCTTCAATACACTTCAAATAAAACATATCTGAAGTACTAAATATTTTTTTTTTACTTAAGATCATAGAAGAGCCTAAATAATTTCTTAAGCAAACCTGTCTAAATAGTTCCATGATTTAAAACTTAAAATTTCAGTCTTAACCAGAAAGACAAGTTTAAGTATATCACTATTGCTGTTGTTGCTAGAAAACTGATAAAGGAAACAGGAAATATGCAGAATTGTTTTCAGGGAAGATCTTGATCTTGATACTACAACTTTAATGGAAAAAATCCAAACATTTAATTATAAGGGTTTTTTCCTGTGATTTCTCCCTCAAAATAAAGTAAGCAAGAAATGTATTGAAGAATTTAAATGATCCTGTTTTTACTACAAGCATAACTTATTAATCTTTTCACTGCATACTTTGTAAAAATATCAGCTACAGTGACACTTTTAACAAATCACGTATACCTATAACATTCCTCGTCAATTGCAATAAGCTGGTGTGATTTTGTAATTGCCTTGTAATCACTAATGTGGTAAATATCAGTGCATTTCTACTTGGTAAATGTAATTCAATTACCTATAAAAACATTTACTGTGACACCCTCTTTTCTAAACCTGGAAGGCCTGTCCATTCACTCTTATAGAAGTAAAACCTGTTCATTACAATAAAACATTTAACTTTAAAAAAAACCACTATCATTTGTCTCAAGAGGTGCCATTTAATAAAAATTGTTCCCAAATTTGACTGAAGCCTCTGAGGGAAATTGCAGATAAAATAATACTTATCATAAAACATTTATGCATTAATAGTGCATGGTTTTAAATAAAAAAAATCAAGGAGCATCTCTCAAACAAAAAGAGGCCACAAGAACCAAGAAAGAGGAAACTGGTTGAGCTGGTTTTGCTAATCACATATCTTGAATGCATTTTGGCATATTTTAAACCACTACTCCAGGGTAGTAGAGATCCATAAATGCACTGACAAAGACTTTGGGGAAATGAAATGAAACTGACAGTTTTTCCTTAAGTGATCATCTAAATTTAACCATAAAGGTCATTTAGCAATATGCACATTTGCATAATGATACATAGCCTCAGACAACAGGCAACTAATTCATAGATGAGTAGCTGGTTTCAAAATCTGGCTGACAAAGTAACTACTCAGAACAGATCAAGCTATGAGTTCTAGAAAGAATAATAATTGCTCTTATTCTGCTATTGTTATTTCTCTTCTGTTTAACAGAGAAGTTAATTTTTTTTTAAATCTTNNCTGTTTAACAGAGAAGTTAACTTTTTTTTAAAATCTTGATTGGTTTGTGTGAGGTATTCCTAGTGAGAAACTGATAGTAGGTCTCAGACTAAACCATGTGAAACTCTGTCTTCGAAGGTTCACAACCTTTTAAGAGTTCTCCAATACAAACACTCTTTGTTCCTGTAGGATCCAATGCACAGTGTTAGCATATAATCCATTATATAATATACGTATTATACATATTATATATTAATCAATGCAAAACCAGTAAATTAGTGGATTAAACCAAAGTGTATTGAAGTTCTTCTCTTATATGAGGAACTTACTACATATATGTTACATATTTCACTTTGGTTACTTTGGAATAGATGGAGTGTGATTCTTGGACCAAATAGCTGTACCTCACTGGTTGTTTCAAAATTTTAAAAGCCACTGACCTTGATTGTGTGACTGCAGGCCACTGGAGGGGAAGACTACCTGTCCTTTTCTCCACCTCACACATTATTGTCCACAATTTTGCATCCCCCATGACTCATAAGAGCCCTCACCTATGAAGAGTTTCAGAGATTTCAGATCCAGCTGCTGATACATTTAATCATAGGTCAACAGTTACACTTTCTCTTGGAGTCTTAAAAACTCCATTACCCCTTTCTTCCTGTCCTCAAAACCGAACACAGGACTCAGTTGCAAACCAGAGATTAAGATCTTGTGTGAGCTACATAAGTGATGATGTAAATTAAAGCTTTCTGTTCAGGAAAATTTCTTTGAATTGATAGAACATATCTTTTTCACACCATACATTGACTGAAAAGGTAGAAATACTTTGTTGGGGTCTTTTCATTACACTGTGCATTATTAATATCAATTCAGACTACAAGTAAAGGCAGCAGCAACTAATTAACTCCTTTTTATAGTCAAATAAAACATTTCTGTTAGTATAAAATGTACTTGTTCCTTTAGGGAAGTTTGGGTTTTTTAATCCTATGCTTCCTTTTGGAGATCTTACAAACAGAGCATTCAGAGGAAGGACTCTGTGACTGAGAGATTAATTCTAGAATCTTACATATTTTCCAATCCTCTGTGATACACATCTGCATTCAGATTACACACATGTATCGCTATATTCTTAAATCTCACTATAGTAAATGGGACTTCAGCATGCAACTGCAATTGCAATTGCTTGAGAAGGGCTACCAGGTTCCCAGTCCCCTTGAAATACACAGCAATTTCTGTACTGAAGTCAATTACACTTGCATCTCACAGAGGTACTATGAGCATAAAATTGCTGCTGTTTGTAAGGATTTCATATGGAGTATGAATAAGCACATTAGAAGATCCTCTGGAAAAAGAATTCCTATATAAAGAGGAAAAAATTTGGTCACATCATGGGAGTTATGCTTAATCTACCACAAGATAGCAGTAGATAAAAATGGATTTTTGAATGCTGTGCTCTCATGAATCTACTGTGCATGTAAATAGAAAAATAAATATGATGGTGAACTAGAACACCAGATTGTGTTTTTATATACTCAATTCTATTGTGTGTTTTCTGTTGCCTACATGTTACTGATTGTAATGAGCACTTTTGGAACTTAAATATGTGTGTGTTTGCATTTATTTTATTCTAATCCATAGATCTTTCCTTCTTCCAAAAAAGAAGGCTCCATGGGAGTAGAGAACGGAGAGGGATGAGAGAAAAGATAGAAGGACTGAGTTAAATTATTGTGGTCACAGCACATCTGTAAAGATTCTTGTATTTTGTAAATTATTTCATTGTATGATTTCTGCTAATCTCATTAATCTTGTTAAAATATATTTTTGTACCAATTTGGTCATCTGACTGTAGCAGATTTCATTAATTTTGCTGAGAATGGGATTCACCTCTCAAAAACAAACTCTCAAAAATTTACACATCTAGTCTAGACTCAATACCTGGACAGTGTAAAACCAGTGGAAAGATCCAGGCACACTCAGGAGATTTGCAACAGTTATGTTGGCTTTTGGAAGATGATTAATTTTTCTTTGCAACCACTGATTTCTGTCCAGTGTCTACAGAAGGAGCTTCTTCTTGGAATCTAATACA
>VZTN01028581.1:0-2500 GCA_013400515.1 Erpornis zantholeuca
TACATTTGCATTGCAGTGATGTTGCAAAGCTGTAGTAGTAGATGCCACAACATGACTGTAATACAGTTGTCACTATCAGAAGGTTTATTACAGTAAAGTTGGTTTTAGGAGTGGACAGCATACTTTCCTTGTCATCAGCACTCCAGAATTGTAGAAATTAGGTTTTTGTGACATATATCCGAGTTTTTAAAGAAATGACATTGAAATGAACTGCTTTGATTTTATGAATATGCTGAATGATGGGGAGGAATTTCAATTCTGAGGAAATTGAAATTAGTAAGTCTCAGAGGAGGAGTAATTTCAGCAGTATTTTAATGGCAGTTAAATGATTTGGGAACATACTTTTGGTAAGAACAACCTTGGTCACTTAACTCTTTAAATCACATGGAGAATATGATAATTATATAAGGTCATTGTCTTGCACATTTCTGGAGAAAATTATTTTAAGTATACTTTTGAGGAATTAATTCATAAAGTAGAATATTTTAGATTTTTTATTAGTAAGACCAAATATATTAAAGATTTTTTTGGTAGCTCAATTAAGTAATGGAAACTGAAAAGCCATAATGCTGCGTCTTACGAAGACGTAACTAATTTTTACCATTACTGAATAAATATATCCATATATTACAAAATTTAGAACTTACATTTATTTGAAGTTATTCGCCTTAAATATTCACATGGTATTAACAATGGTGTTTTAAAGTACTTAATGTTCAGCTAATTAAATGTAAAAAAAAATAGTTATTTTCTGTGGTTTTCTGGATCTATTAATATTTGATTTACTGACTAAATATGAATTTAGTTTTGGGCTTTATATACACATTTTAGCTACTGGTGACATTACCACTTCCTGTCTTTTTGTACAGGAAGGTCAATAAGTATGGAAGGTCAACCAGATGGTTTCACAAATCATGTTTGAGAATTGGAGATCTGCTCCCACAGTACAAGACCATCATCTAGTAGAGTAGTTTGAGGAGCTATTTCTGTCAAAGGCATAGTAATTACATCACCCCAGTTTTAAGAATAATGGGTCTTTGAATGTCAAAATAGAAAAGTTATCTGATGACCCACAAAATAAAGTTAATTAAGTTGATAAAGCTTTGCATAAATTAATTTCCTAATTAGTTTCCTAATGAAGGTTGTATTCCACATTTGAATTGGATGCATACTTTGTAATAATAATAATAAAATAATTTTTAGGTATAATAACATTATCACAATGTCTTATATGTGGAATAATAATTATTTTTTAATCTATATTAATTATATCCTTATAATTTTAAAAGTTTATATAATGAATTTTATATTGTTGTTATTATTGTTAGTATTTTCATAGTCAAAATGCCCAGTGGTGACATGATAATAAAAACGAGTCATCAGTTCCTGGGACATTTTTGTGTCGTGGTATTGTTGTAGAAATCTTAAATAATGGCACAAAAAATGTTCGTTGTGAGTATTAGGGTCATGTACTGTCATGTTGGTGTTGATTGTAACACCAAAGTTATAATTTGCTTTTAACATTTCATGTATACACTGAGTGTCACCTTGTAACAGCAATCAGCCAGAGTAATTAAGAGCAGTGCAGATCATTTCCATACCCTTGCATCCCTGTACTCATTATGGCCGTCTAGAATGGTTCTGTTATTTGTAGTGCATGATAGCAAGTGTGGAAGCCTGAATTGCACATGGGGCATCCTGCATTCAACAAGGATTCTGTTTCCTCACAATGCTGTCATCTGTTGATAATGACTGCATGCTTTTCCATGTTTTTTAAGGAGATTAAAAAGTTTACAGATTGCCACTGTGAAGGAAATTTGAAGGCAGCCAACACCAGCACAGCACAGAAAAAAAATATGGTGAATTCTTGCACTGGCCAAATCTAAGTAACAGTGCACTGTGCTTTTAGTTCTTGCAGCTTGTTTTGCAGTGTATTTGAATTAGAATGTGTATGTGTGTTTTTTTTTAATTATCCAATAAAGTGGGCTCTATGAGTGTGTGTGTGTTTGTGCGTGTGTACACAGAACGCTAGGTACCCTCTTAACACTGCCATTTTCTACATCTTTGGCTCTACCTTTCAAATAAATACAAATTCTTAAAATAATGAAGAAAATAAAATGGCACAGTTCTGAAAACAAAATGTATTACTAAACATATTATGTAATGGTATAAACAAAAATCTAGAAGTCGCCCATATTCCCTACAGAGTGGGTCATTGCTCTTATTTTTTAGGAATCTAAAAACAAGGCTGATGACTAGGTAGGGATCCAGACTCAGAACTATATTAGTTCCAGCATGAAGTTTTTCAGTGTTCATGGCTGAAGAGGACTGCAAGGTCATGTCAAATCCTGAGTGTTATTTTCTGGTGATGTTCTTACAGAATGTCTTATAATTTTCGTTTTCACAATTGCTGGGTCAGATATTCCTACCTTCATCCTTACAGCAAGGACCCTGTGAGCCATCTAGTGGGAGGATTCTTCTTAACACTTGACCATTTGGG
>VZTN01028581.1:7500-47252 GCA_013400515.1 Erpornis zantholeuca
AAACTGCAAAACGATCTGATTCTCCTCTCACTTACTCTAAAGAAAGTCAAGAGTAACCTCATTGAAGCCAATGAAGTTACACTGGTGCCAGCCAAACGTAAGCAAGAAGAGAATCAGGCCCTCTGTATCAAACACTGAATTTCTGTAATGTATCATTTTATTTTTCTTTCTCTTTCTTAAGATGACCTTGAATGATGCCATGAGGAGCAAGGCTGTCAATTACAGGAAGTACTGGAGAAAATGGACGTGTTATGACTCCAGAATTTCCAAAAGCAGTGCATGCAGTACCTTACGTGAGTCCTGGCATGGGAATGAATGTCAGTGTGACTGATCTCTCGTGATTGATAAGAACCTTTTGAGTGCCTTACACAATGGTTTCCTTGTGCGTTTATTGTCAAAGTGGTGAGAGGCATCCAGTATCTTGAAGACTTTTCTTTCAGCCAAGAATTCTTGTATTTGTGGAGTTCATCTTGGATTGTAACGAATGCTTGGTTCAAAACACAACACCATTTTCTACACAAGTTCAAGATGAAGCTTGACTGACATGCACAGCTAACATGGAAGTACTGTAATCTAACTGAAGTCGTTGTACAGGCAACACACCAGTTTCTGCAGCCACTGTTGTTAGTCCCTTGGTTCATATTGACTTAAGCACACTTGACATCAATTGCATCAAGATGTGACATGTTTTATAAGAAAAAAAAAACATATAAAATGAAAAAAATATTTTTAGGTATTTTCACAAACAAAAACTGGCTTTTAAATAAATTTGCTTCCATAATGGTTGGATATGACAAAAGAAAAAAAATGAGAAAAAAAAAAGAAAAAAAATCTAGACTGTGGGGAAGTGGAATATGAAAATAAGGCTTAAGGCATCAGTTCCGTATTTTTCAAAGCCAAATATGTAATGTTGAGAAGAGAAGAAATAATAACTAAAAGGTTCAAATCTTGTAATTTAATATTGTTATTAAAACTTTGCTGTATATCCTATTCTTTAACATTTGGTGTTAATATAAAATTTACTTGGCAATGCTTGACATTTGAAATAAACTTTTTTCTATGGTTTTATTTGCAAGTGTTCCATTAATTTTACTAGCTACAGTTGGGTTATAAAGAGTCTGAAATCTAAAAGGACACTGTCAAGGTTGGGTCAGTGTTTCAGTTTTTGGCAGTGTCGCCACTTCCAGCTCACTCAAATCTGTTCAATAGTTTCTTTCTGCAGATGAGCCCAAGCTGTGATGCTCAGATACGCTTGTTGAACTCTGAAGATCCAGGTTGTTCTGGGTTGGAGCGGTACTTGATACTGGCACATGAGGAGTCAGATGGGTGCTGTTTTAGAGCTCCTCTTAACTCTGACATGCGGAGACTTAATGATCCAAAGATTTGGTTGATACCTATCTCTACTTTTGTACAATTGAGTTCTTAAATACATGTACAGAGAGAGAAGAGTATCAGTAAAAGCTGATAAATGGCAAGCAGTTAAACAGTGTTAAATATTTTTTTAAAGTATGAAACAAATACAGTTGTCAAATTGTTTCTTTAAGGAAGCAGTTTTCAAACTGTTGAAAGATAATTCTAAGCAGTAGCTAGTGAAGATTTTATGAAAAGAAAAACCCAAAACCTTGGCAATGTCTTTTTGAATTAAGATTGATAATTAGAATTAGATGCAAGTCTGTACTGATGAAAACTTTTATGAATCTTATTCATTATGAATATTCTTTGCTCGCTGGAGTTACCATACTTTTTAATTATGTGTATTTAAAAACAATAACTACTTAAAAAGCAAAAAGGAATCCTAGGAGGGGTGCAATAATATTAATTTAAATGCTAATGCAAATCAAAGTAACATCATGTTTCTCTAGCTTTCCCTGTAGATAAAATTCTGTACATTTGGTTGAAAAGCTTACGTTTTTCTGCATTGTGGATACATTGCCTCATGCAGGATCAGTAAATCTCTTTTATTTTGGACTTAAATAAAATTTTAAATATGACTTGCAATTTTAGTTGGAATCCATTTCTTAGACTGGAGTATAATGTCTGCTGAGCATTGGAGAAGGCAGAGCATCTATCAGAAACTTGGAATCCCTTCTTGTGGTACAAACTCTGAGCCTGTTTCTGCAAGCATGTGAACACAGTGTATACTCTCAGTGTGGTCAGCAAAAGAGGTGTATACAGTGTTTTCAATGTCTGTCTTACCAGTACTTCCCCCTAATTAAACAAAATCATTTCTTGACGCATCTGTAATTCATAGGTGTTCTGTGCATTACTCCTCATCAGGAATGTTGGGGAATGCATTCGAATTTTTAATGTTCAATGCTAGAATGACCAAACTAAAATAATATTCATATGGTAATAGAAATTTTTTTAAAAAGTAGAAATGCATTACTGTATACAGTGGAAAGCTATTTATTGTACCTCTGGGCTTATTCCTCTAAAAATCATAGCATTAAAAAAATCTTTGTCAAGCCTGAACTGATGTATATAACTGAAATAATGTAAAGTTATATTTTCATGTTTTTATACTTAACAACATGATGGGAATACATAATGTATGAGTATTTCAATTCAGATAATATTGATTGGATAATACACATCTCAGTTAAAAAAGCAGTAATGATAGTTTAATATCCATGTTAACAGTACATCAGTATATTGCTATATAAAGTATGTCTGTGTGCATTTAAGTGAAAAGTAGTCAAGAGTGATGAAAGCTGTCCAAGGGTTTTTTATTCATTTTATATGAAAACTGTTATGGAGCAACCAAAATGTTTATGAACTCAAACTTGTGTAAATTTCAAAATGTCCTTTTACTGTAGCTTTTTGTTTACAGTACAGTATCTTATTTTTTGCTTTGTTAAATGAGTAACGGTACAAAGCTGGACATACACTTTCTAAGACATTAACATTCTCGTTTTTTCATGTATACTTATATGACAGAAAATGCTTCTGATTTTATTTTTCAATCTAACACATGGCTTTTCTGGAGTGTTGTATAAACTTCAATCATACATAAAAAATCTTCTTAAAAAAGGCAAAAGACCTTTAACGTCTGCTTAGTATTATTGAAATCTGGTTTCTTATTTATTATAAATGTATTTTTCTAAGATTTTACATAGAGCAAACCTGTTTGTCCCCACAGACATGAAATTTCCTTGAAGAGTTTATGAAGTTTCTTCTTTTCTTGAATGAAGTTTCAATGAGGAGTATAAATCTTCTCCCAGATCATCTTGTCACTCAAGAATAGTAGTTTTCATTATGGTTAAATGAAGTAATGCAACTTTTTTCCCTACAGTATAATTGTATCTCTGGACTGTAACCTTCCTGATCACAGTTACAATGGCGGTGTGACAGCTTGATAAAGATAGGAGGTTAATTATCGATTCAGTAACACCACCAAAAAATCTTGGGTTTAAACCAGTATTTTTTTTAATTGAACTCATTGTGGATGTGTCCAAAGCAGAGAAAGAACCTGAGAAATGGCAAGTCCTTCATGTATCACTAGAAGAGACCTGGTACAGCAGAGAGTTTACTGTGATAGCAGACAGAGTGCGAAGAGGTTCACAAAGTGAAAGGTTCAACATTTTCATGTAAACGTGTATTGCACCTGTTAGCAGAGTGTGTTGCTGCAGTGTCAGCGTCTTCTTTGGCTGCCAGATGTAGACAATACCTTTAGATGAAACCTTGCACAAATAATTGTATTTTGAAATACAAATAGGTTATTTCAGTTACCATTTGGTGCAGTTATAAGAATACAGTGGTCACCAGCAAAATGGAATCAGCAGCAGCTGTTCTGCATTATATTCCTAGAGGTTACTCAGACCTGTTTTCACAGCATCAAAAGTTATTATTTATTAAATCTTTTCATTTAAGCTGTCAAGGGATCACAAAGATTTGCTGTGAGAGATCCATCAGGTCTAAATTATCTTAGGAATTTATATTACATCACGCACTTAGAATGAAATTAAGCGAGTGACTTAGTTGTGGACTGAATTTGGAACATTTTCCCCTGCACCAATTTCTGTAGGTAGTAGAGAATACTATACACCTCTGTGAGGCATAACAGAGAATTGAATAAAAAAGAATTTCTTTTTTTTTGTAAAAACAAGTGGCAAGAAAATGGAACAAAGTAAGGTAAAATACAAAACTGCTGAGAATTATAGCTCTAACTCCCCTGCAGCTTTCATGTGTCATGAGGCCAGAACCTAATCTTATTGTTAGGGCATATTACTTGATGTGTTTTCTTTCTTTCTTTCCCTCTTGCCCCACTCCATGCAGTTAGTCCTAATGCATAGTTTTGAGCTGGGTAGGCTGATAGGAAATATACTATATATATATTACTGTATATAATACTTGCCATAATTGATTTGGCAGTCATTAAAAATGTTTATTATAGGTCATGTCATAAGTCTCTGTATTACAGCAGCAGTGATGATAAAGATAGGAAAGGTTAACTAAGCTAAACCCTTTATCCAAGTGGCATCCACTGAACTTGTTCTTGTCAGTTTCCTTTATACATCTCCTACTGCTAATGAAAATTTAGCTACCTCTGTAAACAGCTCAGTGCTTTACTTACCTCAGCGATGAGAAAATTCTTTATACATAGAAGAAAAGCACTTAATCTCACGAAGTTGTCCACTGAATGACTTTGTAGCATTTGCCTGAAGTTCTTCCTCCCTTTACACTTGCAACTCCCACTCAACAAGAAAGGACCATTACTACATGCTGGGCACAGAGAAAAAGTTTACATGTAATTTGTCATAATTTTTAACAAATGCTAACTTTTCGAGGCTGACTCATCTGTGTTAAATAAAGCATTTAATCCTACTAGTCTTCCAACTGCAGAATGAGATTTAAAATACATATTTAAATTAAAATGAGTTTTATTTATTTGTTTTAAATATTCCAAACCTGATTTTGAAAATGTGTTGTATTAGAGGGTAGGAAGGGGCTGCTAAATCTAGTGCCTAGACCAACCACTTGAAATTGTCTTCAGCTAATTTCTGTCTGAGGTGGGGGAAACACCACAAACAAAGAGATTCCAGTGGACCCCAGGAGCCATGCCAGGACCATGCTGCCTCCTTTACCCCTTTCCATGCACAGTAGGCAAGCAGGTGGGAAAAGCTGAATTAGGACTTGGAGAGTTAGTTTTATGCCATTCTTCTGTCCCCCCTCAATCCTACAAGGTGAAGGTCTCTTCAAAAGAGACACCAGAGAGGGTTTACACCTGTTTTCTAAGGATAGAAAATAACAAATAGAATTTTTTTTCCTTCTAAATTTAAAAAGATTTTTCCTTTTAAATTTGAAAACTCGCTGTTTGTGCAGTGTTGAAGTGATAATGTCATGTTTCAGTTTATGGTAAGCAGATCTTAAAATTGGGGAATAAAATCTCCTTCCAGAGCCTTTACTGTTAATAATCATAGAACAGTAGAAGGCTTTGGGTTGGAAGGACCTTAAAGATCACCTAGTTCCAATGCCCTGCTGTGGGCAGGGACACCTTCCCTTAGGCCAGGTTTCAAGCTTCTTAGAAGGAGACAGCCCAGAGTACTTCTGGCATGTTGATGCTTTACTGAAGCATCAAGAGCATCTTATTAAAAATGTGCTGGAGGCTATTATATAACAACTTCTAACCCAACTTTTTCAAGTTATGTTGTTACTGCCTACCCTTCAGCACCATATTCTGTGAGTTTAGAGAAAAATGTAATTAAAGAGGTCAAGCTATAGTTCTTTCAATTAATAGTATTCTTTACAAAAAACATAGTATTTTTCAGTAGTTGCTTTCCTTATGAAAGGCAAATACATTTTGGCTTACCTCATACTCATAAATAGCAGAATATCCACGGAAAGATTTTTTTCTGGTTTTGAGTGAGAAGATTTTTTTATACTGTCACAATAACTAAAGATACGATAATACAAACAATATGATTTTTACTTAGGTGTTTGCCTTTGTGTTTGTTACTGTTGCTTTTAATAATTTCAGAAGATTTTTAGATTAATATTTTCATAAATTCGGAACTAAGTGGCTTGGCAGCTTATCCAAGTTACCTGTAGGTGGAATTCTTAATTCAGCTTTAGCTACTTAGTGTGAATAGATAAGCAGAGATGCTAATATATGAAAATGAAGATTGTGGGTGTTTCAGTGTATATGTATGTATACATATCCCTACACAGTGCAATAGTAAAACTAGTGCTGATTTTGATAAGGCCATAAGTGATGATAGCCACAGCAATAATACATATTAGGGCCACTAGCAACAGGAAAGTTCACAAGCAAGTGCCTTACCACCTCTTGTTCGAATAAATATGGAATTTTGCATTTCCATAGAACAATATGAGTCCCCATGGGACTCAATCAACAGTGAATCCTGTAACTTCAAAATCTGGGGTAACTCCTGTGATAATCTTTGTTCTCACTGATGGGATTAAGCTCTGTGGAACTCCTGTGAGACAAACTGGCTCTTCCACACTACCTTTGGCCTACACAGAAAGGTCAAACGAAAACTATTGCATGTGTCATTGCCACTCACTTCAGCAGCAAGGATGATGGGTTTATGTACATGCATGTATATGCTTCGTTTCTCAAGCTGCTGTCTTTGCTATTTAAAAGTCCAGATAGTTGATCTGAGAGGCTCAGGTTTAGTTAATCTAATTACGTGGACAAACAAAACAGTACTCTTTGGAGTAATTACTTGATTTTCTAAATCAAAACCTCTGTAAAAACTTAATGCCTCAAAAATAAAATGCTGGGCATTGACAGGGCTGGACTACACTACCTACTTTGAACATTGTGCAATAAAATATACTTCTATGGTGCTGTGGCAGAATTCTGTCCACATTTTATATTGTTTTGTTGGGTTTTTTCTTTTTACTTGCATAGACAAATGAATAGTATAAGCTATAGGAAATAACTCTAATGGTGTAGGCTTGACAGACAATTTACAAGCAATTTCTATTGATTGGTTTTATCCGTGGCATTACCACGTTTTTTAAATCTGCATCTTCTGAGTATATTAAAAAATGTGATAAACTGTTTTTATAAAGCCATTATTCTCAGTGAGAGCAGGATTCTGCTTGACATGTTTTCTTTATCCTGATGGGTATACTTGCCTACGGTACTTGTTTATTCTAGGGGACTAAAATATATATGATTTTTTTTAATCATTATTGATCCACAATTATATTGGGACATATTCATCAGTTCTGCTTAGTCCACCTTATAAGCTGCTTTCTATAGGAGATTCTTGTCCTTTTACGCATGTAATTTACTTTTGATCTTTTGTCATTGGAGATATTTTAGCACATTGAGGAAAAACGTAACATTGCATACCCTGCTTGCTGATGTTAAATGCTGCCCGAGACCTTCAAAGTGATTCATCTGATAAGTATGTCCCGTGACTCACACCTCTGAAGGAATCTTTCTCAAACAGCAGGGACAAAGACTGCTCTGAGGAGACCAAAGTAATTAATATGCTTCGGTCAGAGCCTGCCTCACTGGCGTGCAGGGAGTCTGGGGTGGCAGGACCAAGCCTGACCCTCCCACCTCTCTGTGTGCAGTCATGCAGTGATGTTCCCAGGCATCACCACCCTTGGCACTCATGCTAGCAAAACAGGATCGTTAGCATGGTCAAGATGCAAAAACTATTTCTCTGCTCTCACCATGATGCTGGAGTGGGGAGGAGAGAGCTCTCCCCTCCTTCCCCTATCTGAAAACTTTTTTTTTTCATTGGCTGAACTTCAGCCATCCAAATTCAGCAAATTCAGGATGTATCTTTAGAAAAATTGCTTTGATGTAAAATAGTAATGTTCTTTTTTGGCATAGAGGAAACTTGGCATTTACCCTCAAGAGAAAAAGCACAGCCGTCTTGTCTGGCTGAACAGTTTCACAGAGATTTGTCTTGTAGAGAAAAAAATTCATTGCTTTATGAATTATGACATCTTATATTGTCATAAAACGTGAGCTTCCCAATAGACAGGATCATGAGAATGTAGATGTGTTTTTTGGGTTTTTTGTACGATGCTAGCTAAGATTATATTAAGTGGACAGCCATTCTTATGCATGTTGTGATATACTATGTAAATGTGGTTTGCCAAATGGTTTTTCTGTGGCTTTTCAGACTGTATATATACATATATATGTGTGTATATGTATGTATACACACTCGTACGATTAGTACAATTAATGGGATTTTTACTTTTTTTAAGAGTATCCTTTGAACACAAACCTAAGTTAGGAGGAATACAAATTATTGAAGTGTGAAGCAAAATTGCTCAGTGTGACAATATCACCTGATCTATACTACATTCTTTTTTTCTCTCATTTTTTAAGTGTCTGCATTAAATAAAAAGGGTCTTGCTAGAAGAAATAGGCAATAAAAGGGTTGGTAAGAGAATGCAGACCAGCTGTCCATGTGACAACAGGATGGGATTTTGCAGCCATGCCTTAAAACTACAAAGCTGAATTAGAACTTTAGTTCTAATTTAAGTTAGAAAGTTAGATGAGGTTCTCATCTAACTTTCAAAAGATTTTTGTGGTGTAGTTGAGTCAGGAATGTGTCATAATGATTGTAGACACTGGAAATGCCTTTGGCACTTAAAGCTTAGACCTATCCCACTTCCAGCTATTCTCTATTTTAGGCTGCTTTGTGATTTTTTTAAGGGCAGACCTACATCTTAGCTAAATCTAGATCCCATTCTGGCTGTTAGCATCAATTCAGATTTTGGGGTATCAAATCTGAGGGTAAACTATTTTATTTCCAAATGAGGTGTCTGTGTTTATTTTCAACTGTGTCTCTTTATGTTTTAATGGCAATATTTGAACAGCTAATTATTTTTCTTTACTTTTCTTGCTGACAGTACTATCAGGATTTGGGTTTTTTTAAAGCTTTTAACTAAAACTGTTTAAAAAATGTTGGGAAGTGTTCCCTTCCCTTACACTGAAGGGAAATGTGAATTATCAGTCAAGCCAGTATGTTTTTTTAAGACACTGGCTATTTTATACTGAAAATACATATAAGACCTCATGCAATAGCAGAGTAGAAAAATACAAGGTATTGTTGCTAGAGGATTTAGGTGAGATTTACTTTGGTTTAGTTTTTCTGGAAAAAAAATCTTTTTGCTTGTTTTCCTTTCACTGCAGCTTTTGTAAAAAAAAAAAAAAAAAAGAAGAAAATGAGTTTTCTCTATAACTTCCCTCAGCTATTACCTGCTCTGATGACATTAGTTGTCAACCTGGATACCTTGGAAAATATTCCCACGTTCGTGTAGCTAGATGGTAGAACTGCCCATTTTAGTAATAGATGTCTTCTGTCTGACTTCATTTCATTGTGGATGTGATTGTTCACTTGTTTCATACACTTTTGGTTTCAGTGCAGCTACAGATAAAGAGATCAGTAGATTAAAAAAAATACAAAGTTTCTTAAAAGTGTAGTGCAGAATGACAGAGCACTCCTGAAGACTGCAGAAAGATGTTTGAAAAAGAAAGTTATTTTTAAAAACCTGACTTGCCTCTGAGCATCCCCTAATGAGGGGAAGAACTAAGTGGCTTCTGTGTCCTGCAACTATATTCCCATGAGTAGAAAATCCTATTCTAAAAGTCAAGAATGTACAGAGGTATTTTTGCAGAATCAACTCTAAGTGACTGAATTCTATTTAAAGATGTCAGGGATTAGTATCGAGAATGCAATGAAATGCACAAAGGATATATTTTTTTTTAGGTAAGTGTCATGATTTTTTTTTTTCCTTTCAGTTACATCTTCAAACCTAGCACTGTCAGGGGTTTTTTTTGGATCAGTACAAAACGCACATGAGTTAAGGCACCATGTCCCCCTCCTGCAGAATTCCATCACCATTACATACCATTTGCAATTTCTAGTATGAACAGATCATCTACAGTAGATGTGATCATCAAAGGCTTCACCTCACAGAGCTTAACTCGTGCTTTATGTCAGATTCTGAAGAATTAATCATGGACTTAAGTTCTGTCATCAAAGTGCCTAAAAAAAGTGATTTTCATAATAGACTATGTGATAGACTATGACACTTCTCGTAGCAAAGAAGTGTCACCAAATCATGTAGGATCCTTTCCCTGCCTGGTCACTGGGAACAGTATGCTGTTACTGATATATTTTAATGTGACTTTTCATCCATTATTGTCTTTCTGTCTGAAACATCTTGCATGCTGGTTTTCTGCCTCTTAGGAACAATGTGATGATGAATAGGATACCAAAGGCATATTTCTGAAACCTTCTGCAGATACTGTCATTTTTATTTATAGGTGCTTGGCTGTTTCTCATCTTAATTCCTTTGAGATCTTTATGACTGATAAGATTTAAATCTTCCAGATTTTGTGTATATGTCTTTTTGTTGGAAACTTGTTTTGTAACCTGCCAGCATTCCCTCGGCCATTAACTACTGATTAATGATACCATTCAGGTATAACATTTAATTTATATAAAACCCTGAGGCATATACAGTGTTTTACAAATAATTTAATGTTTGTGGTACTCTAAAGTGAAGATTAAAGCATGCAAGTTAGGATGCTGAGGATAAGATATGATAAATGAAGAAATGTATAGGAAAAATAAAGTGTGAGACATGGCAGGCCAATTGATGTGAACATATACTCTCCTTTGTGTTTAATACTAAAGCTTTAATATTTGATTCTAATTTGTCTTAATAAAAAATGGGGTAAGATATAGAAAAACATACACATATTGTGACTTCCATCTGGGGATCCTTATTCCAACTAAATGAATTTAAACTCCAATTTGATAACTGAGGAAAAGAAAACCTTTTCCTGCAAGCATCCTATGCTACTGATTTTATTTAGCATAGCATTGCTGCTGCTTGGAATATTTCCTTCGTTTCTTTTTGGAAGCTCATCCTTCAGAGACATGCAGCTGCAAACATAAAATGCTTATTTTGCAAGTGCCTGGAACTTGCTGAATCATTCTGTCTTTGCCAAATAAGTATTTTTTTGTGTTTCTACTCTGAACTTGAGGAGGTAGTATGTTCTGATAGCATTTGAGTTCTGAAATCAAGCTATGATACCTAGATGCATGAAAATTAACTCTTAAATTAGTTTCTTGCCATAACTTAGCTTAGAAGCTTCTATGTTGTCTGCAGTATGGATTGCCCTTTGTGTTGTTTTACATGTTAGTGATTGTTATAAATGATAGTAGGAACCACAAAATTTAAACTTTCTGTGTTAAAAAAACTTTCCAGTTCCATTTGTCTGTGTGCTCATGTTCAATCAGCCATGTGACGTGTCTTATTTCAGATACATTCAATTGTAGTCAGGCCTGTAATTTCCGTGCTTATTTGGAGACTTTATTGAATAAATTATGTAGCATTCACTAAACACGGAGTTAATCTTTCTGTTGTTCCTTCAAGCTGATTCAGACTTGAAACCTGTTTTAATCATGGTGTTCTTTAGAGGAGCTGTTGATAGAGATTATGGATAATGTGCTGCCATTCCTCTTGGACAGCAGCCATTTAGCTATCTATCTAACCTAAATGTCACTTTGGGAAAAGTAAGTTAAGCTGACATAAGCAAAAAGGTGTTTTACATACTCAGAAACTTGTGTATTCTACTGCTTCATAATCTGCATCACATTCACCACCAAACTACTTCTAACCTGATCTCTAATAAGGTAATAATCATTGTATTAGGAGAATAACTTCTATCTCTGGGTTACAATATATAGAGCTGCAGAAAACACCTATTGTTCTTTGCTTAAAGTGCCTGTATTCACAGTTTGGATGTAAATGTACTTTTGCCCAAGTAAGCCATATGTGATAGTGCAGGGCTGGGTGACTGTCACTTTTTATTTAAAGGACCTTAATGAATGCAAGTCCTCTTTGAAGCAGAAAATGTCCTGGCAGAGAGTTCAAGAGATTTCCTGCTTCCAGACACCAGATTTAAAGGCAGAGTGATCCACGTATGAAATAATAGATCATAAAAACAGTGCAAGGACTGGTGCTCGGCCATTACTTCTCCCAAACTGTAACCACTCATACACAGGAGTGGTAGCAGTAAGCCATAAGAAATTGTAACTTTTCCTATACCCACCTGTCTATCCATTTCTCCATTTCATTTTTTTCAGGGTAAAAAAAAAAAAAATAGAACAGGCAATCATCCATTTCCTTATGCTGAAAAAAAAGAAATTTAAAAAAGACCACAATCTCACTTCAGACATCAGACATGGCCTTTAATAGCAGATCAGGTTGGTGAAAGCATCCTGCATAGTTTTTACTGTGAACAGTCATATTGTTTTGAATGTTTGGTGTGCCTACCATCTAAATTAAATGGGGAAAGTCTCTTATAGACCATTTATCATATTTTTACTTCACATGCCTTTGTCAATTAAGATTTCCCTGGTGATTTCCAAGTCTCATCAAAAGATTTTTACAAATAAGAAAGCTAAACGGGAAGCTAAACTAAAGATGTTTAAGATATCCTACTTACAGGGCTGTCTGTGCCACTAATGACTGGCAGCATAGCACAAATAGCAGTGTTCTGGGGCAGCTGCTGGGAGTACTTTTCACATTCACTGTGAAATAAGACAGAAGGAGACACAAGAAAACACCTTTAAATGCAGAGAGGTTAAAATATGTCCAGGATACAAATGCACTATCCTAGTGAACAAAAAATGACCAGACTAGCATTAAAACACCTTAAACTCGTGGGGTATTTCCAGGATCATTGGCTCACCGTTAGAGGATGATTGCCACGCAAAGATCTCTGTCACGAAAGCTCTGAGGACGCTGGCTTGTAGAAAGTGACCTTGCACTGGGTGATGATGAGTTGATTCAGTATGAATGCAGTGTAAGAGCAAACAAAAGCAGCCTTATAGTTACAGGTCTCTCTTTCAAACTGTGCTGCAGCAAGGCTGGCTCCGTGCTCGGGCGTAACCAGCAGTGCCTGGCGTGTTCCCAAGCACCAGGCCCATCCTCTATCCCATTAAGCTGCTACAGCTGTCCCTGGTGTGCTGTTGGCTGATGCCAGCCGAGTATGCTCCCAGGCAGTTCCCAGGGAGAGTTTAGGGATGTCCCAGCGGTGATTCCCAGCGTTTGGCATTCTGTACGTTGTCACAACATTCTGGTGTCTAGGAAAGTTCGCTGTCATAAACAGGGAATGTTGCATGCTCGTTAGCTGGAGTGCACAAGAATATTTGGGGCCACTTTATTACAGTGTGGGTGTCACCTGTGAGAACTGGTTTGAGTTGCAGGAGT
The DNA here is from genome assembly GCA_013400515.1 of Erpornis zantholeuca. Lineage (NCBI taxonomy): Eukaryota > Metazoa > Chordata > Aves > Passeriformes > Timaliidae > Erpornis > Erpornis zantholeuca. The sequence goes on from VZTN01028581.1 coordinate 20,731, forward strand.
GAAGTCTTGAATTTGGTGGAGATAACAGGATCTCTTTGGCCAAAGAAGTTATATCTGGCAGAGATTTTTAATAAAAAAGTCTTTGCTCCAGTCCCCACTGCTGGAATACTTACACTGGGAAAGACATCTGAAATAAGTGAAGAGATTACCAGAAACACAAAAAATAATGAGACTGCTTATCTGAAGAAGTTTCAGGAGAGGTCAAAAAGAGTCAGAATGTATGAACAGTTTAAGAAAAATAAAGCTGCAGAAGGTTTTCCAAAAGATATTCAAAACCAATTTTTTTTAATGTATAAATATATAAATGCCAAACATAAAGTAGTGGGATTGTCCATTAATGTCAGTTTAATTGTAACTCCTGAAGTCAATGCATATTTTAGTTCTGCTTTGACAAGAAGTGGGGTAAATAAATTGAAGAAGGTTTCCTTCCTAAAGCAAAGGAGCTATTTGGTGATCAGGAATGTGGATAAAGGAGATGGCATTACCTAAGGAAATTTTATACTGGAAGAGTAAGCCCAAAACTGCATTTTTCAGTGATCAGTATTAGGGTCAGTTCTATTTTTATAGACAAATAGTGACCCTGACACAAGGAGTGGAAAATGCCTAGTGAAATTAACATGATGATTTGAAGTTAAGATTAAAATGAAATAGAGAAAGAACTGGGTGTGCTTGTAGGTTGGAAATAAGTCTGAACAGCATAAAAGGAAAGGCACTTAGAAAAAAAATTTAGGACAGCAGCAGATGAAAGGGGGACCCATTGTTTTGCTTCCAACACTGTCCAATAGTGAATGCCCTGCAAAGCCTGAAGGTTGCCTGTACACTGGGTTTTGCTGGGTGGTGGTGGGGCCTCCATCAGCTTGTGGATCAGAAACTCCCTCAGACAGAGATGATATCTTTACCTCTCATATCCTTTCCAGCAATTTATCTAATCACTTTGAACTCATCTCAACTTTGGCAGCCATTATATCCTGTGGCAGGAGTTGTCATGGCTGAAGTCAACACTGTGTTAAGAATCACCTTTTTCTTTTGTTTTTCCTTAAGCCTGTTAGTCTGTTAATTTCCTTTGTCATCTCTTCATGCATGTACTATGAAATGTAGTTAGAAGTTGCTCATTAATTCCTTTTCTGAACTGAGAGGCTCATAATCTATTGTGGGAGAAAACTGTAAAAAACCCCAAGCTACTTTCATGCAACAAAATGAAAGTTGATGTCGTGTGTGACTGTTAATAAATGCAAGTGGGAGAAGGGCTTCTTCCCAAGGAAAAAAGCAACTGACTTATAAAAATAAAAGCTGGCAGCAGAACAAGTTGAGAAAATTGGCAAGGCGTAAATTTAGGGTGGACTGTGAACTTTCCTAGCTTCAGGGCAACAGATCCTCTTGGCAGCCAAGCCAGAAGGCTGCACCTTGCACAGGCATTGCCTTGGCCAGTGTGGTTGTGGAAAAGCCATTTCCACAACAACCCCTCAGAGGACCACTAGTTCCTCATTTACAGATGATCACCTGAAGCAAGTGTTCAAGCATTCAAAAACATTCAAAAACATGTTTAGCTCTGGAGAGTTCTGATCATCTCATTGCTCAACCACTACACCTGTTTCTGATTTTTGTCCACAAGCCAGAGAGCTCCCTCTGAAAGAAAACCTAAGCATTGTTCAAAAGGTATCTTGGACCCACAGTTTGTTCCTGGCAGGTGGTAGAGATGCAGCATGACCAGACTTTGACTTGTGAGTCTATTTAGGCTGCTCCGAAAGGTGGTGGCTTTGAAGAGTTTAAATGTGGATCAGGCCTTGATTTGTAACACAAGCTGCTGTGTATCCCACAAGGATGGGATAGATGTGCACCAAAGTGCCATAGTCATGCAGATGGCATAATCCAATAAAGGGTTCCCCAGGGGAAAGGGGAAAGTGACTCAGGTCTCCCACTATCTGCATAAAGGGGAAAACTACGCTGTTGCTCCCCCTGTTTCTTAAGTGGCTGGACTTGGCGATGGTAATCTGAGAAGGGTACTCAGACTCACACTGAGAGGATGTAAATGATTACAGACAGATCCAAGCTGGCAATTTTGAAGCTCAGGTTAATTCAGATTTACATGCTTTGTGCTGTGTCCCAAGCCAGATGTTAAAGTTCCCAGTGAAAGATGCTTCCCAAATCTAGACAGCTCCTAGGAGTGGGTGATAGTGAGTGCTGAAAAGTGCTGAATTGTTTAATCTTAGGTGTAGGCAACTTTAACAGCTCTAGCTGAGATATTTTCTTGATAAATTCTTTTGAATTACCTTGAGTTGACTGGATAAGTTGCAAATGAGGTGTGAGTAACTCTGCTTTAGTACCAATGTTCATGAGGATAACCTTGGTAGGGAGTCACAACCTGATTTCCTTATTCTCTCCAAAGTCGATGCACTTGATGTGGTGAAGTATAAAACTTGCAGAATAGGAAGGTCTAAGGGAAATTATCTTAAGTTGAATAGCCTGTGCCAAGACATGTGAGCTGGCATTGCAGAAATTTTTAAGGTCTCTGATTATTAGCTTCTGATTTATTTTTTAATAGGAAGAGGGGAAATGTGTAAAAACCCAAGCTGCTTAACCTTGATTACTGGTATTTTATGCTAAATGTGGTTGTTCCTGCCAAAAATATTGGCAAAGAGAAGCTTAGATGTCTCATTATACTATTGCCAAGACAGACATGATTTTGAAAGCTCTGCAGGGCGGACCCAGAGGCTCTTGCTGCCAATCTGTTCTGCTATTCACTGCAGAATGAGCAGAATCAGTGCTTTTTTGAAGAAACGATTCTTCAGGCTACTCTGGATGTGCACTGAATAGATTTTAACAATTTTTTTTTTTATGTAATGACTCTGTGGAACTTTGGTTTGCTTTATGGCACAGGATGGACTATATTTTAAACAAACCAATAGAGTTCAGGATATGGGTTTCTCTCTAAAAGCATATGTAAGGAAAATTATAAAGTAGTCCTTCTAATGCACGAAGTGAAAAATGAAGACCTGAAATCCCACAGTACTCTACAAGAGGATGCACTAGTTTTTCTAGAGGAATGAGCCAGCTATTTGGGATTTAATAATCATCTTTGTCCTGAGGGCATGTTTAGTGAGAGGCATAAAATTATATCAAATACTCAGGCAAAAATGATACCCAGTACATGTGTTTCATTTTGTGATTAATAATCAAGTCAGAACAGTATAGAAATAGACCACTGAATGTCAGATTACCAACATTTAGCAAATTAATATATATTTTGCATTTTTTTCCTTAGTGGACTATGAATCAGTCAAAAGTGAGAGAAAGTAGAAAAAGTTCTAATGTGAGAGCATTTACTAACCTATCCAAACAAGAATTAGCTTACCATTCCTGGAGTCAGAAAGACAAAACACAAAGAAACAAAACAAATCAATAACAACAAAAAAACCCAACCAAAATCCACCCCACACCAAACCAAAATACAAGGAAATAAAAGTGCTTGTTGAGATAAACCACAATGTTTCATCCACATTTCCTGGTGCATCTCATGAGATATAATTTTAAAGAGAAGTTAGATTTGGCACTGATTTTGGAGTCCAAAACCAGAAAGAAACTGTCCTCTACACTTATACTAAAAAGATATAGCTCTCAGTCCAGAAGGATGATAGATAATAGGATCATAGATCTCAAGTGAAAAGGAACTTTTGTTTACTTACACTTGACCTTCTGCATGCCAGGAAACCATCTTTGGACATTTCCATATTGAGCCAGCTCAGCAGAAACTTAGCACATTTCTTTTCCAAAACATAATCTTAAAAAATGCAACTTAATCCTTAGTCAAGCATTCAAGTGCCTCTTGGAGAGCCCAAGTTGGCTAGATTGAAAGGTCTGCTGAAGTGAGATATATTCCTTTCATATGGAACAAATGGATCATGACTCAACTGCCTCTTAAGCCTCTTCACTTGAGGTGCCTTAGCCTTTTATTTGCTCTTTCACTGGGCAGAACAAGGTCATTTTTAAGGTCAGTCTTGCACTTCTGTTGTATACTGTATACATTATACATTAGTTTGTCATCACTGTTTTCAAAACAGTTTTCAATTTTTACAGTTACGTTTTCACACAGCCATTTCTCCATTCTTGTTTGCTATCAATAAAAAAACCCTAATTTCTTAGATCTTCTTAGATCTTCTTCAGGTGATGAAACTCCAGAGAACAAATTTAATACATGTGGGATACATAATATTTCTCTGTATTTTTACATGGCTGCAAAGAAAAGCGAAGAAACCTTAGTGTCTTCCATTTCTCCATCTCTTCGTATCTTCCATTTCTCCATCTCGTAGTGTCTTCCATTTCTCCATCTCTTTTCACACCATTTCACTAAAAGTCTGCTAAAGACAGCAAGGTTGCTTGGGTTCACTGGGAATTTCCATGTTCCCATTCCACCATTTGGAGATAGCACTTTTAGTAGACTTTATACATTTGGGTTCTGTGGAAAAGACAAAGGAGTGCAAAAGTTGCAGCTGTAATTACTTTGTATGAATGTTCATTGCACACCATCAGAGTAAACTCTGGGAGGAATATTTTATAACAGGAGAAGGACCCTGCAGGAGCTGTGCATACTGAGAAGATTGATGGTAAACAGTGGGAAATAGTGCACAGTGGAATTTCTGGCTATGATGAAGTCTGATTCCTAGGCCAGAAAATACACATTTTTTACTCACTCTTAAGGATTTGGGATAGGAAGGTGACATATCTGCTGGCTGTAGTGTCAGAAGCTATAAGAGAGGATAATTTGGGTGTGGTTCTTAAGGCAATACATTTTTCTGTGCAGCACTGAACTTGTTGCCCTTTGATGACAAACTACTGGGACGTTAGATGAGCCCTACCTGGCCTTTCCAATTTGCATTTCCCTCTCTGGTAGTTCAGATTTGAGATCCCAGAATTGGGACATTACAATGGCCACCAAGAGAAACAAATAACTCAGAATAGGGAGCGTGTCAAAGCAAGGAGTCCTTAAAACACCTTAGTTCATTTGTTTGCAGCCGACGTCATCTCAGCCCTTAATAAAAGTGCTGCTCAGAATCCTCCTCTGCAATATTGCAGGGAAAACTGTGCCTTTCAGAAGTGTGAATGTCAGCTGAAAAAGAGGGGTCATGTTTTCCTTGAGAACTTATTTTGGCTTTGCAAGACTGGTAACTGTTTGCAGATGCACCATACATGTGACAATTATCAAAGCCAGCAAAATTTGATTCTAACACTGTGTACTCACAGTGGGACAGCCAAAGCTGAGATACTTTGTCAGTTTAAACATCAGCCAGCTCAAGTCCACTAAGCAGCCAGCTACACATCTCTTTAGTAGTATTTTAATTCATGTACTGTAATTAGGCTTGAATACAAAATATTGATTTAGTAGCAATTACATTTGTGCAAGCATTAAGATAATGTTTTGGGAAATCCGCCTAGGTTCAGCATGAGGTTCCAGACAATGAAATATTCAGTCTATTGCTGTGTAAAAGAGCTTTTAAATAAAACTTAGTCTGTACTCTAATATAAATTTATTTGATGCCATATTCTGACGTTTTTGGCTTGAGACACTCCACCAAATTTGAAATATCTTCCACTGGATTCTAGCTAATTAGAATTTATCAGCTTTTTGAATGTGTTCTGAGATGATTCAGGGAAAGGATGTGTGACACCTGTTCGAAATAAGGCAGCGTTTAGAGAGCACTGATTTATAGCCATAAATTTCATTAGAACATTAGTTGTAGTGCTAAATATGCTGCAGAGTTGTAACTACTCCGTTAGCCTTAAATATTGCACAAGCAACACATTACTCTGAGAGAGCACAAAATCTTGTGATTCCTGGGTAACAACTTATTTTCCTGTTTCAATCTTCTTACAGTATTTTTAGAATTTTTCATCTCAAGATGTGCATAAACACATCTTATACATTTACATTTGTACACGCTAAGAGGCAGATTTATTTATGGCATCTACAAGTATTTACAAGTGTAAGTTCTGGGCATACACGAGCATTTAGTCCTAACTTGGTTTCAATCTAAATGGCTGCTCCATAAACTTTACTCCAAAGATCTGTTACTGTAGAAAAGGGGAACCAGTCAGAAAGTGTCAGCTATCCAGAGCAGTGGTTTAGTTAAGGACCATCGTGGCAATGAAATAACTCAGGACTGAAGTAACAACTACATAAATTGGACTTTCAACAGGAATTCTTTATTAGCAGTCCAGGTGGTCTGCATGCAATTTGTACTTTGATATATGTTTCGTATCAGGGTAGATATTCTGTCTCTTCCAGGGTGAAATAAAATCATATTTGATTTTTAATTTGAAACATGGTATTTGAACACTCATTTCAGGAATAGCTATTTTGCAGTTCCCCTAGTCTCTGCTTGTTATACTGCAGGGGAAGAGGAATTCAGGAAGACAAACATGGATTGATCCTTAGATAGATAGATAGATAGATAGATAAAAAAACACACAAATATAAATATATATATGCATCCATGTAGGTGTAGTTAGATATGTAGGTACAGATACAAATACATAAAATAAATGGGGTTTATATAAACCCCACTTGCATTCAAGGCAAGAAAGAAGATCTGAAGACTGGACTGTGCTGTATCTGCTTCTTTGTCAAGCTGGGAATATCCCAAAGATGAGGGAATTTTTTTGACCTGAGCTTTGTACAATATAGAGACTGCTAATTCTCCTGCTCACTGTGCCCCTTCACATAGGAGAACAGCTGTAGATAAGCAACTGATAGTGAAAATCCAGACCTGGCTCTACCCTGTCGTAATTTGGGAAAGCTGGAGAAATAAAGCAAACGTGCAGATGAAGCCAATAACTCAACACACCTGGGAAACTCATCTAGCAAGACTTATGGCAGGTGTCTATTTTAATTATGCTTTCCAAGGCAGGATCAAACTGAGGAACTATTAACCTCTGGCTGGTGCCACAGCTCTCTTACTCACACTGTAATACAGAATCTGCTGTGTCTAATCATATCTAACATCCAGCAATGAGTCTCCCCTGTTGGATGATGGTCAGGCCTAGAGCTCTCAGAAGGGAAAATTCCTATAGTTGGCACACTGAAGCTGACCTGCCCAGTCCCCATAACAAGTTTCATTTTCATGGCTACCTGTTAGCATAATTCTTAATATTTGAAGCATCAGGTGTAATATTTCTTTAAAATAAGAATTACAGCTGCATACAATATCTATGAATTACTTTAAAATATGGGAGATATTTTTACTGAGATAAATATTAAATGTGCTAAGCATATTTCCAGAAATAGCATTGAGCTAGGAAATTACATATTAAAATAAATATCTCTTTGGAGATTCATTGCGGGTGTATGTTCAAAAGCAGTTATGTGAGTAATATACTGAACTAGATTACTTCATGACAATAGGGAATATGTATTTTAAAGATGCTTCTGCATTCAGAAAGGTTCTAATAAGAAACACATTCATTGCTCTACAGTATGTCTCCATGTGAAACTTTGCTTTATCATGAATACCACCTTAGATCCTCCTGAACAGCAATAACAAAGAAGGTAGATTAAACTTCCTAAAATACAGTTTGAGGAACCCCTAAGAGCCCACTTCTGTGCATTTCCCTGTGTGCCAGATTCTGCTGCCACTGCTTTCCTTTGCCTTCATAATCCTGCCTCATGAAGAGTGGCCATTTTGATTTTTTCACAGCGAGATATCATTAATTCTTCTACAGAAAAAGCTTTGGCTAGAACACCTCTTTCAATATGCCAGATTTGTTTTATAAAGGTTGGTGCTTTGAGGGTTTCTCATTATTATCATGAATCCCAAAACACTGATAACCCCTACTCTGGTGAGGTGCATGAGAGCTCTACATGAACGTCCTCTGAACAGGCTATTCAGAAAATGAGAGAGGAAGAATGGAAGAATAAATTTTTTTTGAAAGAGAAAGATTATATCATTAGTTGAAATTAGCTAAAGAAAACACTTCTAAAATACAACTTACCCCATAACCCACTTTTCAAACACATCTCAAAACATACTGAGGTACAACACCATACTGTTGCAACAGCATTAACTCCAGGGAAAATTGTCCTTGCAGACATCCTCTGCAGGGGGTGGGGTGTTTCCCAGCTGTGCTTTGAGCTGGGGCCAGGTACAGATGCCACCTGAGTCTGGTTATGCTCATGCCAGAGCTTGAGCGGGGGAAAGGGAGTGTGGTGTAGGATGAGTGCTCCCCGTGGGCCTGGTGGCTCCCACTAAAGGGGCACAGCACTACTTGCCTGAAGCTGAGCCCTTGCAACATCCCCATCTGCTGCTCCCACACAGCAGGATGAAACATCAAAAATTTTACCTGCTCCAGTGTGTTCCCTAGATTCAGTTCAAGACAGGATTGCTAATATCTGTCTTATTGCTCCCTAGCTTATTAGCCCTCCTCCCTAGCACCGGGGAGCAGCAAAGCTCAAAAGTCTCCATGTTTTTCTCTTGGCTTAAGCTAGGAATCACCATCCTCAGGTCACCTGGGCATGTGTATGCATCCACCAGCACTCTCATGCTTTGTGGGTGACATATTAGGGGAGCCCAGTCCTTCCACTGAGAGGCTGCAGTTTGCACCAAGCAGAGAGAGCCAGAAGCAGCTGTTTGGGAAGAATGGGCCTGAGGCTTCACTTACAGAAGGATTATGCACCAGCATATTTTGGCAGAGTGTGATTTTTTTTTTTCCTCCTCTATCTAGTGATATAAATGCATTCCCTCAAGTGTACACAACTATATCAGTATGTAGGTGCTTAGGTCTTTATAGTTTACATCTCGCTGTAATTAAGGTAGGAGAGTTTATGTTCCTTAATTAGGAGGGGACTGTCTCCAGCTCTCGAGCCAACTATAAGAAAGTGCAGAGATTGCTGGCCCAGCTTCTTGTAGTTAACCCATGAGATTTTCAGCATCTTTTCAGTGCTGATTAGGGAACAGAGACAATGAGGAAGGACTGTTCCTCATTATTTTCATGAACATGCTAGGCATTCAAAAGCATGCCACCAACAAATAGCAAATCGCACAGTAAAATATAAATAAGGCCTGGCTGAGAGTACATGGTGCTTGGTAAAACCAGGAGGGAGCTCAGACTGTGGGAGAGAGGGAAAAAGAATGAGCTGCAGGCAGTGCCCAGACCCCTAGCTAGGAGGTTGCCAGAGAAAGAGCGAGTCAGACAAAAGGAGCAATGGGGTGAAATGCAGTGGGAAGAAGACTTAGTTAAGCTGACCCACATAGACTACTTTCCTTTGATAGCAGCAGTCTGTTACCTATGGTGACACTCAAGACTCCATTTTCTTAAGTTATGACCAAAATCCACCTCTGAGTCACCACAAGCAGAAGGGAATTGTGCGTTTACCCTCTGCTGTGCTAACAGCTCTTCACACCTGGGCAATTCTCAACAGCATCTCTTTTGATGAGCAAGTACCCACTGCTCAGAATCAGCAGAGGTAAGGGCAGGAGCAGAGTTAACACAGGATGATTAACATAGCTTTGGTTTCTGAACCAGAAGAACTGACAAAATATGTGATTTTCACCTTTTTAAGTTTGAATTTTTGAGACTCATTTTCCTTCTACACCATTAACTCATTAGCTTGAAACTGAAGATGTAACTGTGCAGGGAATAGAAATGTTATGCATTTGCTGTGATATGAGTACATATCACATAGCTTTCTCTACTACTGAAAAAGCCAGAAGAAAATGTAATTAAGGGGATGGTAGTATAGTTTATATCCTCCATCTCGCAACAAGCTTATTTCTTGCAGCAAGTGTTATGAATGAAGCAAATTAAAAATGTTGGGCTCTCTGGCTAATGACTGATCAAATAAAGCACAATGGGCTGGCGAGGGGCAGTGGCAAACTGAGGCACTTTTTAACCTTATTCAGTGCAAAGGGAGCACATGGCTGCTCCTGAAACTGCACCCTTGTTGCTGCTGGGATACTGTGATGTGACTCAGTGTGCAAACTGCTCGTGAACTTGCACTGGGGCTGGGATGTCCCTTGGCTTGCAAGGGAAATATTTTAAAAATTTCCTATTGCACTTTTTCATTGCACACTTATGTATGTTATTACATAACATAATAAGTATGTTATATACTTATTATGTATAGAGAAAGATTGCTCCCCTTAAAGGGTATGTTTTTACAGAAACGTCTGACAAGTGGAATTTACACAGCATGCTACCAGAACATTTAACCTGTGGTGAAGATAAAATAAAGCCAATAAAAAGGTAACAACATGTTACAACATGTTGGAAAATTGCTTGTGATCTGGTTTTATAAACTTCCTGTTTGTCAATAGGTTCTTTAAAATCTTTTCCATCCCATTTAGACCCAAAATCAGGGAATATTGCCTCATGATTTCCAGGTAGATAAAATGAAATTACCTTCTTTCATCTCATCTAGAAGAAGGAAACATAAACAGATCCAGATTACAGATTTTTACACAATAATCTAAATTACCAAGCCATTAATAGCGGATTAGTAGTATGATATTAGATGCCAGCACATAACTAGATTGAGAGGTTTTTTGCTGGAACATTAAAATTTTCCAGGATGTTTTTTTTCAGGAGGTAGGACATTTTGTCTCTCATTTTACAAATGTGGTGTGAAACGAAAAGAGAAAAAACGCTCCCTCCTCCCTCCTCCCCCAGCTCTCTGAGGAGGAGACTCATCATGGCACATACAAGAAAAAACAGCCACCCACACACTGGAGCCCTTCAAGCAGAAAGCACCTGACGGGAATTTAAAAGTAGGTTTTCAATGGTGAAGTTGGCAGAAATCTACATAAAAGCAGTTCTTCAAGGGAGGGTATTATGTGATATGAATTAGATGAATGTATTGAGTTCCTCCTTTTATTTATTTTTTTTTTAAGCTGTGAGGTCTAAAATTAAGTTATTGTTACCCTGATCAAATATTTTCTTTGCAAGAGCTCGTGCCTGAAGACAAGGAATAAAAATAAAGAAAATACAAGGGAGAATAGTATATTTTAATGAAAAAAAGGTTACTTTTCACTCAAAATCCTGAATTTCTATTTTTAGAAATCTGAGTGCTAGCTGCTTGAGTCCTCAAAACCCCCACTACACACAGAGCCCAGCATTTAAAAATGAAATACATGCAAAGAAACAGAAAGAAAATATGGACATGGTAAGTAATTGATTTGATTTTAAGATAATTTTATAAGACACTGAAGTGTTTGTATTTTTTCTTTTAGCAACAAAGCCTAATTACATTTTGATAAGAATTACACCTGTTTTTCCAAAAGTTTTTAAGAGTCTTCACATGGGCCTCTTTAGGGAGGACTCTTATCCTTAGGGAGTATATGGCTACATTAAATACATTTCACTTCTGTATCAATTCCTTCTTCTGTGATGAAGGGAGAAGAAAACAGCTGATGCTATTTAAGATCTCACTTAAATTTTCATTGCCTATTCATGTTTTATATAAACTGAATTTAAGTAGCTTTCTCAGTTTTAATTTTTCTTCTTATTTATTTTCAAACTGGAGCCAAACAATTGGAGCGCTTATATCTAGCTTGTTTTTTCTGCAGTGCAATGAAATTTTTAAATGGTTTACTGATTTGCAGGTTATTGATAACTCAACTTGGCAGGTAATTTCACACTGGCATCATTGCTGGACGTGGGGATCTTCCATACACTAACCACATCTGTCCTTCTCCTTGATGTGAGTTTCCTCTGATTTGCACCATTTGAAAGTAACAATGTAGGAAAATTATACTTCTGCCTTGCCCCACCAGTTGTGAAAGTCTACATCAACAGCAGCAGCTCAGCACATCTTTCCTGTGAAGTGTCTAAGGACAACTGAGATCCCTTTGTCTACCACCTCGTGTACAAATTAGCCCATAAATCACTGGTGTTAAGTCTGAAATTTGAATTGCTATGCACATGTCCTGGGCCTAGACTTTCTGATATGCTGTACCTGTAACTGGCTGCTGGTAACTGCAGGTGTACTCAGTGTGATGTGACTTCTTAACCATTAAAAAAGGAAGCACAGATTGCTCAATTATTTGTATGAACAACAACAATCCAGTAACATCCTCATCCTGTAATTCATGGAAAGCCATTCTTTTTAACCACCACATCCCTTTTACCCCTACTGTGTGGCTTTCACAGATGAGGAGCACAGTAAGGAATGCATTCATTTCCTGCTAAGGAAACCTGCACGTCCAGTCCTTAGTGATGCCTTTTGGTGTCACTGCTGTGCAGAAACCTCTGCCTCTAGCTGCAGCAAGGCCCCTGATGGCTTTGGAGATGAGGAACCCACTCAGAGAGGTTAAACAGACAGGGAGTTTTCTGATTTGACTGTCTGGAAGTCCTCGCAGTGGTGTTGACCTGTTAGATTGTCACCTGCAGGTGAATGGAAAGAATGTCTGCAGAAGCCTTATCCTGGGCCACTCTATGCCCAGGATAAGAATAACAGCTCCTGCCTTTTCTCATGCCAGTGTGCTGCTGGAGTGAGTCCAGGGGAAGGCCATGAAGATGATCAGAGGGCTTGAGCACCTCTCCAATGAAGACAGGATGAGAGAGTTCTTCAACATAAAGAAAAGGCTCTGAGGAGCTCTTGTAATGTCTGGGGGCTTACAAGAGCTGGAGAGGGATTTTTATCTGGACCGATAGTGATAGGACATGAGGAGCAGCTTTAAACTGAAAGAACATGGGTTTCAGTTAGATATTGGGTGGAAATTTTTACTGTGAGGGTGGCGAGGCACTGAAATAGGTTGCTCAGAGAAGTTATGGATGCCCCATCCCTAGAAATGTTCAAGGACAGGCTGGATGGGGCTTTGAGCAACCTAGTCTGGTAGAAGGCATCTGTCCATGATGAGGTATTTGGAACTAGATGACCTTTAAGCTCTCTTCCAATCCAAATGTGATTCTGTAATTCTGTGGTTCTATTTTGGTATTCGTGGATCCGTAATCCAGCTAAAAGTGGAAATCTTGGGATTTTCTTGGGTGTTTTTGCCTCTGTGATTGGCTGATATTTGTAACCATGTGGGAGCACCCAGGGTACTCTGACTCATCTCTTTAGTCCTGATGGAGGCTGGGATTCGGGCTTTTTATTAATAAAACGAAGTCAAGGTGATGGTGCTGGAGGAAGATCGTATCATATCCTATGTCTTAACTGATATGATATCCTATATCATATCCTATGTCTTAACTGCAAACCCAAGTTCCTGCTGTCTCTCAAATAAATCTTAGAAGTTCCCTTCCTGCATCAACTGCAAACATCAGTGTGCACTCTGTTTCCAAGGAGAACTCAGTGAAACTGCTGTTACCTCAGCACTGTGCAGCATGATGCTAACCGATTCAACTAAATTCCTCTTCTTAGTTGTCAGTGTGTATATTATCTTCTCTTATCTTTCAAATTTTCAGCATGGCTCCCGAGCTGTAATTGGACCTCAGTGTGCAGTGGAGCCTCGCTGTGTCCCAGGCACAGACACACCACACTGGTGCTGTTGCACTGTACCCAACCCTCCTCCCATGCTGAGCAGAGGTGAAAGGTGATTGAAGACCTCATTTCTAGAATTTGTAATAACGATCTCCCCTGCGTTTTGTACGTGCAGCTGCCACTTTTTGAAGATCCTGAAAATTAATTTGTTGTAGCTCTCTCCTTATGGATTTACAGCAAAAGGGTCGGGGTAACTATAAAGGAAATCTATTCCTGCAAGTGGCAGGCCATTTTCTTTGAGAGGTGCCTCTTAAAAGCACAGAAAATCAATTAACCATCCTTGTATTTCTGGCTTATGTCTTTTATGCCATTGAGCACCAGATTAATGTCACCCTTGAAGTCAGTCCCACTCCAACACAGTGCTGCCCCATGAGCAGGCATTTATTTTTACAATAAAATCACAGATCTTGTTTCTTAAAAGTATGGCATTTCTCATTTCCAATAAATACTACTTATTCCTGGTGGAGAAGATTTTTGGAGGAAAGATTAAAGAATTACACAAAACATGGTGAAAAATAAGATAATTACTCTAAATAACAATTGTAAATGATGGCTTGTGGACTTTCTAAATATCATCCGTGATGAATAGCTTGGAAACTTAAATAGCAGTTAGGATATGTGCAATTTAAATTTCTAGTCTCATAAAACTCTAATCTTAAGAAACTTTCTACTGAGCTACATAGACTTTTTTCCTTCTCATTTTAAGCCTGTTCTAGAAGTGAATTATGGATCACACTGCAGCACATTAGCTGTCACAGTGAAATTTGGCAACCCTGCCAGAGTACCCACAGTCTGTTTTATGGCTTCATAAAATGCCCTATAAACAAACACTACAAATATATAACTGATATCAGAAGTCATAGCCCATAAAGGAATTCCAGGATAGCCACAGAACAGGTCCTAGAGATCTGATTTCCTGTAGAAAGGCATGAGGCAATTGGTATTGGTTGGGTACAGGTCAAATTGCCAGAGAAGGGTTTGTCATTTTGGTTTTTAAATATCTGCCTGCCATTATTTATTGTGCCAGGATGCAAATTTCCAACGCCTTATAAACTTCATGGCTATGTTTGGGCATTTGGTATTTTCACACCATGGCAATTTAAGTGCTGTATTGATTTTGAGGGTTACTTCACTTTCCCCCTATTTTCAGAATGGCTATTAAGCAGAAGAAGATAGGGCCTTAAATTTTCTTAATCTGTCTGACTGCAGATCCAAGTATAACATGGACACTACAAGGATATCTTTGATGGATGTTATGCAATGTGAGCTTATTCATTTTATTTCACTTGTACCATGCTCTGATATAGGAGATAAAGTAGCTATGACACTTGGCAGAGGAAATTTGGTACTTCACAAGGGGATTCAGCTCATTTAAGAAGATTGCAGTTATGATGTGGTCACTCTTCTTTTAAATCCATGTAACTCTAATGGGAACTAAAACTAGTATTTCAGATCTCACCATGAATGAACTGCAAAGTCTGAGTTTACAGGAAAAAAGATCTCTGATGAAAACACCATTACTTAAACTGAATTGAAATAAAGTATTTAGTGCCTGAGAAATGGAGGACACACACACACAAAATAAGAGGAAATGGTTTTTTTGACACGAGAATAAATTCATAAGTGACACTTCCATTCCTCAATATCAAAGTCCTTGGGAGAATATGAGATTGAAAAGCAGCTATAAAACTTGGCTAAGCTTTTGTCAATATATAAAAAAAAGGATAAAATTGTATGCAGCTTTTCAAGAGCTGTAAGCAAACTATTAAGAGAAAAATTCAAACAAATATTTAATTAATTCAGCAAGACAAATTCCATGGACTATTTCCCTGTTTATGGGTACATATGTAGAGATTTAAAATAAATTTATCTCAGGACTTACTAATAAAAAACCATGATATTAAGCAAAAGCACAGAACAGAAATAAGCATGATAAAGCACAGTGTCTGATAAAGATAATGCGAAAATAAATTTAAGCAGACCCAAGGCTGCCAGAGGTCTACACAGCCGAGAGAGTCTGACTCCCTGAACACAGTAAATCTGAGCACAGGCTGAGGAAGTTAGCAGCATTTCCCTCCATCATGGTCATTCTCCCTCCAGCAGTAACAGTGGGAAGGGAATTCTATCATGGATGCAGTGAATCCATGGATCTGGCCATGGGTCCAATGCAGCTACGTATCTCTGTCTGAAGGAGCAAACTGTAATAATAGCAGTAAGTTTAGAGAACACCCTGAGCAAAAGAAATAAAAGAAAGACAATTACCTTTGTGCACACAGAGAGGAAAATCATAGAAATGCTACAATTTTTAATATCTCAATCTAACTGCACTCATATGTTAAACTCTCTGCCTATAAGAATGATATTATAGATAATATTAGGCCATTTGGCTTCTAATTGCCGCTTCTTATTCTAATCTCATTAATTTGAAAACTGGCAAAAAGCAAGGCTTGCATATCCCTATTTAGCCCTCTTATTGTACTTCCCTGTTGCCTTTCTCTCTTTTTTTTTTTTTTGAGGGGGGATGTTTCTTCTTCAACTTGGAAATGTAATATTGTGCACAGGCAAGATTAAGATAGGATCCTTGCTGAGGTTAGTATAGTTGGGCTGGGGAAGGAGAGTTGGTACCAATTCAATCCTCTGCTCCCAGATGTTGCTAGTTCTGTTTCTGCATCATTTCCAGGGTGCTCCCTGCACCAGGCACCCATCACCACTACTGACAGCTCCTCAGGAGCTCTCTGCCTTTTCTTGCAAATTTCCTTGGGTTTACTTCATCTTTTTGCTTCTCTTGCCCTCTTCATTGGTAGCTCTTGATTTCAAGGTTTCCTAGCTCAGGGTGCAAAACGTCTCTGTTGAAATTATCGTGCTGATTTCTCCTAGCTCACATCTGTCAATTCAGGCTTCAGATTCACCACATTCCCAGCTGAAGTTCTCCATGTTAGTTGTATTCACGTTTATAATGCAGCTTACTGTTGGGCTGTTCAAAATGCCTGGCACGTGTAAGAGCTCTGCATCCTCTTCAGCCTGCAATGCCTTTAACGTCAGTTCCCTGGCCTGCTGCAGCTGTCCCTCCTCTGTCTATATGCAACCATTCCATCAGACTGTATTACTGCAGTGCCCCTCTAGCTGTCCTGTGAGCTCTCACATGGTTCTGTCCTGGATCTTTTCGTCTTTGTAAAACTTATTTCTCATCCATTGCCCATCTCAACTATTGCCCTCTAGGAGCATGAACCACACATCTGCCACTCCCATCTTGTAACTGCACCATCAAGTCAAATTCACCCCAGAGGTATGAATTTTTTCAGCCAAATCTCTCCTTATTTACCACCTTCCTCACTCATTAATTGTGAGTCAAGATGGCAGACATTTTGCCACTTTCCTATACAGTGTGGGCCCTCACATGTAAATCACATATGAATTCTGTAGTAGTCTCCCTAGAGAAATATCCACATTTCCAGCTAAAAGTATCCAGGCCATTTTTTATTTTTAGTAACTTCTTTTCCTCTGTCTTCCATAAATAAAGTTTTGTGCTCCTCACACCTATTCAGAATTTGCAGAAAAAAACCTGTTCACTTTGAATGTCAGAAACTTGTATTCTCATTCAAGACTCTTTAATGTTCTGTTCTCCTCCAGTTAAGCATTCATTGCCTTTAACTGAAGACCTAGAACATTTCAAGTTTTTCACTCTTTAAGTTTCTAGGATATTTTCATGCCTCTCTTAGGCTGTACTTCCCATGTGAGGGGAAAATACTCATCAGGTTATTGTGATTCGCTGTCCTGTTTCTCGATGTAAAGTGAAAAATAACACATTAGTTATTTAACTGATATGTCGCATTCCCTGCCTCTTACAACTGCCCCAAGTGCATTCTATGTGTTATGTCTCACCTTCTGCCTACAAGACTAAGAGGAATAACAGTGTATTCCTGGTTTTGATGAGCAGCTGCTCCTGCAGTTGGATCTTGGTCCACACCTAGAGCCTTTGGAGTATAAAAATAAAAGGGCTGCCAAATAAAAGTGATCGTTCAGAGGTTTTTGTCTGTCATTCCCAGTAGTCTAGCTCCTAGTGAAGGATTAAAATGCGTTTTTCCTTCAAGACAATCTGCAGGAGTGTGCTGTTTTGATCCATGGCATAAGGTATCCCACTGCATTCCTCATCCTCCCCAAGCACGTCAGAGCTTCCAAAAGAAAAAATGCATATAAACACAGAAATCTGTTACCATAAAATTTTAATTAAGTGTTCCTGGTTCAGGTAGTAAATTTGGATTCATACCAGGATGAATATATAATTTACTGAATAAATAAATATACAGAATCAATTAGTTACTCCTAGCCTACAATAATAATGGGTTGATTTCCAGCTGACATGGCGCTTTCTCTGCATCATTAAGGTTTACATCAATTTTCATTCTCTTATCTATTAAATCTCCCTCAGATACATAATGCAGTCAGGTTACCTATTATTATAAATTATCTCAAATTCTTTCCAGTACTGTTTTATTCATGGGTGACTCTCAAAAATCCTTAAAGATAACTAAGATCAGACATTTTAGGAAAAAAACAATTCTATAAAGACTGCAAGGAATTTTTTTTCCCTATTTAAAGAGCTACTCAAGGAATAAGTTTCTCCTTTTATCACTAATATGTTCTTTCTGAGCCCACTCACTGACTCGTTTCACTAAAAATCTGCACATTAACATACTCTATTAAATTTCAATTGGGCCATTTAAGAAGTGTATAGGAAGTAAGTTGTTTTACTTAGAAACCTTGGACAGAAGAAAACATAAAAATGCAATAAAGTTGCTAAAAAGCTAAAGGTTCTTCTAAAAATGTCAGTTTATGGATTCCTATCAGTCCACAGAAGGGGAAAGCAGATATTCTAGCCAATAGAAAATGTACTGGGGAGTAAAAATTTTTAAAAAAACTTCCGTGAAAATGAGATAATCTGAAAGTAATAGCACCAAATGGAACTGTACAAGAAAATTAATAAATTGCTATGTAAAATAGTCAGGCTTTTCAACCCCATAAAAACATTATTAGTGGGGTGTTTTTTTCCATTATAATTATTCTATTTTGAAACTAAAGCTGATTGAGATAGAGTTCTCCTTAGGGAGAAGATATGAACCATAAATATTTTCATTTTCAACAAAAAAAGAGAGCCAACCCCCCATCCCCCACAATAATCACTTTTTAAAGTATTTCAAGAAACTAAAGAGAACCTCTTCAGGCTGAATTCTTTATTGGCTGAGGAATTTATTTTGCTTTTGGGTATTCCTGATGTCACTCTTTTAAAATCTTGAAACGTTTTGGACATTATGTATTATAACATTGTCCATCCTATTACAAGCTGTTGAAAATGCCAACTTTGACTTTTATTGTACTAATTTTGTCAGTACTTACTCAAAATACCAGGCACAATTTTTTTTATTGTGTTATTTTCAACACTACAAAATCCTCCCAAGTATTCTGAGCTCCCAAAAGCTTAATGGATAATGAACACTTAGGAACTCATCAAGCATTTGATGTGCTTTTTCTGAAATATTTCTGAAGAAATTCTGAAACATTTTATTCTGAGGATTGATATGGATGTGGGTTTTCTTCTGATGAGTTTGTATGAACTTGGAAACCAGTTGAAGCTGGTAAATTCCTTACACACGGACTGAAAAATACTGTGAAAAAGATGTTCTGTGTGATGGTTTGTTTCTTTTAACCTCACTTCTAGAGCAGTTCTAATTTTGGAAACTTGATTAGCGCAGGTTAATATTGTGACATTCTTCTGAAGAACTTAAAGTGATGTCCTAGTAAGGAAGGTAGGGATTAGATCAAATGAAATTATTCAGGTAACTTATGGGGCTGTTGCATTTCAGAAGTAACATCATCTGGTAATATAAACGGACATAATTTACTATGAACAACAGGTTTTCTAGATATATTCAGACTAAAGTGTCATGATGGGGTTTTCTTTCTTTCAATATTTTTTCCCATAAAGATTTTCATTGCAATGTTTCCTATATATGTAGGATGACCCCTCATTTAAAAATAAACAACATTTTATCCCTTTCATCTTTTATACTGCATATGCTCTCATGCATTCTTTTACAAATACATTCCTCTTCTTATATTAATGTGCAGATAAGACACTGTGATTCTAGGATTTGGATTTCCAGGGAGGGAAATCAGAAAATGAAGGGTGTGACATCAGAATAAAGAAATAAATATTGAAATGATTTGCTATGCCTCTATAGATGAAAGACTGGGGAACAACAGAAATTGATATACAAAAGACTTGATATAACTACTCTGGGATATGTGAAAAGAAAAAATAAAGGAAAAAGAGGGAAGAAGAGTGTTAAGGTGTTGTAAAACCCTATGTAAAAAGAGAAGATTCTCAGCATTACACCAAATAAAGGACCATCTAGGTAGGTAATGTGCCTTTGACAGCGGCCAGTTTTGACAAGCAGCCTGAGGTATATCAGCTGCTTAGGTGTACCTTGTCATTTATTAATTAAATTGTTTATCTTTAAACAGAAACTCATTGCATCAGTTAATTTGGTGTAATAAGTGGGATGTCTTTTTTGCTTATGAACAACCCGATCTTAAATGAAAACAAAGATCAGTTACAAGGTATTCCAAAGCCTGATTTTGAGTAAAATGGGATTATGGTAAGAAAGTAGGATTGCTAAACTATTTAGAATCCGTACAAAAAGTCAGAAACACAGAATATATGTGACCTTGAAGGAACAATGTAATCAACACTTGAAACTGAGGTCTAAGGACAGGAAGAAAGGAAACACTTGTCAGCAGCAGCATTTCTGGAATGCCAGCTGGAGCTGAGAATGGGTGCTGGGTGCCCACATGCAGGGACAGTGTCTGGCTGTACTCAGAGCAGTGCATCTTTGGGCTGTCCCGTGGTGATGCCAGGTAGCATCACTGACTGGTGTCCAGAGCCAGGCACCCTGAGCATCCCTTGTGCCAGAGACCTTCAGGCCCCGGCTGGTGTTGCCAGCAGCATCCTGGTGACTCGTACCTGTGGAGATATAAAACTTACTGACATTGTCCACCAGGAAGACAAAATAAATTTAAAAGAGAAGCCCAGGAAGACCTTGCAAATGTACTGATATCAAGCTCATTCTTGTAAGTTTCTCATAGTCCTACTGTGCCGTAGTTCTGCTGCAGGGAGAACTCTGTGTATTAAGTGAGGATCCTGCCTTGTACATTTTTGTTTTGGTGTTGTGCTTTTCATTTTCTAGCTGGAAATTATAGTTCTGGAATAATGAGTCAGGCACAATGGTGGGCTTAACTGCTTTTCTTGTATCTGAAGACACATTAATTACATTCTCCATTCAGATGTGCTTAGACTTGAATGGGGAAAAAATAAATCTTATACACAGTTTAGGAGGCTGGGCACATGTCAGTAGAGGAGAAACTACAGGTTACCCCTCCAGTAGTGCACGCCCAAGAGAAATGAAAATCACAATATTCTGAACTTACTGATAATTCTCATTTTGCAGCCTCAGATATCTTAAATATAGTAAACTCTTTGAATTTTCTGCTCATGAACACTGGGGACTTACATACTGTATTTATTTGATGTGAGTTTAATTATTGGGGTTTTTACTGAGGAAGATAATGAGAAAGGGAATTTTACTGAGCAGTTTTCTTGCCCATTGTTTTTCCAGGATTTCTTGATGACTCTGGAACGAAGAAACTTTTTAATCCAGTCAAAGGACTTTTCCATAGTTTTGGATTTGAAATAATTTTTGGTCCCTTCTATTCTTTGTTGAGATGAAAGGAAGCCAATCATTATTGGACTCTTGGTTTCAGAAGTAAGTGGATATTTTATTTTTGTGCATACCTACATCTGTGTGTATTGTGTGAATTTCTGCTAGGAGAATATAGGATGACTTGATGCTTTTTGAACTTCACAAAAAATTCAGTGTCCTTAACATAGTTTTAAAAAAATACAGTATAAAAATTTAGAAGAAAGTATCATTTTAAGAACAGAATCTAAAACTTTACCTTGACTGACCTAATTTTTATTTAGTGTAGTATTAGACAGCAGTTTAAAATGGAAAGATGAGTAATAAAAGTTCTTAATACAATTCCATCTGCTATTCTAATGCCAATGTTTGGTTTTACTCTCTCATCTGTACAAGGATAATTAATGTGTATTCCTAATCACTCATTCCTTCTGTTTCAAAGGAATAAAAGAGGTAGCACTTAATTAGGTGCTGAGCTGCATGAAAGAAGTATTTTTGGTGATTAGAAATGGTAGAGAAAAAAAGAATCTAATGACAAAAAAATTAACATTAGCAGATTGACATTTTCAAGTGTCTGAATGACACAAAGAACAAGAGCATCATTATACAAACTTGTTTCCTAGAACAGAAAATGGATCGAAGAAAATCGCTTAGAATGAATTGCTATCAAGTTCAGTTACAGGGGAAAATTAAAAGAGGCTTTATAGAGCAGTCACTGAGTGAGGTGAGCAACCATTTATCTTAGGGTTAGTGTGTTGTAATGAGAGTTGGGTCATTTACTGATGAGTAATACATATATATATTTACCTAAGGGTGGTAAACATAATTAAACAAACCTTTTCCTTGAATTACCCCTTGAAGGCAATTTGGTATACCCTGCAGAAACACTGCTGGCAGAAAGATCAGCTCTGTACATCAGAAGCCATTCTGTTCCCTCAGGATTCTTTTCCCAGCTGTAGTGTCAACTTCTCAGACCTGTTCTGTGTCTGCATCTTTTGCCAGAGTAGCTACATGACCGACCAACATAAGAAATTTTGTCAGCTAACAACTGACAAAAGATAAATGTATTTCCAATAAACTCTCTGTTGTAGTGTGATTTCCTACACTTGGGGATTTGACTACCACATGCAGATAATTAATCCTCATTTCTAGTAGGAGAATCAGTAACCCGAGTGTGGCTGGAACAAGATCAAGCTGAGGTTGCTGCACTGATGTAATGGTACATCATGAACATCTGACCTCATTAACAGTGAAATTTAACTGTTCCTCTATGTCTCTTTTAAGTGCAGAAAAAAAGATTAAAAATTATTTTTATCCTTAGTATTCCAAAAGATCTTGTAATTAATATATTCTCAACTCATCAGCAGAACTGCAAGTTTTTTGAAGCAGGTTCCAAACCCAAAGGAAGTTAGAAAAAGAGGGAAAACCAGCAGATCTTCAGCTAAATGAAAAATAGACCTGATTGCTGGCAGATTCTTTTCTATTTAATCAAGTACCTTCATTCCATAACAGGAGATGTCTGGAAGTAGAGTCCCAGCGCTGCAGCAAGGTCCCCCCTGTATCAAAGATTAGCAAAGTCCAGCAATAAATTAGTATACAAATTACAGGATACTGCATGTTATACTAAAGGACATTATGACCTGAAGTCTAGGAGCTGGGATATTCACTAGATGGAAGTTTTGTAGCAGAAAATAAGGAGCTCCTTATTTGAGCATTCAGTGGCACATGAAGAAATAATTACAGAATCTGTCACTTGTTTTACCAGGACAAATGTTTGTTGTTTTAAAATGTGTGTTTTGTAAAAGGCATCCCGCAATTAAATGCTCCCCCACTCATGTTCAGGGATCAAAACCATGAAAAGGCTCTCCCCATGCAAACAACAACAATAGCTACCACATTGTGTGCATTTATTTTCAGATGAAAAACGCTCTTGTCTCTTTAGTTAATAATCTCTGCCAATTTGGCCTGATGGATTTACTGCACATCATTTACTGCTGCTGTCCAAATAATCTCTATTCATGCCAGTAAAAGAGAGTGTCAACAACTGTAATAATAGCGCACTTGTTTTTTCACCACTCCAAAAAGAAGAGACATCCTGAGTTCAGAGGGATCCTGAAAGAAATAGTGTTAATGAATAGCCTTCCCAGCTGTATGCACTATGGCAAGCGAAAATCCTCCCCAAGTATTGCATAACTGAGCACCACATCGCTTCCCGAGCAGGCACCTTGCTTGGTCTTGTTAGCATCAGTGCAATTGCACAGGATACAGGTTAGCACAGAATTGGCCTCAATATCTCTAGTGAAGCAAAAAGGTTTTATCCCCACAGACCAAGTGGTGCTGAAGAAACAAGATAATTTTCGTCTACTTCAGTTCATCTAACCCAATGGGAGTAAGTAGTTACACAAACTTTGAGAAATAAGAGCAAAGAGAAGATTAACTGCTGTAACCCTTTGCTGACGTTTTTTATGCTCCAGACTAGAATAGTAACTCTCTCCCTGAAAAAATAATAATTTTCTGTGTCCTTCACAAGGACATTTTCAGGGAGACCGAATTTTCTTTCATGCTTCCCTCAGCCTTGGACCTCCTGCAACAGAATCTGATTTGGCAAAATCCTTGGGTAGGCCACCCACACCATCTGGAGAAGAGACTCTCTGCAGAGTGAATGAAGCAGCTGTAAGAGTGTTTGTAGGGAGGGAAATGAATAATGTGGCAACAGAGGATTTTCAGGCATTAGAGACATTCTCCAAGTATCACGGTGCTGATTTCACTCCCTATTGAACTGAGGCAACTCTGCTCATTACACAGACTGCTTTTTATACCAAAGGGTGTTGGGATCACTGGACTTTTCAACTACTGCCAGCAGCTTTATGCAAGGGCCACTATATTTCCATGGTTTTGTAAGATCTCCAAAGTATTATTGGTTAAAGCCTCCTTCACAACGGAGACCCCAATCAAGATCAGAGCTCTGCTTTGTAGTTTCATGGCTTGCATCATTTGTCTTGAACAATAAATACTGGAAGAAGCAGAGATGAGGTTTTTTCCAAAAGGGTTATAGACACTATAAAGAAATACAGTGATATTTCTCAATGAACAGGGGATTTAATTATTAAAAAAAATCCTTTTACTAGATGTTTCTTAGCTTTTATTATGAAAACCACCATTTTGGTACTCAGTAAAACTAATGATGAATTTCAACCTTTTGCTGAAACTCCTAATATTTCACCAAGGTAAGAATCCCTGCTCCAATTGCTCTAGAATTGAAATAAAAACATACAGATTGAAAGAAATCTGGATCTGCAGATCTTATGGCTGCAAATAGGAAATCATTTTCATGTAGTAAATATTAGACCATTCCTGAGTCCTAAAGAGGGACAACTAACCTGTTTTCATTGCTTTGTTATTTTCATTCAGGAACAGTTTGTCCTTAGGAACAGCCTTTATTTTTCAGTTATTTTCTATTCTGATTTCCAGAATGCATTTTTCTTTTTATTCCTTTCCTTTCTGATAGGAAACATAAAAAATAATAATAATAATAAAAAAAAAAAAAACACATAGCTACATACCTGCTTTCTGTTGCAACCAAATACTTCCAAAATAACACTACATACATATATTTACAAACACCAATACTTCAGTGTCATTTCATTCTAATCCTCTCTAATCCCAAGAGATTAGAACCTAACAAGAACCTGGGTTACCCTTCCCTTCAGGGATAGGTCATAACACCTCTTGGTAACGCTGTGTGATGGCCTCTCTACAGAAACATAAAAAATGTCATGCAGAAAATGAAGCAACACAACAAAATCCCTATGCAGAATTAGTACTACCTGTTATTTTCCTCATGTTTCATGTATAAAGTATATCCTTTTCTCAGATGTCCATTTCAAATATATGTCTCATCTGCTGCATTTTTTTTTCCATTTACAATGTTCAGTTGGAAAAACAAATACCAGTCTTTGGAAGAGAAATTTATTCTTAGCAATACAGGACCATGAGATTTTTTCTTAGTCACAATGAGCAAGGACACAAGAATTAACAACAAGGTAGAAAAATTTTCTATACCAAAAATTTTTACTATTGTTCTTAGAACCTCTTCTGTATGAGGGATTCCTTCAGAGATAATTTGCACAAAATGACATCTCGGCATCATAGTCTTTTTAGAAAAGGTCAACTGAATGCACTCTTGTCATGCACAATTTTTTTTACCAGAGAAAACATAGTTTTGTGAATTAATAGAAAAATGCCATTAAAGACAGGGGGAAGGTATAAATAAAAACCTAAGTGTTTAGTGCAAGTTACTATAGCTAAACTACATTTTCAGATACACAAATTTGATCTCTTTTCAATGCACTAAGAACAATCTGAAATTCTTTTCTGGCAATTCTGACTTGACTAGCACCAAAAAATAAAATGAAAACCTGATTTTCACTTACTTTTAAAATCCCCTGCTTAAAAAAGAAAAAAAAAAAAGGAAAAGAAGAAAAAATAAAAGAAAAAAAATAGTGACTTATACTGTCCTCAAAATAGTGAGAAGCTATTTCTATGCCCAGTGTGAAATACTTGGCTGATATATAGGGCTCGGGGCTTGGTATTTGTCTGAAGTTTTTCTTGTTTTTCTGCTTAAATATGACCTCTGTTCAATATAACCCCTTAACTATGAAGAGAATGAACAAGAAAAATTAAAGTTGAAAGCAATGATATTTTGGGGGAAAAACAAATATTGTTTAATTCCTTTACTACTCATGATTGGACAGCAAAGACATTAAATCACTTGTAAATTTCACAGAATCCTCCGGTTTAATTACATGCTGGCTTTGAATGTAAATCTTTGATGACCTCCACCTTCATCATATTGTGCTTTTTTTAGCAATTGAACTCTGCCCATATATTAAGGGGAAACTTGAATGCTGCAAATTTGCAATAAATCAAGCTGGTTTTTTACTCTTCCTTTTTCATGCTTCATTCCACGGGTATCCTTGTAAAGCAACAGAGTCATTCATTCTTTGTGTCCTATAAATCATAGCCCTTCCTCATTACACTGGCCATAACATGCTGGTCCTGTTGAGTTATGTTGTTTACATCATGCTTGCTTGAAATCCAGACACTTGGCTTTAAATAGCAACCAAACTTCAAAGGGAGCTGAGATGGTTACCCTGTGGGCGAGCATTTGAAGCAGCAGTATTTATGGTTCTTTTTCTTTTCATAAAAAAAAAAAAAAATTTTGAAATCATGGATGAGACTTTAAACATATCTAAAAGTGCCACCCACCTCTGTGAATGTGAATTTTCTAGAAATGAGTG
>VZTN01028585.1:0-20385 GCA_013400515.1 Erpornis zantholeuca
GAAGACAAATATATCTTTATATCCATGGAGAAGTAAGGGCCTCTCACTAGGTTTCAGAATAAGAAAGAGAATTGGAATATCTCACTGAAAGTCAGAAAAATTTTTGCAATAAAAGCAGCCCAGATTTCCATGTCAATTCTAGAATTTTGAGAAGGGGCTCTATTTGATAACTTATGGCTCAGTGTTCTCCTGTATGCTTCCAAAATGAGAAAAAGGATGGCCAGTACCTAGGCCTTAAAAAACAACTGTGGTTGTGGCGCTACCTGCTTTGGGCTGTGAAGTGCTCTAAGATGACCCATAAAAGACATTGACTTTCCTAGTAGCCACTTGGTTTTGTTTTATTGAAGAAAAGGGCATCCATCTTTAGTTTTTTTCCCTCAGCAATAGTCTGGAATGAAAGAGGTTCCTCACACACTATTGATGGCTCATCATGGTCTTTTTCTATTCACAGAAAAATCTGTGACTTTTGGACAGCATTGAAAAGCTAATAATCTAAGAGTTGTGTGTTTATTTGTTCTGTCTGTTTAGTGTGATGTATGTAAATTCTAAAGTTATGGCAGACATGCTGGAGAGGGTAATCACAGCCCACCTGCATCCATATACACTTTACTCAGGAAACCAGTCAGAGACAGTAAAACTTAGTAAACATACACTTGGGGCACCAAGACACATTACAGTTTATACTTAAAGAGACACACTAGATATTTAGAGGTGTCAGAAGAAGACTTACTCTTCAAGTTTTTTATATTTTTGATGTCTAACATCTGAAAGCACTTGTCATGCCATGGGGTAAATTCTGGCAAAAATCAGTCAAGAACACAAGGCCTCACCTAAATGCTCTAGATAAACTGAATGCACTATTTCCTGTCAATGCACATTATAAATAATGATAACTTTTGAACTAATTAAAATAAAAGAAATGTAAACCACATTCAAAGTGAAGGCCTGTTGCAATGGTGCTTGGGAAACCCTCAAGTATAAATGTCTGTGCATACTCCACGATTCAGCATCAGTCCTAGCAATCATCATTACAACTTCCAAGAAACTCAGGAACCTTTGACAGTCTAGCCATGGTCACACAGCTTAGCGGAAGAAGCAATTACCCTGGTAAATACTGGTTCTTAACTCAAACCTGCTTTGAGTGGACAGTTCTGGATTTTCTGGCCAGGTTTGCTGTACCTCTATAGTTTAGAGCAAGACATAACATTTAACAGCCTGTAGAAAGACGCCCAGTATGACTTGGACAGTATACTTTGAGTATACTCAAAGATATTGCCCCATCTACAAGAGAGGAGAAGTGACTTTTTGAGCCAATTGTGAAAAAGACTGCTAAGCCTTATTGTATCTTTTCACTGAATGCAAGATTTTTGTTTAAGTATGTTTATATCTAATATTTTTAAGCATATATTCACACACTGATTATTTCTTTCATTTTTTCTCATCACTGGACCTTACTTTCTTAAACAATGCACTCTTAGATCTTTTAGAAACTACACAATTACAAACATATAGCTACCACATGATACTCCTACTAAGTGTGCTCATGGGCACTAAATAAATTTTTTAAATTGACATAAAAGTCAACATCTTTTCAGGAATAATTTCTTCACTGAAAGGCTTGTGAAGCATTGAACCAGTCTGCCCAGGAAAGCAGTCCTCATATAGCACTTGGTGCTATGATTTATTTGATTTGGTGGTGTTCAGTCAAAAGTTGGACTCAATGGTTTTGGATGTCTTTTCCAACCTTAATAATGGTTCTATGCCTCTATGATACAAAGCAAGAAATAACATCCACCTTCTTCTTTTTAAGTTACTACAAGTTCTTTTCAAGGTAAATTCTACTGTTATCAACCTGACAGCTAATTACCACAGTATATACTATTATGATTACTACAGAAACGCTAGCCAAATCCACTAAATATACTTTGCATAACTATCTAGAACAATGCTGACAGAACATAGAAAGCTCTTCAGAGAGGTCTAATAGGGAAATAACACCTCTGAAAAATCCCAATTTTTAGTAGTACTTGTTGCACTTTGGAAGACCTAATTATAAATACTAGGTTTTCCCATTTATTTCAGTAGATTCTGCTATCCCTTGAAGCCTGAAAAAGGTATTTAACAATCAATATGTTTTTAATTCCCAGGGGAGGAAAAAAATGAAAAACAATGTGTTAATCATTTCAGAAACCATATGTTTTTAGTTCCTTTTGAAAATATACAGAAGTTGAATATAAGCTTTTTAGTCAATTTGCATTAGCAGTCTTCTCCAACATACACTATTTTCATTGGAAAAAGTATCCCTAGAATAGAAACAATGTGAAGTAGACTCTGCATTTTGGAGGGTATTTTGGAGACAGTCTGATGGTGAGACAATGACGGGAGTTAACATATATGGTTGTCACCAATACATCTCACATAAAAAAAAAGGTATTTCATTACACAATTATCTAAAAATTAATTGACCTTGTGGTGACACTGCAGAAGAGGCTTTCTGAGGATCAAAAATCAGTGAAAATTTATACAGTTTGTCAAAATATCCTTCTGTATGAAGATGAAGCAAGTAAGTATAGCTACATAAATGAATAAAGTCTCCGTCTTGATCTTGTCCTCGTATATACTTAAGCCATTTACGTCATGGTATTGGGATGCTCTCTGCAGTCTGTTTACATCTATTTTTAAAGAAGAGCAGCCTTCTGGAGCACAGTTTAATTTTTTTCTGATCATATAATTTAGTTTAAGATAAGCTATCAAACCCTCCCTCAGAAACCTGTTCCCCCTCTCCCCCTACAAAAAAAAAGAAGAAACTATCTCAACTCTAAAACATATCCTAAGAATGACACCTGCTGCCAAAACACTTCCAAACACTCAATCTGTCAGAAACATTCCTTCATATATTAATATCATATTACATCTTTTAAACCCCATATTTGTGTTAAGAAAAAAATCAAAATAATTGCTTTCCTTAATTCTATATTGAAATAACTTCAGCAGGTAGAGTCAAAAATAGCTAGTGGGTCACCCACCAGTTATCTCTCTGTCAGTATTTCAGTTTGGTCTTGTGAGTGTTATATGTTGTCCAGAACCAATGGGATAATGCAGAAATCTTCATGTTAATCATTGTATCCTTTTGAGAGTTCCAATATATACAGTCTTTGCCATCCCTTAGTACTTCAGTTTTATTGTTTTTCACTGCTAACAACTTCAATTTCCCTTATCTTTTGAAATTTTGATTTTCTGTTTAGATCTAGATTATAGGTATTCTAGTCAACAAAAGAAATTAAGGAAAACATTACCTCATACCACTTCACTTTCTGAGGAGAACACAAATTTGGCTAATGTTATCGAAGCACTAATTCTCAGCCTTATTTTCAGACTGCAACAGACTGTGAAAATAAGTCACAGGTGTTCATCACTTGATATAATGTTACTGTTTTATTAGATGCCAATACCTATGTTACTCACTGATGGTTCAGTTTCAGATGAGATTTTTAAGAGAAATGTTCTGTCTCGATGTGGAATGAAGCACAATATGCCTCCCTGCCTCAGCTGCGGCTACTGTGAAATTACCACAATATTTTGCAAATAATTATAGTGAGCAAGCCGCTTCTGTATTCTCCCTTTGAATTTTAATAGTAGATATCCTTAAATTAGCTCCTAATGACCAAAATCATGCTGAGTTCTATGGTGACTGGTGCTGAACAAAAACACAGCAAGGAGGCAATGTTGATAATTTCCAGATAAATTTGCTGGGGGGTTGCATCTTCTTTTCATTGAATTCTAGGAGTATTTCCAAGTATTAAATGAGTAATTGCTGTGCACACTTAATTCACACTTAATTAATACCTGGTTTTGATAAATTGAGAAAACACTATTAAAACAAAGTCATCCTTTCCCCAGCTGAACAAAATATCCTTTTATTACCCATTCCAGTGACAATCTCTAGGTAAATATTACTTTGGCTCTTGGCATGACCTAAAGATCAACAAGACTAAACCTCCTCACTTCACCCAAGTTTCAATCGATCTATACATATTAGAGATTGGATTACTTACCCAGAACTCCACTAGGTGTGTTTTAGGCTGTGACGTAGTATGCCCTACTGTTAATAAACTTTGCTACATTATGCTTTTTGAAAGTGACACACTGTTCTACAATTTCCTTTTATCTTGTGTTTTGATCTAAAATGGGATTTTAGATCAAAACACAAGATAAAAGAACATTGGCAACCATACATTAAAACGTTATTTGCATCATTAACGTTGGTATTGCTTCTAACATTGACTTTTTTTTTGAATCTTGACACTTACCTCTCTGAAAACAGTTTGAATTATTTTTTTAGCTCACAATAACCAAGTCTGTTAATTTTGTTTCTAATCTACAGGTACTAAAGGATTGTTGCTCAGCAGCCTTATTTTTTATAGAGTCAAAAATTAATTTTGGTAAATTATGGAAGGAAGAGAGGATATCAAACATGATCAAAAGCTGATTTGGGTCAGTTTAATTGCCATGTTTTTATTCAGGTCAGTCCACTTTGTCTGTGTCTCATGTCTATTCACCCTTCTCTGCTTCCAGTAAAAGCTGAGAGCAAGCAATAGCTAAACACTTTAGTAGAGTCAACACCTTTCTTAGCGCTCATTACACCTAGAGATCAATGACTGCTTTCAAAATGTTGACAGGTCATGGATAAATCAACTTGACTTTTCCATTCATTCCTGGGAAATCACCTATGGAAAATCTTTGGAGTCATTAATAACAAAAGTTCTGGAAAAGCATCAGAGATTTTTATCTTGTTACTTGCCGAGTACACACTGATCAAATTGAGATTCAAAAATCCAATCCAGGCACTACCAGTGAGTTAATTACTCATTACATATGTCAGCTTTTATGAGTTGTCTGTTTTTGTCATTTGTTTACATAATTTTCATAGCTAGTGGTAAAACTTCTGTTCAGTTTATGCTTTAATTAACTGATATGATAAATTACAAAATATCTTGTCCAGCAATTAAATAAATTTCCCTATTACAGATTTAATATCACTTCATCAATATTTGATTTGCGGCAACCATGAATACAAGTATCACCCCCAATATCATGCTTAAAATTATTTCCTGACTAATATCTCACACTTCTAGTTAGCTGGAGTTTGGCTGGGATAGATTTTCTATCAGTACAGTGCTGTGTTTTGGGTTCAGCATGAGAGTAATGCTGGTAGCACACTGATGTTTTAGTTGTTGCTGAGCAGTGCTTACCCTAAGCCAAGACCTCTCAGTGTCCCATTCCCCATCAGCAAACATGTGCATGAGACACTGGGAGGGAGCATGGCCAAGAGAACTGACCTAAACAGGCCACAGGGATGTTCTGCACCACAGAACATCATGTCCAGAATGTAAACCAGAGGGAGGTGGTCAGGAGGGGCTGGCTGCTGCTGGGGGGTGGCCTGGGCATTGGTCAGCAGCTGGTGAGACCTTGTGTATTTTGTGTCACTTGTTTCACTGGGGCTTTATTACTCTCTCTCCTTTTCATCATCTTTATTAATATTATTATTACAAGTAGTAGTAGTAGTAGTAGTAGTAGTAGTAGTAGCAGCAGCAGCAGCAGCAGCAATTGGTGTAGTAGTAATTTTAGTGTAATAATATTTTATTTTTTTTCAATTATTAAACTGTTCTTAAGTCATAGAACAAGTTTACTTTTCTTTTATTCTGATTTTCCTCCCCGCCAGGGGAATGGGAAGCGAGGAGCGAGCCAGCAGCTGTGTAGTACTTAGTTGTCCACTGGGGTTAAACCACCATGACAGCTATACATTATTTTTGAATCTTACCTCCTAAATGCTTCAAACTTTTTAGGGGTTAGATAAAAATTACAGCAGTTTCAAGAGAGTTCTTTCTGTTTAGGTAGCTTACATGTTGTGTTTTAGAGACCTTTTTTGCACACCTCACAGGCTTCACTCGCGTGCCGCTGCCGGCGTGCTGAAGCTCTTTCCTTGAGGCCGGAGTCGAGACATCCCGAGCAGAGGGATATTGGCTGAGGAAATCACTCCCTCTGCTGGATATTGGAGCTTCTTGCTCTTACTGCAATCTCAATCCAGCGTTTATCTAGTGGATTTCAACTGAGGGTTCACATTTCCCTAGCTGTTGGTGGCCCACTGAAACCACAGCCAGTAGTCATCTTGTACGTATTCCTATGGTCAGCAAAAGATACAGTCCACATGTTTCTGCTCAGCTCAGAAGTTTGGAGAGAGAGGGAAATTTAATGGAAAGAGAAGATACTTTGTAAATAAATGAATGGAAAAAGCAATGGCAGATTAAAAGAAAAAATAAAAATTGAATGCAAGTAAGAAAAGGGTAGGAAAAAACAGAACAAAAGAATATTCTTTCCTTGGCAAAATAAGAGATATATGTGGACAAAGAAAATGTTTTAAAACAGATACTACAGAAAACACATAGAAGGTAAGCAGGTATCAGAAGGGCCTAAATAATGCAATTAAGTGAAAAAAAGAAAATTCAAAGTAAATCCTAAATGGAGATACTTACTGTGGACAGCAGACTTCCAGAACCTAAGGGGGCCTACAAGAAAGCTGGAGAGGGACTTTTAACAACGGCAAGTAGTGGTAGAACAAGGGGTAATGGCTTTAAAGTGCAAAGAGTAGCCTTAGGTTAGATATTAAGAAGAAATTCCTTTCTGTGAGGGTGGTGAGACACTGAAACCAGTCACCCAGGAGTTGTAAATGTCCCATCCCTGAAAGTGGGTTGGATGAGGCTCTGATTAAGTTTGTCTAGTGGGAGGTGTCTCCGCCCATCGTAGGGGAGTTGGAACTGGATGACCTTTGTGGATCCTTCCAGCCCAAGCCATTCTATGATTCTGTGGCTACCCCAAGCTTGTGGTTTTTGTAAGCAAGGTGAGAAATCCTGTGTAGTGCAGGATCCAGCTGTGCAGGACCATCAGCTTACATCAGGGCTGTACTGTTCTCAGTCATGGACAATTTGGCTTCGGGGAAGAATATAAATAGCTGAAAATTCAATTTTCTTGACATTTCTACTTTATTTCAAAATTGTAATGTTAAAAATATGCCAAAGCACACATCTGATTTCTCAGTTTAGAAGATGTGACAACATGGTTATGGGCATGAGTCAGACAATGCTATCTATCAGATGGAGAAATAGCATCTTTAGATCTTTTGGTCAGTGATGTGATATTTGAAGGCCTCAGCACAGATGGGTTGCTTCAGGAGACGCCTGTGTCTCAGGATCATTCAGAAGCATCCAGAGCAATGTCTTATGCGCTGCCCACCCTCAGTGACTACCCAGAAAACTTCAGAGCAAGTGCATGCCTAGGATGGAGGGCTCCAGTCCACACATTTCTCCAGCTGTTTTCCTGGAGGACTACAAACACTAGTACACTCTCACTGCCAACCTAACAGAGGTGGGGAATGTGATTCTTTGGCACAGCAGTGGTTTCCAATTGAAAGACACTAGGTTTGTATCAGATATTAGGAAAAAATTATTTACTGTGAGAATAGTGAGGAGCTAAAACATGTTGCTCTGAGTATGTATGGCTGCCCCGTCTCTGGAAGTGTTCAAGGTCTGGTTGGTGCTGAAAGGTGGCTGCTGGGCTGCTGAAAGCTGTCTCTGCCCACAGCAGGAGGCTTGGAATTAGATTATATATAAGGTTTGTTCCAACCTAGGCCATCCTGTGAGTCTGTGATTCTTTATTGTGAGAGTGATAGAGTACTGGGACAGATTGCTTAGAGAGGCCATAGGGTCTCCCTCCCCAGAAATATTAAAAATCTAACTGGATTGTTTGTCTTTTACCAAAGTTAATTTCTTTGTAGCAGTTCCCATATTCCAAAGTTCAAAAGATTTTTGCTTTTTCATATACAAAACACATAGGGAAGTATATTATATCCCAGAATGTGAGAACATGCTATCACATAAAGAGATTTTAGGAATTCTTTTATTTTTCATTTTTCCTTCATTTCTTCCTTCTCACTTTCCTTTGCTTTTTCCTTCTTTTCTTTTTCTTCCTAGTTTCCATTTTTTTAATCTAGTTATTTTATAGTAATCATTATAATTAGGTCAAATTTCAAACATACGAGAAAAGATAGAAAAAAGTTTATTGAAGTTCAGTCTGCTATATCTTTTTTGTCTCATATCTTTTAAGATTCTGCTGAATGGGGTCAAATATTCATCACCTACCAGCTCACTAAAAATCCTGGCATTTTTCTCATATTTGGAAAGTCTTGTGTATAAAATATTGTGACTAACTACTATGTATTTCAGACTCATTCAACAGTACCTGTGTCCTGAGACATGACAGGAAAGCACCTTTATCACAGCGTGAAAATATATGGTGCATACAGTCAACTCTACTGGACTGATGAGGCTGCTTAACTTCAGGATGCTTAGCCCATTTTAAGTCTGGGTTTGGCAAAGCAAGCAGCAGTCAGGGGATTGAAAGCAGATGGAAATAAAACTTAACTGCAGACAACTTTCATTATCTGTCGTAGTCAAGGAAGGCCAGGAAACCTCTCCTTCCCCTCTGGAGGTTTCGTTTATCCCCAGAGCACCATAGATGATGGCTTGGTTGTTGATCTAAGCCCATGGGAAAAACTACCCTCAATTCTGGATGAACTGCAAACACCCAGGAAGTGAGAAAGGCTTTTGTTTTTGCATCACAGAGAGTTTAGCTGTAGGTTTGGATTTTGCTCTATATATTATATAGAGACTACATGGAGGTTTCAGGGTGCCGGCTTCTTCTTCT
This sequence comes from Erpornis zantholeuca, assembly GCA_013400515.1. Classification (NCBI taxonomy): domain Eukaryota; kingdom Metazoa; phylum Chordata; class Aves; order Passeriformes; family Timaliidae; genus Erpornis; species Erpornis zantholeuca. The sequence goes on from VZTN01028585.1 coordinate 8,761, forward strand.
TCTTTTTTCTCCTTCTCTTCCTTTCTTTTCTGACACAAGTTCCTGTGGTTTGTCAATTGGTGGAGGGAATCTAGTGTAGAAGAGACATATCAATAAAATTGAGATTCACTGGTGTTGGGAACAAAATAAAATACGTAAAACTTCTTAACTAGTTGAGAATAGATATAAAACCTACCTCTTTCTAGTAGTCATTGCATTCTGCCCTTGTGTTCTTGGAGGACACAGCACAGCCTGTGCCTCTGAGGTTTTGATAAGAAAAATAAACAATCTCTGAGACAGCAAAGAGAAGTCCTGCTTCATTCTTTCCAAAACGAAGAATTGAAAAAAGAAGATCTCCAGGGCAGGAACCAGAGACCGGGGCCACCCAGGCCCCGACAATTATCTTTTGTGGAATGATTCTTATTTGCAGATTTCCCCCCCACTATTAAGAGCAGATATTTTCAGTGCCTTGTTAAAAATTTTGACACTAAGCGAAGTTCATAGTCTCAGCATAAGTTTCATTATAAAATTAATGGGTATATTTTTAATATATACAAAAAAGAGGGAAATTACTTCTAATACTAAACTGCATTAGAAGTTCTTTGCAACTGCTGGAATTTTCTCTGGGTATAAGAAACCTGGGAAAGAGGTCCTATTGCTCCCAATGGACATAATTGGCCATTTCAAGACAGAAAGTCTTACTACTTTATTGATCTAAAGATGGATTTTTGATGCCTTTTTTCAAAAATGATGCAACAATCAATAGCTCCAGCAAGGAGGACAATGTCCCTGTGTTCTCACTCCTAATGAGAAGGCAGACAGGGAAGACATAAAGATTTGAGGGCTGACATAAGAGAAAGACCACACAATGGTCATGATCAAGTGCCATTGCTTTTGTCAGCTGTGTGGTTTTTCCATTGTCAGGTCAGAGCAAACTCCCAAGCATGGCATTTCTGGATGCAGGCATTGGTTTTGAAAATCAAGATGGAAACAGCAGGTATCTCTCCATAAAAGCCACACAAATACTTGCAAAGACTGGGGAGATGAGAAGACAGTATAGACTGACTGCAGTTGCTGTGAGTTTCCATATGTTTGGAAACCCTTGCCAGGTTTCTGGCCAGAAAATCTCTCTTCTAACACACCACAAAGTGCTTCTACACCGGAGTTCAACACAGAGTTCCCCAGACTGCTTGCAACACACAGAGATTATGCTGGGAAGATGTTTACAGTGAGGAGCACCTTTGCTAAATACACAGCACCCCTGAGGAAGTGTTCGGTTTAAGTCATTCCCATCTTCTGCCCAGGAGATGAAAGTAAATGGGATTGTGCCTCTGCTCTTCGCAGGATCTGAGCCCCACCTTTCCACATGCCTAGGTTGGGAAGGGACATGATGCACTCCTACCTTAATACGGGATCAGGCCACAGCCATTGCCAGCAACAGGTTGCAGGCTCTGCAGTCGGCTCGAGACCTCATAGACAGACTGCTCAGGCATGCCCTGCCAGGAAATGGTCTGGCTGGCCTGGAGATGGGCTGCCACCAGGCTGAGCTGCCATAACACTCTCCTTGCTGACCAGGTGGACAGTGCTTACATTGTAGTCCTAGCTCTCCTCATAAGAGTACAGTGACAGCTCTACACAAAGACCAGCACAAAGTTGTGCTTCTGTGCAGAAGGAAAGAATGAGTGAAACCATACCAAGACTGTAGTAAGAAGCAAAGGCTGGAAGAGGGAAGAGCTTGAAGATGTGCAGTTTCAAGACTGCAGCACAGTGTGAGGCATGGAGGAGGTCAGGTCCGAGCTAATGAGCAACCAGTTATAGGTTGGACCAGCCTGAAGGCCTGGCCACCTTGACAAAGGAGTACATGTCTGTACCCCATCCCACCAGACAGATCTCATCCACCTCAGGCTGCAGCAGACATATGAGGGGAAAGGTATGCACAGCACCAGAAGGAGGAGAAAACTTCACAGATGAGGAAGTTTTAGCTGCACTATTTTAATGGGACAACAAGGTTTTCCTGTAGTTTTCATAGCTTTATATTCTTCTTTTACAAGCGCCTTCAGGTCCTCTTAGGGGCCAGCACATTCCCCAGATGCTGACCTGCCCCTGGTTTCACTGCCCTAGTGTTGCCAGAGATGTGACCTCCTGGAGGCTGAAGAGTTCTGGGAGCCACTGGCTCTCCTCTTTGGAGGGCACTTGCCTCCAGCAGTGTTGATGACCTGACATGTGAAGGTGACTGTCTGGTTTTGCAGAAAGGGCTGCAACTCCCAAACCAAGGCCTCCTCACCCAGCACCACAGCTTTACTGTGTCAGTGCCCTGTGCCAAAGCCACCTCCCATCAGCGGTCCCATACAGCACCTGTTTCAGCCAGGGCATCAGGGCTGCAAGGATCTCTGAGCAGTCCCAGAAAATGCCTGCCTAGACATCAGGCTGGAAAATATCTCTGTAAGTCCTGGGCTCTTGCCCCACAGCACCTGCTGATCCTGGTGGCTGGCAACTGGTGGACCATATTCAAAACTGACAGCATGAAGTAAATGTTGGTATTTACAGCCTTCCTGAAAAGGAGGAAACTCTGTTTTCCTCATTGTCCACCACACAATGCATCCCAGACAGAACTGGTAAAGCAGGGGTAACACAAGCAAGATTCTATTGAGCACTGCAACAGATGGGCAGTTCCACTTGGTCTCCACCACCATGTTTGTGTGTTGCAACAGGCTAGAGAGGCATGAGGACAAGGAGCTGCTCCCCCTTGCCAGCACCACAACGGCAGCATCACGCACTGTGGAACAGAGACCGTCATTCACTGCTTCACAGAGATGAGGAAGAAAAGCCCAGGACCCCCAGGAAGGACATTTTCTAGCTCCCCATGGCTCAAGCACCTCCCAAGCACTCCCCACACAGATAGCTCCAGGCTCTGTCTATGGGGCCTAGTAAGTCCTGTTAGGAAGCTCAAAAATCCTGAAGCTGAATCCAGGAAATGCCCTGGATTCAGAAGAAACACAAATCTCACTTTCAGAGATTTTTAGAGGTATTCACTACAAGAAACTGATGCCCAAAAATAGGCGTTCTCTGATTTTTGTTTCCCCAGTCATCATCCTTAATAACTGAAATACTCAGGCAAATAAGAACAATTACTTTGTAGGCATCTCATACACACTTCAATGGAATATTAGGACTCTGTTCATTTGCCAGTAAATAAACTCTTAGAGCCATATGAGATGCCCTCAGGTATGAAACTGGACTCTAAATGCTGCATTAGAGGACCACATCACATCTGCCAACATCATAAACACGTGAGAAGTTTAAGCACCACTGAAGACATATGTGTGGGTATCTGAATCAAGCCTTGTCTCAAAATCACAAAAGAGACTAAAAATACTAGCTTTCCCTGGCCAAGCAGCTCCTAAGCTGTCTGTTTATAATGCCCATAATAGCTGCAGTTTATAATGCCCATAATATAAACTACAAAATTTTCTAAATGTTTAAGCCCAATGGGCACATAGCTTTTTCCTTAAGCATTTGTCCTATGGCTTAAACCTGGAACGAGAGTGTGACTAAACCATGTCAAAGGCCATGAAAGCAACTGCTGTGTTAGTTGTGGCCATTAGTGCATCTGAAGTTCAGAGTCATGGTTACATGGTTGGTTGTTCTTAGTGACAGCTCTGGCAGCATCCTGCTCAGTGCTGGAACAGAGAACCTTTTAAGGAATCTCACTGACTCTGCAAGAAACATAGGTAAAGCAGAAAACTTCCATTCAGCCCATCAGTACTTACTTTTGGTAATTGAAATGGTTACTTTAACAGGCGTGTCTGTTGGGATAAAACCAAGGTTTGCATTCAAGGATTAGAAAAGGACTTCCACAGCAAAAGCAGTGATGTAACAGTTTATGCAGAGTTGGGTAAAAGATAAATAACTAAAATGAAAACACTATTTACTGTAGCATCATATTATATTACCTATTTTAGATTATTATAAGAATTTTGGATCTCTATGGGATCTGTCAGGAGAATTCATAGGTATGATGTGGTGATGACTTTGTAGTGGGTTTTTGAGAAATCGCAGAGAAAGGCTGGACAAATGCAAGCTTTTGTTAAGCTGTCCTGAAAACCATTTTCTAAGGCAACTTTTTGTAGTTTCCCAGGAGAGAGATGAAGAATGTAAGTAAGAGATATGTTGATGGTAAGTTGGTTGCCTTGACCAATGAAATGTCTTCCTCTATCTTGTTGTGAATTCCTGACTGGGGGCAGTCAGAGAGACACAGAGACACAGAAGACACACACACAGAGATGTTCCCTCCAGCCGAACCTGCTGGAGGAAGAAAGATTTGTTCTGCTTTCTTGATATTAATAAATAAGCCTTCTGAGAAAAACATGGACATGTGTGGCTTGTGGAAAGGCCCTAGGACCCCAGGGCTGGGTCCTTTCTACAGTATGATGTTTCAGTAATAGTGAAAATATTATGCATAATCGGGGATGAGTGTAGGAGGTTCTTTTGACTAAAACAAGAGTATTTGAACACAGTCTCATGTCATAAAGTGTCAAAGATCTCCATTTTGGTTTTGTTATGCCATCAAATTGCAAATAGCAAGTGCAATGTAGAATTTGTCAGACCACAATTCTCAGCTCAGAATCTGTGAAACAGAAATAATTTTCAAAAAAGTAAAGTTAGAAATTATCTCAGAATTCTTTACATCCTCAATTGAAATTGGTATCTGAATGAGGATATTGTCTTCCGAGTGTAAGACAATAAGTTTTTCATAATTAAATACTTGAATTACATAATCAAAACTGGAACATATATATAAACAAGCTAATTCCAAAGTAATTTAGAGATTGACTGCCCACTGATTCATTATGTACCAAGACTTTTATCTGCTAAGTTCTAGCAACGTCACAGACTAAAAAGAGTTCAGAATGTCAATAAAAGGGAATAAGAAAAGAATTTAATACAATGGAGAAATCTGTGCAAATCATTATTTCTACAAAAATACCTTGTTCATAGTATATATGAACAGGTCAAACAGGTCTTATGGAATTAATATTTTGATCTGTTCTCAAGGATAATGTGATTCTTTAAGCTAGAGTGTCTTCTAAAATCAAAAATGGATTACTTGTTTTCTTCAGAAGTCAGAAAAATTACTAATTCTCTCTACTTACTTTCTATTTAATATTTGTAATGCATAAGATTAAATACATTACGCATACATACATTTACACAAAAGACAATCACAACTTAAAAGCTAAACTCAAAACAATTTTCAGTTTAACAGCATAGTAACCAGGCAAGAAGCTGGACATGACCCAGCCATGGGCACTCCCAGCCCAGAGAGCCAAACGTGTCCTGGGCTGCATCCAAAGCAGCGTGGGCAGCAGGGCCAGGGAGGGGATTCTGCCCCTCTGCTCTGCTCTGCCCTGGTGAGACCCCACCTGCAGGGCTGCATCCAGCTCTGGGGTCCCAACAACAGAAAAGATGTTCTGTTGGAATGAGCTCAAGGCCAAGATGATCAGACTTCTGCAGTACCTCAGCTATGAAGAAAGGCTGAGAGAGTTGGGGCTCTTCAGCCTGGAAAAGGGAAGGCACCAGGGAGATTTTATTGCACCTTCCCACACCTAAAGGGGGCCTACAAGAGAGCTGGAAAGGAAATTTTACAAGAACAAGTAGCAACAGAACAAGACTAACAGCTTTAAACTGAAAGAGGGCAGGTTTAAACTAGACATTAGGAAGAAATTATTCACAATGAGGGTTGTGAGACACTGGAACAGGTTGCCCAGAGCCTTTGTGGATGTCCCATCCCCTGAAGTGTTCAAGGCCAGGAGCTTTGAGCAACTTCGTTTTGTGGGAGATGTCCCTGCCCGTGGCAGGAAGGTTTGGAATCAGAAGGTCTCTAAGGTCCTTTTCAATCCAAACCATTCTATAGTTTATTTCTTTATATCTCAGACTAAGAACAAGCCTGGTACATGCAGGCATTAGCACTAATGAGTGAAAGAAATTTCTTCTTTCCATTCCTATTGAAAAGTTAAACTCATAATTCTAGAAAAGAAATGCATTTCAAACTGCTTCATATAATGCTGCAATAAAAAAAGTTTACAAATATTTAATTTCGACAATGGTTAAAGAGAGGATGATGCTGGAGTGTTATGAAAGATTAAACTTCACCAAATAGAAATTCCTGTGCAGAGCTGTTCAGAATGTTTGAATGACAGCAGCATTGAAAAAACCCTGAATTCCTTTATAATCCCTCTGAAGGATATAAAAGATATTTTTACACTACTTAAGAAATATTATCTTTATATACATATTAAGACTGACAAGGGAGTGCCTCTCATGGGAAAGGAAATCAGAACTAAGAACATGGAGACACAGTCATGAGGTAGTAAATTATCAAGGATAATCTTCTCTTCACATAAAGTGTAAAAATAAAAATAAAAGAACCACCAGCAGCTTCTGTAAGCTTCATATCATACAACTTCAAGTTAGTTAGTGTTTTTCTTCAGTATTTTTCTTAGGAAGCTTTTCCAATAATTTCCCTGGTAGTACAACTACAACTTTTCAACAACTAAGTTTCTTATTGGCCAATTAATTTGCAGGGGTTTTCTGGTATACATTTTCTAAGTTATATAAGGTTGCAATAATATTTTATTGCCTCAGTGTAGACCCATCAAGAATAACTTTTCACAGCATTTGTTTTGCTGAACTCAGTAGGAACAGCTATTTCTGTTTTCCCATAAAGCAGGCTCTATCCATTTTTATCACCTTAGTATTTTTCTTTGTGCCTACTCTAGCCCAAATTAATTTTTTAAAAAATGTATATTATTATTACTATCTGAATTTTTTCAAATAAAAAATTACCAGAGCATTGATATTCACCTACATATACTGGAAACACAGCCCAGGGCAGAATTAGTCTTTTCAGAGCTACATCACACAGTCAATGCACAGACACCCTGTGATCAATTAATATACTCCATTACTTAACCTCTTTATTGCTTCCAATTGATAAGTGACCACCTGAGAGCAGAAATTCTTGCCAGCAATCTCAAGGTGCATAACCTTTTATATTATTCACCCAATTCTCATTCATTTTCCAATTCTCTAACAGCCAAGGTTATAAAGTTAATATTCTTTGCAAGTTCTAATCCAGCTTCAATTTAAGCAGTTTTAATTGCTATTCCACATTCTAAAAAAAGATGTTATGTGCTGATCAGTAGTTTTTGATTCCATTCTGGTCTTTTCTATTCCTCTAACGTCTGTTTAAAATACTGCTTCAGATAACTATCCATTTCGTTCTAACATTATTTCTGAAAGTATTATCCTTGATTGGCTAAAAATTCTTGGGTTTTTAAAGAAATTTAACCTCCATTCCAGATATCTTCCCCAAATTCCTGAGCAGTTCAGACTGGTTGAATTTATTCAGCTTATCTAAGCTCATGTTACAAGTCAAGCCCTTTAGTTGAAGATATACTTGCTTTTCTTTACCAAAAACAAAACTGAACTTAACTTAATCAAAAGCCCTGACCAAAATTTACAATGACTGGCTTAATGATGTTGTTCTTATTTACACAAACTAAATATAACATAGTATAAAACACCCTTCAAAGGGTTGTTAGCGCAATGTTATGTCTGCTTAGTGAAAAACACTTAAGTTCTTCCTTGAAGATCCCTGATATTCCCTTTCTGATGTAAGCACCACAATTCTTTGGGCACAAACGTGTTCTTCTCCATTCTGTATATTCCCATAGATCACAAATTCTTTGAAAACATGCCACCATGGAAAAAAAAACCCTGTGCTTTCATTTTCAGCTGGATAATTAGTATGTTCTCCCAAGTTGTGAGCAATGTGGGATAAATCTCTTTTCTGTATAAGTAGTTTCCTTCTAAGAGCTAGCTCTCAACAGCTGATAAGCAATAAAGTTCAGTAACTTACTATATTTTTAGTACATGGGGTTTTTTTATGTTTTCTTTTATCCCTTCTCAAAATAGAAGGATTCCTTGACCAGCAGGATTCTGAAGCACAGAAAGGATCCCAACATTTAACACAGCTCTGGATTCCATTCCAGGGAATAAGCAACCATAAATTAAGAAAACTATATTAAGATTTACTTGATTAGATCTAGTCCTATGTGACTTAATACATGTTTTCCCTAGCTATAATCCAGCCTATCATCACACACAGCACTTTTAGATGGATTTGATTATTTTTCAAAAAGAAGGAAAAGCAAAACACAGCAAATATTTTGTTAATTGATGGATATTCTGTATAGATTTTAAATTTCTTATAAGAGAATCACAAGATTTACAAATCAAATACAAACCATTATCTACAAATAAAAGGGTATGAAATGTCATTTTCTTACAGATTACTTTGTAATAAGAAAAGCTTTTCAACAATGTGATGAATTGGAAGTCAGGGTGTATTCCCAACTGGATAATAATACACAAGAATATAATCTCCATACAGTAAAAATGTTATGCTTTATGGCTATTGTAGTGCCTAGGGTTAACAAAGTTTATCTAACAATTAATCCTAGAGTGAAGGGTGAAAGAGGTCAGTGTTGCTCATTGGGCTTCTCCTGATACAATGCTGTTTAAATATGCGAAAAGAAAAGAAAAGAAAAGAAAAGAAAAGAAAAGAAAAGAAAAGAAAAGAAAAGAAAAGAAAAGAAAAGAAAAGAAAAGAAAAGAAAAGAAAAGAAAAGAAAAGAAAAGAAAAGAAAAGAAAAAGAAAACCCTCCCCCCACAAACCAAAACCAAAACCAAAACCAAAACCAAAACCAAAACCAAAACCAAAACCAAAACCAAAACCAAAACCAAAACAAGAAAAACCTAACAGACAATGGCAATAATAGTTTTCCTTCTGTGCTCAGTATCAAGTCCCAAAAGTTCTAACCAACATTTCCATTTCTTAATTCCTTTCTCCTAATGCTCCTTCTCTGTCCATTTTTAAAGCTGTTTTCCTCCAGAACACATGACCAAATAATAGATGTGCAGGTCTTGGAGACGACCCCACATAATGGAGCAACCTAAAGGGTCGAAGAACCAGGGATTACAGACTGGGTTAATGCCTTGGGTAGTCATTAGTGCACTACCAAATAACTGCAGAAAATGTAACTTCTTGTATTGAAGAAGTATTTTGGTAAAGAAAGTAGCTCTACAGGAATGACAATTAGGTCATCCCTTCCCCTAGGCAGTTATATCAACACAATTGGAATAGAAATAACATGTTCCTGGTGTGATTATTGGAATACATGACCACTTGTTAGAAGTTCTCATAGAGTACCTGTAAGCTGGATACTCTATCCATTGCCATGGACATGAGAACAGAATGTGCTGCTGTGTACACACAAATCCCTACAGCCCTGAGGGGTGCTTCAGTGTTCAATGACCCACTGCACAAGCCTTCAACGCACTCTTTCGGAGGCACAATCAGTGCCTCAGAACAGCAAAGACACTCTGCTTTCTGACTTACCGTGTATCAGTTTGACACTGATCCTTGAACTCCCACCACAGACTTCAGGAGCTATCCCAGGAAAAGGCATTTCATATTCAGCCTGCCTTGGAATTAACTATTGCCAGCCTGTCATGAGTCCCAAAGCCACAGCACAAGCAAGATCCATTAACCTCCTTAATTCATCCTCTCTAGCCTTGCACAGTCCAGCTCCCCTGTGATAGACAAACACTATTTGTTAGATAATATAGTTAAACACACAGTACAGCTGAATGTTTCTGAATATAATCTTATAGCCAGTAGCAAAGTTCCATTTTTCTTCATTCCATTTGCTGTTGCTGTGATGTCACGGTCCTTTTCATTTCTTATCCCCAGTGCCACGTTCATGACTATTTTTCCTTATCCGTGGGATTCTGTTAAATCCAAGTAATACAACCCTACAGGCTACTTAAATGGAAAGAAATGAGATGAAAAAAATTTAAAATATCTCTCTCGTAATACTTCCGACATTTATGTCAGAAGTTGAGGTCTGAAATACCTTGAACTCTTCATTTTAATGTGTATTTTATTTATTTCATTAATCTATTTCATGCGTTGCTCTATAGTTTTATCAATTAAGTTTACTAAAAAGTGCCTTATAGGCTGCAACTCTTTATGACTGATAAATATTGCTTTCTCTAATAATCCTTTTAGTCTAAATTTGAGCATACTATAGCACACACTATAAATTATTTTAAAATAACAGTCTGTTTTTTCTACATATAATTACTGTACAATCCTGGCAGAGCAGAACAGAATTTAATTATTGGGGGCATCCTACTTGTGATGTTCTTTATTGGGTCTACACTAAGAAAGAAAAGGTAGCAAATAGCACAACATCTCATTATGTAATTTCATGTAATAATCACTAAAAAAGCTCCTAACAATCATCTTCTCCAAAAATAAAAACAACAGCTTTTCTGACCATGGAATGGGGAAATGGGGAAAAGAATATGGTTCATTGTAGCACAGGCTTGTTTTTTGGCTCAGGTTTTGTTGTTTTTTGTTTTTTTAAACTCACCACATCCAATTGCACTGTTTAAGCACAAACAAATATAACGGAATTTAGCTTGCTGTAAATACCAAAAGAATATGGCTTTCTGAATGAATGCTATTTATACTGTTAATTAGAACATTTGTGTCACAGTGTTGTTTGAAAACTTTTCACAGGAAAAGGTCTGCAAGTAGCAAGAACTGAACAACTCTCCCAAGCTTAAAAAACCAAACAACCAAATAATTCTATTCTTTCAGAAAATTCTGTAATAATAGGGTAGAAATAATAACAACAATAGGGTAGCAAAGAGAAAATATTAATACAAAGATCGGGTAAATGAGAGCACTGGGGAAAATTGTGGTAGTGCACTTTAGTCTCCATGAGAACCCAAATCTTACTGTGAGTCCTACATTATGCGAAACAGCTGCCTGATAATTTAACTTTGTATTGACCTGCAGGGATTGTCAATACAAAGACCACAGATATTATGTATCATAAATAGAGTAGAAAGTAGAATCTCTGAAATGGAGATTTCAGTGCTCCAAAGCACCTCCACAGGCAAAAAAGTGTACAGCCTCTAATTTTATTTTCCTCAGCAATCTTCCAGCCTTTCTTACTCTCGCATTGCTTTAAAATTGTTCCCTTCCTGTGTTCCAAGTGCAACCATCATTAGCAGATTACCATCTACAAGCACGTATCAGCTCCCGGTGAAGAAACAGTGTCACCGCAAGAGATCAAATCGCCACTGAGGTGCAGGGACGCCGCACCGAACTCGCCAGCTGGCTTCTCTCGGCCGCCGCGGCACAGACGCTCACCGGCCGGGGGCCGTCGTGCCGCCTTTCCTGCTACGAAGCCCCGCGTAATGTGCAGCAATGTCCTACAACGAATCATAAGTGTACGTCATTGCCGCGCCCCATTTCATTTAATGCTTCCTCCTTTCTCTTGCTGCACATTAGGACAGTCGGGGGCTGCTGAGAACACCCAGCCTAGCAGGTGACGGCTGGCGGGCGCTCGTCGGTCCCCGCGATGTTCCTGGCCTCCGTGCACGATCTCTGGGTCTGGGCTTGTTCCTCGGGCCTGAGAAAACGCAGTTTCTGGCCAGTGCCTACTGAAAATATTTCATTCCTTCCCTTAACCTAATTCCCTCCGCCTCTGCTCTCCCTGGTCACAG